>JBBPFJ010000201.1:0-114315 GCA_037975025.1 Excoecaria agallocha
ATGAGGTATCCTAATAGTCCTATATTCTTCATTCCACATAGGAATAACATAATCTCTAATGGTTATGGGTTGAATCCCATTCCCTTGAACTTGGTATGGTATGTTTTGCTCTTCTATCGTAGAGGGTGGTGGATCATTTATGGGTGAATTATCATAAGGTAGGCCATCGATATTAAGAGGTGGGTCTAACTCTGGATTATTCATGTTTGCTCATAGTCTCCTAATCCTATGAAACATCCTTTCAATTTTAGGATCTATGGATAAAATTGGATCATTTCTCACCATAACTATTCACATCTACAAAATAAAAGAATAAAATTAGAAAATAGATAAAGAAAAAGAATAAGAACACACAAAATTCACTTTAAAAATCTTAATAAGTAAACAAATGTCAATGTTTCCCCGATAACGGCGCCAAAAAATTGACTGGTATCTAGCAAGTATACTAGATCAGCTAGTAATATAGGAAAGTGGGATTAAAATCTTGAATATCAAATTCAACGGAAACTATGAAAGCGTAATAAAATTTCATATTTTTAAAATGAAAACTTGTGTGAAAAGAAAGAAAGAATCCCCAGTTTTAAATGATGAAGAGTAAACTAAGCTTTAAAACAGAAATTTAAACAAAGAAATAAAATTGATGCAATCAATCATAAATTTAAACAAAGCAGGAAAATAATGATAAAGAAAATTCAATAATAACAAAACTTTCACTGAAGGACTATCCACCTCTATATCTTATTCATATGACTTAATTAAAGATAACACAGTTGATTATGGAAAATTGATAATGAACTCAGATAACTTCTCAAAATATCCTTCTAAACATCAAATTTTCTTACTCAAAACAATTCAATACTCATCATAAAGATCCAGTTTATAAACTCCTAAATATCTATCGGACCCTTTGTCAAGAAATCTCACTTCAATTCATTATTAATTCACCTCTTCATAGACTTAACTCATATAAAGTTAATACGCAATTACCACATTTTTTAGAAAATAACCATGCATCAATTTAAATGAGCTAAACTTTGAACATGCATACCTTAAGCCAATATTATAATTGATTATTAACCATTTCTCAACAAATCAACAACCAACATAAATATAACTCAAGACAAGGATTTCTGCTTAGAAATTAAAAATAATCAAATTGTATTTAATTAAAGAACAAACTAAGTCATTACATAAAAAATAAGAGGGTTTAAGTTCCCTTAGCAAAAGAAAACTAACTACTCACTCATTGTCATTAAAACTTAAACAAAAATAAGATAAACTAATAAAATAAAAATTATGTAAAGAAAATAAAAACTCTTTGAATAAAACAATGAATCAATCTCTCTTTTTGTCTCTTTATGTATCTCTATATATCTATATTGCTACTCCTCGCTCCTTTTATAGCCTGAAAATAAGAATTAAAACCAACTTCCACTTCCTATTTAAAACTTCCAATTGTAACACAAACTTCCTTCCTAGCAAAATAATTCTTATTCCATCAAAATACTTCTTATTTAGTTAAAAATAAAATCCAATTGTAGATAGGAGTCGCTAGGATCGGTGGAATGAAAATTAAAACGGTCGAGCCAGCTAGGTTGGATTGCCTAGCTCGGTAGAGTGACTTTTCACTCTACCAAGTATTGCACCTTAAAAGCCACTCCGTGGAGTGGAAAGTTTCCTCTGTACTCAATGATCAAAACTTTTCTTTCTTCCAAAATCCAAAATTTTACTAAAGTCCTTCAAAGTTTTCTTCTTTTCTTCAATTAAGTCCCTAAAACACCAAAATACATAATTAAACAATTAAAACACCAATTAGAGAAATTAACTCATAAACCAACTAAATTAACAAAGAAATAATATAAAAACATATTAATAACACATTAATAACATAGTTAATTTTACACTTATCACTCATATCCCTAGAACAACCCTCAGTATTATGGCTATAATTTAGCCTACATACCTTCAAATTAGTTGATTATAATTGGAGATTAAACTAAAGATATACTACAACTTTTATGAAGAAATCAAGGCATAATTCTGGACTTAAGAACCTAGAAATTTGGATCAAAGTGGAGGAGTTGTTAAGGCCCTTGTTTTGAGGAGTAGCTTATAGTAATTTATGAATAACTTTTAAAATAGAGCTTCAATTGATATGAAATTATTTTTCCTAGAAAATATATGCATATTAATGAAGAAAGTATAACCTGATTCTTGCTTGAATGTTCCCAAAAACGTTTTTAAGTTTATGGATAAAATTTGTCCCTAAAAATAACCTAAGAGCATTTAGTAGTGTTTTGCTCATAAATCACATTTTACAAGTCCAATTTGCATAATTCATTATTCATTAGAACTTAATACATATGGGAAATTTTATCTAAAAGATCATTTTTTTTCTAAAAATATCATTTCCTTTGTAAAAAATGCATCACAAAATGACCTATGAATTCTATCCTAGAAATTGAGCCATTATAATACTGCTCATGGTTGACAGATTGGGCTGACCACAAAGAGATATGCTTCTATACTAGAAAAATTGGCCAATTTTATGGCATTTATGGTTAGAAACCATACCTGGCCACCTTGAGTCCCCTTTATTTTTCCCCAAAAGTGAGTTTTTCTCATTGAAATGTCACCATACCTTACCAAACCTCCCCAAATGTAAATGAAACTTTGTAAACATATGTATAGCATTACAACATAACTTAATATACATGAAATGCATGATAATGCATTGAAATATAAAGTTGTACAAAATACAGCCTTAGTGAATTATGTGTTTGTAATGAGTTTTTACTTACCAAATTTATTCCAAACTCTTTCAAATGGTAATACAAGTTAACAAACACCTGTATAAGATTTCAATATGACTAAATACACAAGAAATACATGATAAAGCATTTGAATTATGAAAATGTATCTAATACATGCATGTAGAATTTCATTTATATGATAAATTTTTTGAAACTACTATGAGATGAGCTTATCTCATATGTATATGAGTATGCACATGGACAATTGGAATATGTTAGACATTTATATATATGTGTGTGTGTGTTATTAAATGGATCATAAGCATGGAAATACATTTTTGAATATGTAAATATACTTTTGTGCTATCATGTTAACGGTTAAACATATGTGAGTTATAACTGTATATGCATCAATATGAATAAGTATGTACTATGAAGTTTGATTATTAAACATATTCATTTAAACACATGTTTGAATAATGTTTGGATGATGAAATGATAATGATTCTTGGATATTCGACTATGAAATAATAATATGGCTAGAAGGATTTCTATATTTATAGATTTTATCCAATATCTGCTTAAATATATAAAATTAATAATTATACATGAACTATGATTATGTATGTTTGTTTATGAATATGCATTTATTTTGGTATGTGATTCTAAAGAATGATTACTTGAGTTTGTATTTGAATAGTGCTCCTAATCGAAGTATGGTTATAATTCTTGGATATTTTGCTATGATGAGAAAATATGGCCTGCTAGAGTCTAAGTTATCAATAAATAAGCATGCCTAAAAGGGTTTTATAGCTGCTTCAATTTAGTGACACTACAGTGTCTTACTTTGAGACTTATATCTTTCTAGTTTGATGCCCCGACACCTACAATACATGCTTTAGTATTCAAGGCTCAATCTCTCCACTTGATACCTCATGGTATCTCCAGTTAATGCTCAGCTTGAGTATCTCCAGTATCCATTACCCATGTCTATTAGAAATAATAGGCAACTAGTAAATGTTTTGCTTCTTGTTCTGTTCCATATGAATTATCTTATTTAGTTCTATTAATGGTATTCATGAATAAATAAATAATGTTCATTATGTTGTATATTTCATGCATCATTCATGTGTATAAGAATTGGACATACTCTATTTAATATCTTATTCTATTTTGACTATTTGGTTCAGTTCTACCTGTTATATTTTTCTTTATGTAGGTTTTGATGATGATGTCTAAATTTAGGACAACCATAAATGCAAAGGTAATGAAGAAGGATTTTGAAGATTTTGTTTTATGATAAGACTGTAATACTATAAATAACATTTTGTAACTAATATTTATTAGTGCATATAAATTTTTAGATGTAAACAAATTGTATTAACTAAATCCTGGCCTGTAAATATAAGTATAAAGTTTTGTAATTTATAGCTATTGTCATGTATTGATGAATATGAACAAAATATATTCTATGTGAATATTACTATACGTATGTCCTATATTGCTTGCATAAAGATAAGTCACAATTTAATATGAGAATTTAAAAATTTTTCCTAATTCTAACTAAACAACTCAGCCTTATCTTTTGTGCACCCCTTTATCCTTTTAGTGGGTATGGGGTTGTTACAATGCCAATAATTCTTCTTGTTTTATTTTATTTTTTATATAATTGTAATTATTTTTCTAGAGTTAATATGTGAATTTTAGTAGTTAAGTCTTCTTATATTGGTTCTTTCCTTTTTTTTCTTTAGCTTTTCTTAATTTTTCTATTCTCATCCTAGGGTTGCTTACTTCCTTTTTTTTTTAATTTCTTTAAGTAGATTAAAAATATTTTCAATGTTATCATATATACTTTCAAGTTTAGGTTGGATAAATACTTTGATCGATAATCATAGACTTCCACTATTATATTTATCTTTTTCATTATATAATGTATTAACAAAATTATAAGATTTATTATTCAAGTTTATAATATTTTAATTTAAGACTTTTAAGTTATTATTAATTTGTTTAATTTGTTTATCATATGTATATTCTTGTATGTTTTATATATCTTCCATTTACATATTTATTAATTATATCTCATTTTGTTTGTCATATATATATATATATATATATATATATATATATATATAAAGGAAAAAATGACCTTTATAACTGAAAAATCACAAATAATGGGGAAGAGAATATCAAATCTTAGTAGGTTCAAACAAGACTAAAGCCCTTACTAGATTATGAGCCTTAGAGTTGTTATTCCTAATAATCTAAGAAATCCTAATGTTTTAACTACAAGAAATAAAAGACTTACAATAAAAAATAACATAACCAAAATTAAAAAAGTCATCTAAACTATTACAAAGAGCAAAAGAAACCTCTTATGCATATGTGAAGATGATACCTTAAGAGTGGAAGTTGTTTTCCACCCAGGCTAAGACCAATCGAAGCACCAAACCTTCAACAACTCTTAGTGAATACACCTTAGGCTAGTGTCCCAAAATAGTTTTGAGAAAATGCCCATCAATGTCTCTAAAAATAGCCCCAAACCCGTTCTTCTGCCGATCTTCAAACATAGTAACATCCACCTTGCAAAGCCAAGCCACATCCCGACCAACCTTTTGAAAAGCAGTGCCTATCCCCTTATTATTCATGGGTTCCATCACCTCATTAAGTATATCCATTGCCACTTTCCAATTTCCCAAGATAGATAAAACAAATTGAACAATAACATGAGGGGATACTAACACATTATTCCACATCAACCTATTCCTTACATTCCAAATCTGCCATAAAATCATACAAAACTCCTCAAATTTAGTCATGCCTAAAGAGCTAAATAGCAAGGAAAGAATATCAGTCATTAACGCTGTAGAAATTTGGATATTTAATGCAAACACATCAATAGCAAGATGACACTCAAAGAAGATATGAGAAAGATCCTTAAAATGATTACAAAATAAGTAATAAGGGATAATATTAATGCCTCTTTGAACCAATTTAGCTCAAACTCGTAAAACATCCAATAAGCTCACCACATAAAATTTTACACTTTAACTGGTACCTTTAAATTTGAAATAACCTTCTAAAGATTACTAGGTTGATGATGGACATCTCTAAATCTCCTAATCAGCACATGATAGCCATTCTTAACACTATAACAACCTTTTTTTTATTAAAATGCCAAATCAATCTATCCTATTTACTAAATAGGGGTAATGGAATCTTTAAAATCTTATAGATATCATCAATACTATAAAATTCCACCAACTTGTCAACATCCCACTCATTCCCATTATTTTTCAAAAAAACACTCACTCTAGCATCATCATCTACAAAATGAATACCTTCATTAATAAAAAGAATAACCCTTCGTAGGAATCCATGGATCTTTCTTGAAAAAAAATCAACTCCCCATTTCCTACTCTCCATCTTACACCTTCTTTAAGTAAAGATTTAGCCTAAAAAATACTCTACCATGTAAAATTAGGATTAGATCCCAGCCAAGCCTTCAAAAAATTCCCATCGAAAATATATTCATATAGTTATGTTTATGCTCTTTATAGCTTTTTATCTGTCCGTGTGATACGTCCTCTAGTTTGTTTGGCTCATTTTCAGGCATCATCATTTTTTCATTGATTACATCAATGGAAAATAATTTGGCACAACTGAATATCAAGGAAGATAAGGAAGAAGGCTGGATATTTAAAGAGTTGGAGGTGGATAATCAATGTCAGCTAGGGATTGACGTGGTGGGTAGGTTCCTTACAGATGCAATTATTAACTTCGAAAATATGTGAAATATAATGGCAGACCTCTGGCACCCTTTAGGTGGAGTAAATATATCCCAGATGGGAGATACCTTTTTTGTTTCTTTCATGAATGTGATGTAGTTCATATACTTATAAGTTTGCCATGGATATTTAATAGGCATATGCTCTTGCTTCATAGAATCCAATCAGGTGAGAACCTGAAGTTAGTCCCTTTACATGAATGCACTTTTTGGGTTTAAATACATGCATTACTGCTAGGCTTTATGAATGAGAAGATGGTTGTGAAGTTTGGCAATCTAATTGGAAAGTTCATGGAATACGATACTAAGATTATCTCAGGGAGAATGGATCAATTCATGCATATTAGAGTTATGATAGAGTTCTTAAGCCATTGATGAGGTGCAAGAATATAATTAGGGTGAATGGATTCGAGCACTTTGTTAATTTTAAATATGAAAGATTAACTGTATTCTATTATTTATGTAGTAAACTTGGCTGCTGTCAATTGACAACTAAACCATGAGGCATGAATCTGCCTTTGAAATGGAATGACAAAATCAAACTTTAACCTTATTTGAATAATTTCAGATTAAGCTTTTGGTTGTAGGATGAGGGTGGTTCTTCAATGGTTGATTCTAAGGATGGTTTCAAAAAAGTAGATAACTTTTTAGGTAATTTAGAATTTTTGAATTCTAAACCAACCGATTTTGTGGGATTTAATGAGGAGAGGAAATATTGGGACTTGGATAAGGGAGTTAATGTAAATGGAATAGAGTATGAAATAGGTCAAAAAGCTTATGGTATAATGGGCTTTATTTGGGAAGAAGATCCATTGGGCCTAGAAGAAGAAAACAAGAGACCTAGAACACAATCAACATTATCTGTGGATATTCAGATAGTGTTTTTACCTTGAAGAATTATTCTCATTGTTTATCTTTATTAGCAAATCCTGCTAAGCAAGCTAGCTACTCGCAATGAGGATCATCAGTTTTAACTATCGAGGCTTGGGCAATCCTCGTACAATTCAATTCCTGAAAGACTTGTTTTTCGTTATAAGCCCTGCATGGATTTCCTAATGGAAACATTGGTTAATAGAAGTAAGATCAAAAACTTAAAATATGCTTTGGGTTTTTCTAACTGCTTTGCTGTGGACAGACTTGGCAGAGGTAGAGGTTTGGTTATTCTTTAGGATGACTTATTTAAAGATCATCTCAAGACCTTTAATCAAAACTTTATAGACTTAAAAGTTATTAGGCCTATTGAGATAGAATGGGTGTTTTTTTGGTTTCTATGGCTTTCCAAAAAATAATAGGAGAGTGGATTCATGGTAGATGCTGCATCATTTAGGAGAGGGAAGGGTAGAGATAGATCCTTGGTTGATCACAAGTGACTTCAATGATATTTTGGATTCATCGAAGAAGATTGGGGGTGGAATTTGACTACCATATCTAATTAATGGTTTTCAGAAGGTAGTGGAGCATTGTAACCTTTTAGATTTGCAATCAGTGACACGTATCTTCACTTGGGAATGGCATAGATTAGTGGACTACTAGGTTCATGAAAAACTTGATAGGGGAATAAGAAATGTTAGGTTCTTCTCCTCATTTCTAAACTACTTTATCTAGGTAGCATTTTCTCCTACCTCTGACCACTCGCCTCTTCTAATTGACCTTAGTAAAAATTTGAATCTTTAAAGGCGAAAGAGATTCCATTTTGAGAATGGATGGTTATTGAATGCTGAAGTATTAAATATTGTCAATGAAGGATGGCTTTCATCTAATAATTTAGGTGTTATAGAGCGTATGGGTAATTGCTACAAGATGTTGGATAGTTAGGGTAGGGACTATTTTTGAAGGGATAATAAAAGGAAAATTGAAATAGAATAGGAGCTAGAGAAGTTTAGAAGGATTAATGGGATTCAAGAAACCATTAGAGCTAGGGAACTAAAAATAGAGTTCATTCTTATTCTGGAATAAGAGAAGTTGAAGTGGAAGCAGAGAGCAAAGATGTATTGGCTGAAGTATGGTGATTAAAACACAAAATTATTTCATACCTGGTCTAATATAAGAAGAAAAAAGAATTATATATCAACTTTGAAGGATAAATAGGGAGCTTGGGTATCGGATGAAGATGGAATTGGTAATCTCATCACCAACTATTTTTCTACTATTTTTAAAGGGTCGGTGGCTAATTATTCTTGGATTACAGAATTGGTGGGCAAGCAAGTTACTGACTTAGACAATGTTGCTTTACTATCACCATTCATGGAGCAGGAGTTTTGTAAAAAAATCTTTCAAATGCATCCTAATAAATCTCCTAGTCCGGATGGGCTTAATCAAGCATTTTTTATAAAATTTTAGAACATCATAGGGCAGGACATGGTGGTTGGCTGTTGATAGTGGTTGAGTAATGGTATTTTTTTTTATTCCTTGACTGATACTTTGATTGTTTTAATTCCAAAATTTGACAATCCTATATTTGTTAAGGACTTTACACCGATTGCTTTGTGTAATGTGATCTATAAAATTATGTGTAAAGTGTTGGCCAATAGATTGAAAATAGTGTTTCCCAAAATCATTTCTAAGAGTCAGTCTGCATTTGTCCCAGGGAGATTGATTATGAACAATGTGCTAGTTGTCTTTTAGTTGATCCATAGTATGAAAAACAATAGGTTGCACTACAAGAAAAATCCAATATACCGACGAAAATTCCCGACGGAATTGAGTGAAATTCCGTAGGGAAACAAAAATGCCGACGAAAATTAGCGATGGAAATTGGTGAAGGAGATACGATTGTAGGCACTTTTGCCGACGGAAAATAATTCTGTCGGTAATTTTATCGATAGAAAATAACTCCATCGGCAATTTTACCGACGGAATATATATTCGTCGTCAATTTCATTGCTAAATGAAGACCAATTATTGTCGTCGTTCGCTTTTTTTTATTGACTGAAAACTATTTCGTAGGCAATATTTCCTACGGTATATATATTCCGTAGGTAACTTTGCCGACTTAAATAGCTATTCCATAGGCAAATGTAGCGACGAAAAATTTTTTCGTTGGCAATATTTTCCTACGGTATGATATTTTCCGTAGCTAAATTTACCGACGAAAATAGATCTTCCGTAGGAAAATTTAGCAATGAAAAAGTTTTCCATTGCTATATTTTGACTATATTTTGACAAAAAATCTCAAAATTTATTTTATTTATTATTTAATTTTCTCTCAAATTTTAATTTAATTTCTCTATATAGTGAAATCGTAATCAATAATATAATATAAAATATATAATTTACAATAATAAATTAATAGAAATCAAATAAGAACATTAAATTTATAATATTCAATAACATATCATTTTTTTACAAGTCTTTAAAGTATAAATATTAGCCTTAACATTGCAGTCAAATCGTTATTAGTCCCAAAAGTAATAAAATCTAAAACCCTATTATGTCAGCGCGGGTGGATTATCTGGATGTTATGATGTGCTACCTTCCCCCCTTACTTCTTTCATTTGACTACGAAAAAGAAAACATCTACCATTTTATAGTAATGCCTTGTATTGTTTATTGGGCCAACTATGCAGTATGACATGCATAACAGCTAAACAAAAGGAACATAAAGGCATTAACTACACAAATCCAGGAAAAAAATGCTGCAATATACCTCCGCATTTATTCAAACACACTTACCGGTAACAGGATGCTTGATGCAGTAAAGAAAAACAAGGTTTAGGAGATATTTTGGTTCAAATAGAGTACCTAAATAATAAAAAAAAATTAAAATTCCTATATGGAAAGTAAACCTAAATTTCATAAATGTAACTTGTAATCTGAATTAAAATGTTAATTTAAATTTTCATTAAACCAAAATAATTCCTAAACTCAGTTTATCTTGACTGAATCAATGCTAGTCCCATCAATTATTGGTTTTATTATTAATTAGGACACTATTATGCTGGTTTCATATGTTTAATAAGTGACATTAAAAAAGCAAATTTAGATGTAAACCCAGAGAAAGCTTCTCAATATAAAGAATAACAAACATCAATACTGACTTCCTCATCAGTTACCACTTCAGGCTAAAACACAGCTTAATTCAACAAAAACAATGCAGTAGCCTCCATTGAAAAAAATCAAATATTTTCCTGTCACTCTGCTCTGTTTCATAGATAAAAGGCTCCATAAGCATCATAAAATCCCTTTGTTTACAGTTCATAATATGTGATATATATATATATGCCTTCTTATTCTTTTGTCATACTAAATGGATTACATCAGTTTTTCTCCTATATGGAGCTTACTAATTTAAGATAAGAAATATATTAACGTTGTGTTTTCTTCAACTCTAATTAATATCATAGTAAAAATATCAATGGACTTTTTTAATTAGCATGGAAAATAATCAAACTTCCTCACGTGAGCATCTTGTGAGTGTGACTAAAACTAGGCTTGACCCCTACTTGCACATTGACTAGGAGCATCTCTGTGATTTACAAGCTAATAAAATAAATAAAATACAAACATACACTAATTTGCCATTTTCAGTAGAATTAAATGTAAATTTGGTAGACTTAGACATGAGCATTAATTAAATATGGATTGAGTTATAAAGATGAAGAAGGCACAATCCTTTGGCTGAAAGGAATAGCACAGTGGATCACATGGCTACTAGTCTCATCACCCCAGCAAAAAACACCCATATTCTAAGCAAATATGCCACAATTAAACTCAGAACCAGCTGAGATTGATTGAATCTGCCCATCAAACATACAATTCTTTGTCATGTTATAACCCCAACAATCAACAAGAGAATAGTTTCTATTCCTATCTATTATGGATATGAGAGAAAAGATGCAAGAAGAATATTATACAGGACAACAATGGGGGAGAAACTATTAGAACAAGGAATCAATGTTGGAGAAAATGTGAATAACAGAAACAAATATAAGCTTCTACAGCCCAAGCAAAACTCACCAAGTTCATAAAGGATGAAAAAGTTTCCAACTTTGACAAAGAAGCTCCATATACATAATCACATTAACTAAAAAACCATTAAAACGGAAACCAAAATGGCTGCACTACTTTTCTTCAGGATTTTTTTTGATAAGCTGCAGATTTTTATTGCAAATAGCATATAATCAAATGGAATACTATAAGCAGAAACATGACTGACAGACCCAAGAGCAATTTTTCTGCAGACTTTTTTTATTGATAAGCTGCAGATTTTTACACTTATTATGCAACCTTTTAATGAATGCTATTTAGACAGCTTGATGAAATGATTAAATTAAAGATTAATAAAACCTAAAAAATAGAGTAATAATAGAAAAATGACAGGTTCAAAAATTTGGAAAGAGAATATTTCTATAGTATTGTATGATATGTATTGAGGTCTTAAAAGTACCTTTCTATTAATGCTTGTTTTGATAAATTGATTACTTCTTATATGGCAAATGCCACTTGGTTTATTTGTGTGTGTGTGTCATTTTCTTTACTATTAATGAATCTATTTCCATAGGTTTGGTAAAAACTAAAAAAGCACAGAAGTTCCTTATTAACAACTTCATATTATACTCAGTTTATCTATTATAGCTGACAATAAGTTTATGTTTAAACACAATAAATAAAATAGATTGTCAAATTCATCAACATGAGAATGCAAACACAAAATAATTATAAATTATCAATAATGACTTCAATGCTCTAATGATTATCTGCCCACCAGCACAAATGATGTTTACATGACATACAAGCATATTTCAAGATAAATAACCAAAATGAAATAAGAATACAAAAATGAAATGAAAACATGAGGATTATTTTTTTTTTATAAATGAGGACTTTAGTGTACTAACCTGATAAATTAGCCAGCCCTTCTCATCAATTCTGCCTGTATCCAAGTTCAAGCTCTCAGAATAACATCTCCTACCCAAAAACAACAAAAAAAGTTGAGGAGCAGAGAGCAAAGACCATAGAATTAAAGAAGTTGAGGAGTAAGAAGCAGTAGTACCGAAGAAAACATATTCAAGAGCTGTTAAGAAAGGATTTAAGATACCGCCTCCTTTTGTTTTCGTAGGGTCAGCTCTTCTTGTGTCTCTCATAGTGTTGGTTATCAATTTGATTAAAGCTAAAAGAAGTTGAATTTCATGGGGTTTGCTATCAATGGAAACAAAATCAATCCAGTATTTCAATCAATTATATGCTAACACTTAATTTACAGCAACCTTAGATGATTAATTAGACAAATCTTAAATTTAACCAACAATAAATAAATTTCCCCCAATTTCATAAAATCCCTAAATCTAAATCCCTCAACTTTCTTTCAATTTCCCATCAAAAAACAACCATTGAAGGAGGATATAAGGCTTACCTAGGGATTAAGAGGAGAGAAGCAACAAATAGAGGGGTGAATTTGAGGAGGGACCGAGCAAAAGAAGAGAGAACGGCAGGGGAGCTCGGGGCTGTCGTTGCGTGAGAGGAAGAAGGGGAGAAATGGCAGCTTCGACGGCTTCTCAGGCAGGAATGACGGCAGCAGTGCGGTGGGCTAACGAGGAATGGTGACGATGGAAGCTTGATCAGAGAAGAGAGGGTAAATGGAGAGGAAAGAAAGAGAGAGGTGGTGGGAAGGGAAGGGAAAGGAACCCGATCAATCCAGGAAAAAGAGAAAGAAATAGGTTAAGGCCAAAACTACTTAGTTTTGGCAAATCTCTCTTTTAGTACTTTCTTTTTATATAATTAATCAATTGAGCCCAATTCTCTTTTTTTGTGCATTTTATATATATATATATATATATTTATTTACTTTGAATTTTAAGTATTCTTAATTATTTATGTCTATTTAAAATTTTAATTTAGAAAAAAAAGAGAAGTGGAGCAATTTTTTTATATAAGAAAGGTTTGCCTACGGAATTTCAATTTAGTGGATAATTTACCTACAAAAAAAATTTTAGTAGGTAATTTACTCAAGACTCAATTGACAGGTCGAATTGATATCCGATCAGCTTCTGAAAAACATCGGTATAGACTACATTATATTTTGTGTATGCTTAAATTCATTTCGTGTCATTTGTAATTGAAATCAACTTCAGTGTCTGTCCACCTATTAAGTACCCACCTCATAATTATAATAATAGTAAATGTATTATTTTTTAGATTATTTCTTATCAACTGTAAGGATTAAAAGTGCAGAATAGATTAGCTTACAAGTGGTGGTGAAACTTTTATGGGTATCAATTATACATGTTATTGTTAATTAACTAATTAATTCATTTATTCACGAATGTTTTCCGATCCTTAATAACAAATTATAAAAGTATTCTAACTAAGAAGTTAATTTTTCTATAGTCGAGTTGGATAGAAACTCTCTATTGCATTTTCAGTAAAAAATAACTAAGAAATAAAACTTTGATTGGTCTACTTTAATATATTTATTCATTAATGACTTCGAAATACATCCAACTATTGTATATAGCATTATTTGTATCTATTTAAAAATTCTCATACATTTATAAAAAAAATATTTAACTGTTTATAAAAATTAGGGTTTTTTTAATAAAATAGTTAAATAGAATTAATAGACTGATAAAAAATTAAGTATTCTTAATTTTTGTTTAATTTTTTATGTAGCAAAATTACCTACATAATTGAATTTCGTAGGAAAAATTACGTACGGAATGGTAAATTGAATTTCGTAGGTAATTTACCGACGGAAAAATGTTCCATCGGTAATTTTCCTACAAAATTCAATTTTCGTAGGAAATTTACCTACGGAATGGTGATTTCATAGGGAAATTACCGACGAAATATTTATTCCGTCGGTAAAATTTGCATACAATTTTAACTGCGTAAAGTTGGCGCTAATTTACCGACGGAATGTTCAATTTCCATAGGTAATTTACCTACGAAATGGCGATTTCGTAGGAAAATTACCAACGAAATATTTATTCCGTTGGTAAATTTTGTGTATAATTTTAACCGCATAATATTGGCGCTAATTTACCTATTGAATAAATATTCCGTCGGTAATTTCCCTAAGAAATTCAATTTCCGTAGGTAATTTACCTACGAAATGGCAATTATGTAGGGAAATTTCCGACGGAATGTTTATTATATCGGTAAATTTTGTGTATAATTTGAGCCATGTAATATTGGCACCAATTTAACGACGATTTTTTCGATTCCATCGGTAAAGTTTGGCGGGAAAATTTTTCTCCATTATTTATATATTTTTTCCGACAATTTTTCCTACAAAAAATATTTTTCCGTCGGTAATTAGTGATAGAAAATTTTTCGTCTGTAACTTTCCGTTGAAAATCAGGATTTTTCTTGTAGTGTTGGAGCATGATGGGTTAGCTGCTCTTAAGATCGACATAAGTAAAGCCTACGATAAGGTGGACTGGAATTATCTAAAGATTGAGTTTGGGTTTCTCTAGGCGTTGGGTAGATATTATGATGATGCGTGTCCAGAGTATGAAATATACCTTTATGTTTAACGGGATGCAGATTGGTCCTTTAATTCCTAAGAGAGGGCTTAGACAAGGTGACCCTACTTTCCCTTATCTTTTTATTATCTATGCAGAAGGTTTATCTAGTCTTTTTATAAATGCTGAGAGGCATGATTTTATTCAAAGGTGTAGAACGAGTTTAAGGGGACTAAGAGTATCTCACCTGTTCTTTGCAGATGATTCCTTTTTCTTTTTTAGAGTTAAAGAAGGAGAGTGCACAACGATTAAGGATATTCTTCGTAAATATGAGAAGGCCTTAGTGCAATCCAATAATTTTCAAAAACCTGGTATTATCTTTAGTCCTAGTGTATCATTTGATGCTAGGAGTAATATATCTTATATCCTTGGGGTTTTTTCTCCTCTTAACCATGGTCACTACTTAGGTCTTCCCTCTTTGATTGTTAGGAGTAAATGAGCCATTTTTGATTTTTTGAAAAATAAATTAGCTTAAAGAGTGTCTACATGGAATAATAAGTTTTTATTTAGATTGGGGTAGGAGATTTTGCTGAAAACTGTTGCTCAGGGCATTCCTGCCTATTGTATGAGTGTATTTTTGCTGCCTAAATCTCCTTGTGATGAATTACAATGAATGATGAATTCCTTTTAGTGGGGTTAGAAAAATAATGGGGATAGAGGTCTTTACTAGCTAGCTTGGAAGAATATGTTTAGTTGTAAAGCTGATGGTGGGATGGGTTTTAGAGACCTGTTTTGTTTTAATTTAGCTATGTTGGCTAAATAAGGGTGGAGGTTTATTTCTAATAAAAATACTTTGGCTTATAGAATTTTCAAAAGTTAGTCATATATTTTATTAGTCGTTCTATTCTTTCTAATTTAATTTCAATGAATGGTAATTTAGGTTCTAAGTTGTCTAATTATAATTTTTTGAATTTTTTTTGTTAATTCTAGTTGATCTACATTTTCTATTTTACTTAATAGGTTTTTAATATTCATTGCATTAGGACTTAATTGCATTATTATATTTAGTACAACATGTTTACTATTCATATTTGTTGTTTTTATATTTTTCAATTGTTTAAGTAATTTTATAACTTCTTTGCTTAATTTATCTAATATAAATATTTCCATATTATAAGTAATTTTTTATTTTATGTTTTGTTGAGCAATATTTTCTTAATTTGGACTAAATTGGACTTGTGTTATATTTTAGTGACTAAAAGCTATTTAAAAGATAATTTTATTTTAGATCGGGGACAAATATGTTCGTCATCTAATATTTTAATGTCAGTTTTGCTTTTTTTTTTTTCTTTTTTTGAACCTTAGGAGTATATTTGATGCTCATGGTAAAATTTAAGGGTATTGTTATCCTTATCCTTAAAATTTAAATGAATAAGTTACTTTTCCCATTCCCCCAAATCGAATCCTTTCTTTCAAACTGAGAGCATACATAATGGAAGAAAATTTTCAGGGGACATGAACACTTTTCCAGTAAAGTGGGATTTGGGATGGGAGACTCCCATTGTAGATTAAATTTAAAGAGGGCCTGGGATCTCTAAAGAGGGCTTCATTCATCCTTCTTAACAGTCCCCAATTAAAATATGCCATGTGCCTAGTTTATTTTAAAAACATACAATTTAGGCTTATAGTTCAAATTTACTGTTAGGACATATTTAGTTTTTCAAGTAAATACGTTGCTCATGTTAATCATATTTAATATTGTAAAATATTTATGGAGCATTAACTTTAAAATAAAACATTTCCAAAATTTTAAATATTAAAAATATTTTTATCCAACCTAATTAAAAAAATATAAACTTGTTATTGACAGGCACGGACCCGATTGATATTAACCATGCATTCTCAATTGTAAATTGTTCTAAGAAAATAATAAAATGAAAAAATATTTTATTAAATGAAAATTATTTCAAAAAAATAATTAGAATCATATAAATATTATACATTTAATCAAAAGTATACCTGAAAAAATTGATTCAAACCTATGGATCAATCCAAATTGATTTAAAAAATTGATCCAAACCCAATTTAATCTAAATGAATACCTACTAGATCAATTCAAAACTGACCCATTTTATTTTTCAACCCAATCCAATCCAATATATATTAAGTCAACACAAAATTAACCCATTACATTTCTCAACCCATTGGGTCATGACCTATTGGATTTATCTAAAATCCTTTTCTTCAATTTTTTTTTAGAATTTTCTTAATATGCAGCATCAACCTCCGCCCACTTTCTTTCTTTCTTTTTATCTTACTGCCCCCAGTTGTTGCTAATTATGGTTATTAAAATCGGATCGACCGGTTGAATCGGTTTAACTGCGAATCGATAGGCCAATTAGTTGGTTCAATTGTACAAAACCAGATTGGTAAAAAATCGGATTGGATCGGAAAAAACCGAATTGAACCAAAAAACCGAACAAAATCGGATTTTTAGCTGAAAATTGTAAAAAATTATATTTTTTTTTGTATTTTTTCACCCCCATATATATATATATTTATTTATTTTTCATTATTTATTTATTTGAAAAAATTAGTATTTTAAATTCTAAATATGTCACTTTATAATTTAATATACTTATTATATATTTGGTTCATTGTAATCAAATATTTGTGTGTATATATATATATTAAATTTTTATTATTTATTGATTTGAAAAAAATAGTATTTTAAAGTTTAAGATATCACTTAATAATTTAATATACTTATTATCTATTTGGTTCATTGTAATTATATATATATATATATATATATATATATATATATATATATATATATATATATATATATATATATATATATGAAATTTTTATAATTTATTTTTTTTGAAAAAATTACTATTTTAAATTCTAAAAATGTCACTTAATAATTTCACTTAATAATTTAATATACTTATTATCTATTTGAATTTATTGTAATTAAATATAATTATACTCATATATGCAAGGTTAATATTTTTTGTATTTGCTTCATTAGTACTCCATCTAAAAAGAAAATTTTTTTCATATTATGATTGTATTTTTATGTTTCTAATAGATAATATTCAAAAATTCATAATTAATTACTTGTAATAATAAAATTTAAATTATGTTTTGTAACTTATTATTGGGATATTTGTGACAGATATTAATGTTTGATGGTTATTTTTTTTAATTTTTATGCAATAGTATTTATAAAATTATAATATTTTATAATATTTTAAAAATAGAAAAAATTCGATTGAACCGGTCGAATCACGAACTTTCAGCCTCACCGGTTCTTTATTCGATCCGATTTTAATAACATTATTGCTAATAAGTACTTGCTTTTTATTTCTCTCTCCTCATCACGTGATACTCCACGTTTAGAGAGAGAGATAGGATGTTTATTTGTGTGTTTTTATTAGCAGGAAGCGAAACGATAAAAACAAGCTACAACCCAAATGTTTCTCTCTCATGAATCATAATATCTAAGAGAGAAAGCTCACTGTCTCACGGTCTTATGTCTGTTTGAGAATCAAGGATAACTCAGAAAAGGCAAAGGCATCTCCTTTTTTCTTTCTTTGCTTGCAGTGATTATCAGAGAGAGAGAGAGAGAGTGTGTAGTGTTGTGTATAAGTAAGAAAATGCAGCAGCACCCTGATGCAGATGCAGCCCATGATGGCAGCTTATTATCCACGCAACGTCACTACTAATCATATTCAACAGGTTCATCTCTTTTCGTCTCTTCTCTTCTCTTTTATTTATGAATTATTTTCTTGTTCTTGCACTGTCTCTTCCACTGTTTTCTTCTCCTGTTCAATTAATTTTTTTGATGTTTGTTCATAAACATATGGTTTCTTTTTCTGGTGTTCTTCCATTTAATTACCATTTGGTCCTCAGTTAAGATTTGGTCAGTTTTAGTGAGTCATTTTTTTTACCAAGCCGAATTTCTGATTACCCCACCGTTTATATTAGGAATTTGATTATGATTTTTAATTTTTATATTTTTTTTGTTAATAGTTACGGTTTAGATTTTTAGGTACCGGTTAATCGGTTCATATATATATATATATATATATATTTAATTTTTCATATTTCTCTCTAAATTTTACTTAAAATAATATTTTAAAATTAATTTAAAATATATTTTTATTTTTATACCTTAAATTTTTATATTTTTCTATAAAATTTATATAATACTTTAAACTAAATTTATATTATGTCATTTTTTTTAATTATATAGTAATATTTATATATAGTATCCGATTAACTTTTATATATATTTTTTTATCATATATTACATTTTTTTATATTTTAAATTTTATGTTATAATATTTAATATTATTCAAAATTTTATTTAACTTAAAATCAAATATATTATAATTTTCAACAAATATCAAATCTATTTTATAATATTAGCTATTAATATATATAACATGAATTTTGACTAGTAAAATATGTTTATTTCGTAATTTTTATATTAAATTACTTTACATATTTAAATTTAAATTGAATTTTAACTAATTTTTTTAATAATTTTATGTTAAAAATTTTAATGATTAACCGAAAAATATTGGTTAACCAAATCGAAACCGATGGATTTGTTAACCGAATGAAACGGACTAGTTAATTATTAGTGATTTTAAAAAATCGATATTAATGGACTGTTTAATTTTTTTTTTACTAATGGGCCGATTAATCGGTTTATGTTCATCCCTAATTTACACCGTCATCTCTAATGCCCATGTCTTTTTTTCCTCTCTCTTCATATAGATCATCTTCTTTTCATTGTCTCTCTATCACTTTGTTTCCTTCTCTCCGAAAAAATATTAGATGTTTTTCTTTTTGGAAGAAACATTGTTGGAAAAAGTAAATGAATCGAAATTTGATTATTTAAAGAGTTGCTTATGTTCGATATAGAGTCAAACTATTGCAACTCATTTTTTAGTGTTTAATTAGATTCAAATTTAGTGACAAAGTTCCCGTAGCTCAGTTGGTTAGAAGTCTTATGAGCTGAAGATCGCGGGTTCTCAAGCCCCGCTGGGACCAAATCTTCCTATTTTGTTCGTTGTCCATTCGAAGGTCGCGGATGCATTTATTCTTTTCATATTTCCTATGATCCCGGTGAAATTAAGATGCAGATTGAGCATGTGGATAAATTTTACAATAAAAATAGGATCTGATTTTCTAATTGCTTCCGTAAAAACTATAACATATATGATATGTTTGGTTTACTGATTAGCATTTAAAATAATATATACAAATTAATACAAATATAATGTTTCAAAAATATTTTAAAATGTTTCAAAAAAATATTTTAAAAAGTTTTTGTGATATAATATTCACTATCCTACATACCTTGACTATTACAATTTTGGACTTTTGTGATTTTCATTTGTTTTTAAATTAATTTTGTTTTTTAATTTTATGAAATTAGCAATAATTTAATTTTTTTTAATTAGAAATATTTTAAATTTTAATTTAATTATAAATAATTTTTAATTAGCCAGAATTTATTTTTCAATTAGCAATAACATAATATTTTTCAATTAGCAATAACATAATTTTAAATTTCTTAATTATAAATAACTTAATTTTTAATTTAATTAGCAATAATTTGACATTTAATTTAGTTAAAAATAATTTAATTTTTAGTTTTGAAGAATTTCATGCATAATAAATTATATATAACTAATTATACCAATCAAATCAAAGAGAAATATATTTACCTCTTCTAACACAAAAATCTTTAAAAACGAACGCGAAAAATTTTGTTCCACATCACTGGCTAGACTTTTATTTATGAACAACAGATGCATGATACCTGGAGAGCACTATTGCTATACACTGGTTAAGGATATATAGCATTTCGAAAAATAAGATCCTCTTATACATATATACCTAACCTTAGATTGCCTTCTCATATTAACTGTACCATGCGGAAGTATAAGAATGTGAAGTACCAAAGTATGTAATTTTACTCCATTTACATAAGGATTGCTTCTAGCATTTTGGAAAGAACATAATAGTTACATTTAACTTATTATATAATTAACTTAATTTTGTTTTGGATTCCAATCCAAAACATACAATCTCGTGTATGTTTTTATCTTACACCTTAATATTTCCCCTTTCAATGGTTATAACAATTTAAAAAAATATAATAATAATAATAATAATGCAAGAAAGAGTTTTTTATAGGTCTATTATCTCACTGCAGGGGGAACAGTTTGTACAGGTATTAATACATAATAATCTATGGAGCTTAATATATAATTGCAGGAACCTAGTGTGCTCATTATCTAAAGTTACTCTTTTCTTTACATAGATGGATCCCCTCCAATACAAAGTCTGGCAGCCATCAGAGAGAGAGAATTTTCTCCGGATAGATTAACAAAAGATTTGGGAAATGCAAGCATTATTGAACACAAAAATGACACAGCTGTTGAAATTCTAGATAGGATGGCAGATTTGTACGAGCAAATGCATAATCCAGTGGCCTCAAATGCTGCTTTTGGAACACATTTGCTTGATACTAATCAAGAAAACAACGGCCAATTCCTTTATCTTGAAGGTTCCGAATGCCTCATGTGGAACACCTATGATGTTCATTTCTACTCATCTTTTGCACTTCTCATGTTATTACCAAAACTTGAACTGAGCATCCAAAGAGACATTGCAGCAGCAGTAATGATGCATGATCCTACTGGGATGCAAATTATGAGCGATGGAAAGCAGGTTCCACGAAAAGTTCGTGGCGCTGTTCCACATGATATTGGGCTTAATAATCCTTAATTCGAAGTGAATGCTTATAACCTTTTCAGTACAGCTAGGTGGAAGGACTAGAATTCTAAATTTGTTCTCCAGGTATACAGAGATGCAGTAGCGACTGGCAATAAAAATTTTGCGCGAGCTGTTTGCCCATCAGTATATGTTGCTATAGCTTATATGGATCAGTTTGATAAGGATCGATGCTGATGGGATGATTGAGAATGAGGGATTCCCTGATCAAACATACGATGCTTGGTCTGTTACTGGTGTGAGTGCATATTGTGGCGGACTTTGGGTGGCAGCACTACAGGCTGCTTCAGCCCTGGCATGTGAAGTTGGTGATAATGAATCTACAATCTACTTTTGGGTTAAGTACCAGAAGGAAAAAGTTGTATATAGCAAACTATGGAATGGTTCCTACTTCAATTATGACAGCAGTTTAAGTTTAGTTTATTGGTTCAATACCATTCATAACGAAAAATCCAAAACATTAATTTTTTTCAAAACGATATCATTTTGCCTAATAAAATTTCCTGAATCGTTAATCAATTCGGTTTTGATTGGTGATATAAGAGAGGATCGGTTATCAATTCGGTTTGAATAGTACAAAAGTTCAGTTTTGTTTCGATTTATAATTTTATCAAAATTTAGTTCTGCTAGAAATTTTCCATTGAATCTTTTAAAACAATGTGTATTTTGAATGTTATTTTGAATTTTCTTTTGTGGAAACGTAGTTATTCATTTCAGATTCCAAAAGGGTGGAACATAGACGACCACTATAGATCACTCTGTTACATGAGACCATTGGCGATATGGGCAATGCAGTGGGCACTATCCAGGCCTAGGCTATTTAAAGAGGAGATGAGGAAGCATGACTTGGCTGATGAAAGTTTGTACCGTAGGCAAAACGAATGATTTTCCAAAGTTGCCAAAATTATTAAATTGCTAGATGAAGGAACTTCTAAAAGCTTCCTACAAGTTGTTTATGAGTCCGCTTGCAGAAGATTTCCTTTGTAACTCCTAAAATTGATTTTAATATATAGCGTGCGTAACAAAAGGGAAAAAAAATTGCAGTTGCGTTGATCATTCTGGGCAAAATTCTTCTACAGGAATAAGATCTGTGAACAATTTTATTTTTGGGGGCCTGAACATTACAAAAGTAGCATTTTATTTATTATTACTTCCTATGTCAGGTGATTTGGAATCACTATAACTAAAATAGATTTACGTACTAAATTAGTCGGAGCGTGTGTGCTAAATAACAGCCTTGCAAACTCAGGAAACAAACTACCATTACATGCACCAAGGAGCATACATGGATAAATACATCTTAAATTACGACTAAATAATGGCTACAACCTATTGAACACGAGAAATGTAAAAATGCAAGTGCAACCCGAGATAGCGTCTCCCGCGTATATGTCACTTGCATTGGCACTTACATTTATTAAGCTAGGATGTGCCTTCGACTATTTGAACATCATCCAAAACAGGTGCGCCAGTTGTGTTAACAACTTGGGATTTCTGGTAATCCATCTGAGCTGGTGTTGTAGGCTTCCGTCCACGTTTCCGTCCCCCAGCTGCTTTTGATGTTGAAGCAACTGATGTTACCACACGAAACATCAACGATTGTGGCAAAGAAGCACATGGCTGAGATAGGTCAATTTCTACAGGTAGGCGTCTATCAGCCATTGTGCGTTGCCGTCGCCGCCTCTGGCTAGCTGGTGTATCCCCTTGTTCAAGCCCGGGCATCTGCACTGGTTCTGGTGCTCTTTGCATTGAATTAACCCTTATAGTTCGCCTTTCCTCATCTAATGCACCTAGTATATGTGCTGCTGTTTCATGGATATCCATCATATGATCTAGTGTAGCATTTGCACTGCTATTGAGATATATATGTTCAATCCCATCAGCCTACAATCAGAAAAGTCAAAATTACATATACAATGCAGTCGCTAGTAGCTTGTGGCTCAAATTCAATTGGATGTCTAGTTAGATACATACCACTGCTCCAATTGCCGCACCCATATGACTAATCCACCGCCTAGTCACCTTACGATACCATTTCATGTATTCAGAATGGTAATGTAATCTACCCTGTGCTAGCACCCCATGTATTACACGATTATGACGATCATCCCATAAGCTAATGTAAGAGGCATGTTGAGTCACCCAATTAGTCTCTTGGTAGCCTCGCAAATCGATAGTGTGCAGTGCATCATCCTGATGGGCTTTTACTGGAATAGGCTGTTGTAGCCCAAATTGACGCATCACTCTATCTGCTTGGTGCCATTCAACAATGTGAAAACATATTAGGGGCACCACAGAACCCCATATTGCATGACCACTTGTGCAATAGGATGGCAATCCTGCCATACCATCATCTGTGTATGGCTGCCATAACATCTGCATAGAATAGAGAATGAAGTAAACACTTCAGCAATGAGAAAGGATATGTTAACAGAAGTAATTATGCCTAGTTTAAAGATTTACCTGATCAGGGCCTTGCCGATCTAGTGCATATCGATATTGGTTGAGCACTTGTGTGGATACTTCACTAACTATCTTTGCATTTCTCCACCCTAATTAAAAAAGATTTTGAAATTGAGGGCTTAGGATTGTGACAATAAGTTTATAATGTATTCACTATATGACAGCCAAAGCATACTCACTGGCAACCAAGAGGGCCAGGGGGCAAATGTGCCTCTTGAGGTACATCCTCCTTTGAGATTGACGCAATATGAGGGAGTCTCACCAATGCCCACAATTGGACTAAAAATAAGGGGCCACTGATTTCCTTTGCTGCAGGATTTGTGCTGCGACAAAGCTCCCTGTACAACCATGCCAAACATGCAGCACCCCAACTATACTGACCTGCTTTCTGAAAGTCCTAGCAAGGGCAAAAACATCAAATGAACACGAGTCGATGACTTGCCTGGAAATATAATCCCTCCAATGAAGCGCAATATAAAGGCTCGAGCATAGCACTGTATGGTGACATCATTAGCACCAACAGGTAGCACATCAAAATTCTCCACAAGCCAACTAATTTGCAACCTAGATCCATTAATAACAGCATTAGGAGGAGCAACCCCTAACAACCTTAAACACACTTCCTTCCAATCATGAGTGACAGTACCCGTAACAGCATGTCCATCCACAGGTAATCCAGTCAGTATGCCCACATCCTGAAGTGTGATAGTGCATTCACCCTCCGGAAGATGGAAAGTATGTGTCTCCGGTCTCCACCTCTCCACAAGCGCTGTAATCAAATGCCAATCCAATTGATTATATCCCACGCAAGCAATACCATAAAACCCAGCTTGTTGCAGGTAGGGCACAATCCGTGTATCAATATTTCTTGAGTAAGCAGCCGAGCTAGCCCGTCGACAATGTAGGACTTGTCTCTCAAGCTACATAAACACCACTGGTCACAGCATTATCATAGTCATACAAACTAAAGTTCAAAACTTGATAGTAAAATCTGATATTTTGTTTTTCTATTGACTTTACCGTGTCATGCCATACTGCCTCTGATCGATGAACTCTTTGCAATGTCAAGACACTAGCATCCTGTGGCCCTGGATGCACGTAATCTTTGGGATGCAATTGAGAAGCAGCAGGCACACTCTCTTGAGCTTGTGCTGTTTGTTGCATGCTTTCTTGAATGCAAACTGCAGAGTGGTGAGCGGGTTGCTCTGTGGCAATAGCAATAGGCACAATCTCTTTTGCTGGGCCAGCGCATTGTATGCTTTCTTGATCATGGTGCTGAGAGGAGTTAACATGTTGCTCTGAGCAAACAGCAACAGGCAAAATCTCTTGTGCTGGAGGAGTCTCTTGTAAGATTTTCGAACATGGAGCTGAGAGTGATTATCATGTTGCTCAATGTGAATGGGATCAGAGTCCACATCAACATACAGTTGCATACAAACCAATGCAGGATTTCTTTCAAAGCTGTCAAACATGAACTCAACTCCATCATCGTCTTCAATTTCAAGCTGCGAAAAGTTCACATGTGCTTGTGTTGAAGCTGGAAATCTGAAAACAACCTTAGTGACTTTCTGATTCAATCCAATCTTCATTGAACTAGATATTTTATCTATGAATTGACTGTGATCAACTCTTTCTCTAAACCTTATAAGTTTGGTGTTTCCACCTTCATAATCAACGCCGCAAGAACCATTAATCATCTTTCCTCCCCAGTGAATGATCACATTTTTTGGCTTTCTCATTTTCTTCTACGAACATACCTAAAATCACAACTGTGTTAATTTTTTACCAACATTTTCAATCCAAACTTTTTTCTTTTCAAACAATTTCATTCAATCACATTCTAATTCGGTAACTTCACAGATAACTAATTTTTACATCCTTTAACTATCATGGTATCATGAGCCCAAAAAAAGGAATAATAATAATAATGTCAACATTAACTTCCTTTTTTTTTTTTAAGAAAACGAAGAGTAGTATATAACAGACTGAAAACATAAGAGCCAAACCTTAAAAAACAAAGGTCATCAGAACTAACCAGGTAACTGCTTAGGTATTAGAATGGCGACGGCAGCAGCCGGAGACTTTTAGCTTGGTAATACGGAAAGGGTCAAAAGAAGGAAATATGATATTACTTGAGAAAATCAAAGAGAAGAAACGGCTTCCACTTTTGGAATTTTTCTGGGCAGTGAGAGCAAGGGGGTTTTCGTTCGCACCGATTATAAAATACAAAACCGGCGAGAGGTCTTTTTTTACCTTGCAGGGACTGAAAGCATTACTTACTCAGGTTAATTTCGACCCGAACCCGTCTACCCGTCTCGATCATCAAAAAGGTTATCCTTGTCGGATCCTGATATGAAAATGGAAGCATGATCCGATTCAGATCCAATAAAAAAAATTGAAGATCTGGCGGGGGTTAATACAGACTAATTTGGATTAGAACTTTAGAAGTGCTTAACTGCTTATCAATCGGTTATGTAATTTATTAATAATTTTATTAATCTGTTTATTAATTTAAATTATTCATTAATTAATTTTGGTTTTTAATTAACTTTTTTTCTAATTTACTAGTTAAATATTAAAAATTTTTAATATATAAATTTAGTCAATTATGCAATTTATAATATTATTTTTAATAGTTAAAAATAAAAAATATAAATCAAACATAATATTAATTAAAAATAAAAAAATAAAGTTTATAATTAATTATAAAAAATGAATATATTTAATATGAAACTAATAATATAGTACTAATTATGCACATTTAATGAATAAATAATGATAATAAAAATAATATTAATATTTATTTACTAAAAATATATATTATAATAATATTTTAAAAAATCATATATCATAATATTTATCAATTAAAAAAATGGTAAAAAATTTAAGTGTAAAAATTAAAATATAATATATAAAATTTATATAAATCGGTTAACCGTTTGCTGATTTTTAAAAATAAAAAATCGTAATACTAAATTTTTAATTTCGAATTAATTTTTCGGTTAACTAAAATTTATATTTTTCTTTTTGCTCATCCCTAACTTTGACTAAATTTGAATGAATCAAAATGTATAACAACTCATTTTGCTCATTTTTTAATAAATATATTTATTCATATTTATATTTATATTTTAATATATTATATATATTATATAAAATAAAATACATAAAAATAAGAAAAGAAAAGAGCGTATAGAGTGCTTTATTCAAATATTTTGTATTTTTTTTTAATTTTGCCTTTTGATTACATATTTAACTAGTGTAAATAACTTCATTGGTTTTTAAATTTTAAGGGTTCAAAACTTTTTTTTTCAAATATTATTTGTATCTATTTTTAATTTATTTTTATTATTTGACGCGTTTCGAAAATTAAGTAATATGAAATTATACTCTAATTGAATCTTTTTTATAATATATATTTTTAGTTATGGTTGTATTTTGTTTAATATAAATAGCATGGAATATATGCAATAAACTACTTGTAATTATGTTTTGAGTATGTATACATGTGTACTTGAGTAATTAATTTAATAAGTAATATGTAAATAAAGGTAATTAGAGTGAGCATTACATTGTGGTATCAGATCAAAGATTTAGGCGGTTCTGGGCAATAAGGTGTTAGTGAAAGAATTAGAGATGTTTTTTTTATAATGTCATAGCCCTAATGTAGATGTTGTCTTGTATAGCTTAATGATGGAATCAAATCCTAGCGAAGGTATAGGTAAAATAGCTTATAGTGTAAATCCAGTACATGGTATTCCTTATACACCTGAGCAATTGCCTCTAGTTGAGGTTTTAGATCCTACTTAAGGTAATCCTATATTGGTGCAATGATTAATGCAGATAATAGATAAGCTAACTGCTCGAAAGGCTCCTATTGATCTTATTAGAAAGAGAGGGGCAAAAAAGTTTTTAGGTACCTCAGTAGATGAATCGGATGTAACTAAATTCTAGATAGAAAAAGTAGATAGGATACTGCAAGAGATTAATTGTCCGTAGGATCAATGAGTTACTTGTGCAGTGTCCCTATTATAAGGCCCAACTTATGATTGGTGGAAATTAGTACTTTAAAATCCTTAATGACCTGCATGGTTAACATAGGGCTTCTTCTATCAATAATTTGAGAAGAGATATATTACTAAAGCTTATAGAAAGTCTAAATGGAAAGAATTTGTGAACTTAAAGTAGAGGAATATGATGGTAGTAGAATATGAGAAGAAGTTTAGTCAACTCACAAGTATGTGCCCGTTACCTTGATGATAGATGATTTATGAGATAAGCAATTTGAGGATGGTTTAAATGAGACCATTTGAGGTAGTTTGATACTAGTAATTACCATATAAAAAATGGATTATGATAAGTTGGTAGAAGTTGCTATAAAGGTAGAAGAGTCTGAACAAATAAAGCAAAGGAAAGAACAAAAGAGAAAAGTGCAAAGTAGTGGAGTAACTGACAGTAAAAAGGCTTGAGAAGCTTAAAGTAAACAAGCTACCCAAGGTTTAACTCAAAAGCCAGATTCAATGATTAATATTGTAGCACCATCAAGTTACGAGCACTGTCAAAAGAGGTATAGGGGTGTGTGCAAGAAGCTTATATAAGCTTGTTTAAGCATGTGTAGGAAGCTTACATGAGTTTGTTTCAAGTGTGGCAGCATGGAGCACATACTAGCCAAATGCCCTCAAATCTAAGACAATCGAGCCTCACAAACATGAAGAGGAAATGTTAATAATTCAGGGGCTAATAAAGGTGGAAGAGGGATGAGTGGAACTAATCGAGCTCCATTTGAGACTATAGAGCATCCAGTTGCTTCTAATACCTTAGGTCAAGTGTATACAATGCTAGAAGGAGACAATAAAAATCCAAATATCGAGAAATTACCCAGTATGTTTTAAATAGTGTTATTGTTATGTAAGATTATTGTTTAAAGATAGTGTAATGGCATACTTGGTAACAAGAAGAATTTTGATGACAAAATTCTTTTAAGGAGGAGAGAAATGTAAGGCACCAACATGTACCCTAGAAGGATATATGCATGTTT
Source organism: Excoecaria agallocha (assembly GCA_037975025.1). Classification (NCBI taxonomy): domain Eukaryota; kingdom Viridiplantae; phylum Streptophyta; class Magnoliopsida; order Malpighiales; family Euphorbiaceae; genus Excoecaria; species Excoecaria agallocha. Next base: position 29,266 of record JBBPFJ010000201.1, read on the forward strand.
AAATGATATTATGACCAATAAATGTTTGGTTAGCTAATGCACTGTAAGTGGGATCTAAAGGAAATTATTTTGATAGAGTACGAGCAATATAGCAATTTTAAAATAACTTATACATGTATTTAATTAGAGAAGAATGTTAATGAAGGGTTCAATTGAAAAGTAAGAGAGAAATTTTAGGGGAAGATATAACAAATTGAAGAGAAGTAGGGATCAAAGTGAAGTTATCCTTGGATAACAAAGTGGACCAAATGGGAAGGCAACACTTAGTCTCCCTCGATTATTCTTGAAAGATGAAGAAATTTAAAGGGATTTTTCTTGAAGGGATGGCCAACCACTTTAAGGATTGAAGGTAGTTATTCCTCTCCCTCATTTTCCCCTAAACAAATTCCAATTAACCCAAAAAAAAATTAACCAAGCAATTGGAGGAAAGAGAAATTAGTGGTTAGGCAAATTATAAGGTTAAAACTCACTTTTTCTTCTCCTTACATTTGATTCAAGAGAGAAGCAAATAAACATTTAAATTAAGAGAGTAAATGATTATTTATATGTGTGAATACTATATTAAAGGACAATCAAGCAAAGGCAGAGAGAAAGAAGAAGAAAAAACTTAAAGAAAGGGTGTGAAGCTTGTTAAAGGTTTGAGAGTTTTTCTTCCCTATACTTTATGTTTATTTGATTCAAGTAGATTTATATGCTATAATTGCTATTTTATTGATATTAGAAATAATTTTTGTTGCTGTTGTTGTAAGAGAAGGATGATTTGTGCCTTAGAAAGTGAAGTAGTGAAAATCTACTTAGGGTTCATACGAACAAGTTTTGGTGAAAACTACATAACTATTTTTGTAGATGTCTGATTGATATGATTATATATGGAAACAAAATATGAGACATATATCTACAACTTTGTATGAGAAATTGAGACTTGAATCTATCTCTAAAGCCCTTGAAATTTAGCTTAAAATTGAGTGATGTCTGCTGCCCTGCTAATAAGAGTAGTCTATTATGTTTTATTGATATATTGAGATTTATATTTCATAATTGACTTATTTTTGATGTTATAGAAACTAGAAACATAGTGAAATAACTTTGTAGAAGAACACTTTACCTAAAAATATCGTTTACTAGGTTAAAAATTACATACAAGTTGGAACTATGAATCTACCTCGGGCTGAATGGACCTCACAGTCAGTAGGTATAACCTACTAACCGTGACATAGTTCAAATTCAGTCCAGAACCAAAATGAAACTTATTTCATAGTTAGCAAGTATTACCTATTGACTGGGACCCTCATTCTGTAACCTAGGTCACGGTCACAATCTTTTGGTACTGATCGTAAGGTAGTCCGGAATTAGTACAGAACTAACATATCATTTATGCCACGGTCAGCAAGTATAAACTACTGACCGTGACCCTCCTTTTTTCATGCCTAAAGTTGAACTTAGGTCCTAAATGGTTACCAAAGCTTTTCTCAACATCCCTAAACACTTTTAGACCACTTTAAACATAAAATCACGCTTAAAATATGACATAAAATGAACATAGAACACAATAATTTTGTGAAATAAAGTTAAGGACTAAGCTAAAATGCATAATAATTTATACAATTAATGAATATGAATGAACATGAATAGTTATATTAGCAATGTTATATATTATTATATTAATGATTAACATGTTGTATTGTATTTTTAGTGTACTTGAATATGAATGACATGATATAGTGAAATGGTTGCATGCTATATTGAGTATATTGATGCCATACTTCTAAATGTATTAAGTATTATATCTTTGAGTGATTAGTGATTTATTAAAGTCTCAATTTCACATAGTAGTGGATAGATAGGTATACCAATTAAGGAAATAGTGATTGCAGCTGCTTAGTGATACGATACCTAAAGGGTGTCGCCTGATTTGAGACTATTATACCTTGCCTGTACAATACTGTTTATCAATGTCACCTGATCCGAGACCAGTATGTCTCGCTCGTACGATACTGCATGTCAGTGTCACATGTATGTACCCATTATCCACCATTAATAGGAATTCAGGCGATGAAAGCTGTTGAGACCCTAGCAAGTGCACTAGATCGACAAGTAATAAAGTGGGGTATAGTTAGGACCCTCAATATCGAACCCAAGGGAAATGTGTGTGTGAAGACTGTGAAGATTAATTTTATGCTAAAAAATTCCCAATTGTTTGTGTGTATGAGTTGTTTGATTTATAAAATGTAACTTTAAAGCTTAAGTATGTAATGTAGAGAAATTTAAATTCAGTGTATTAAATTCTGAAAATTAATGAATGCTAAAATTCTATAGAAACTAAATGTTGCTCGGGTTACTTATCCGCCCCATACCCAAATGTGAATTAAATTTTTACCTAAAAGTGTACATGAATTGAATTCGGGATAACCCTTCTTAACCCAAGTGTCCCATTCCGGAGCCAGCTATTCTAGTTGCTAAACGTCCCATTCCGGAGCCAGCCTAACAACTAGCCTAAGTACGGGTCTTAAATCCTAGGTTCGATTTACCGTCCCATTTCGGAGCCAGGTAACCCAAAACCCATCTATTTCACTCCATACTCTAGTTTTAAAATCACAAATACCACACATCTAGAGTCCCATTCCGGAGCCATCCAAAATAGACGATATTCATGATAGAAAAACTGAGCAAAATCATTCATAAATTCCAATCTATTAAGCTCAATACCCATCAAAACATATAATAAACACCATTCATCCATGGATACAAAATAACTCAATAGATCGAAAAATCAATGATAAACAAATAAGTACATGTGAAATAGACCATCCATTCATGTAAAAATTAATTTGAGTTCAAGATTCACATTATGAGTAGGGGATTCAAAGATCCCCAAGCAACCAAAAAAGACTACTCACTATCCATAATAAAATGTAAAGAGAAAAAGATAGAATAACCCCTGAAATTCATGGTGAAGAAAACCCAGCTGAATCCAAGCTCTTCAATCTCTCCCTCCAAAGCTTACAGGAAAATGAGTTTCAAAATGTGTAGATCTATACTTGTAAACTATGTATCTATGTTTAATCTAAGTGTTTTTTTGTGTAAATCTCCCTATTTTCAAGTATATCTATGTATTTATATGTGTAAAATAAACAAAGAACTCAAAGAAAGAAGAAAGAAACCCTAAAACTGAAAATTACCCAAAAAAAACTCTCTCCTCTCCCGTTTCTTCAGAAAACTCTGCCTTATATAGGTCAACATGGGTCACGGTTACTACTAAATCCGTGGTAACCGTGACCTCTAATGAAAAACCCTCTTTTGATTAAAATAGATCACGGTTACTATGAAATACTTAGTAACCGTGAGATGGCTCGGAGGTGAAATTCAAAATTTGATCACGGTTACCATGAAGTTTCTGGTAACCGTGAGATAGCTCTCATCTTCATTCTGGACAAAAAAATTGCCTTCCTCACGGTTACTAGGAAATCCTTAGTAACCGTGAGATGCTTCTTCTTTAGCTTCTGTACTGAAAACTCCATAGGTCACGGTTACCACCCTATCATGCACAATTTCCATGCTGACCATGACAAGCTTCAAACGGTGCGTTTTGACAGAGTACATGGGTCACGGTTACTAGGAAATTCCTGGTAATTGTGAGGTACCTAAAAATCACAAAATTCTGTCAAAAACTCTCAAAAATCACAGAAAAGCTAGAATTAACTGAGAATCGGATAAATTATTAAATGCTAGTAAAAACAAAGCAAAAGATGCTAAAAGATCAATGAAAACTAAACTCAAATTAAACTAAAATTAAATACTGAAATTGAGTTATCAAAATACCCCACACTTAGACTTTGCTTGCCCTCAAGCAAATGAATTATCCACAATCTTGAAAAACTCAAGACTTCAATTCAGAACAGGAAAAATCAGAAGTGCCAGAACAACACTTAGCAGAAGTCACTCAGAAGAAGAACTTCATCAAAAAGACTCAAATTGATCTATATCAAACAATTTCTCGTGTGTGTGTGAGGCTAAAACATATTTGTTTTCCTTCAAAACCAAAACTACTAGTGAATTCCAGCAATCAAGCAAACATAGAATTATGACAATTTTGTGTTTGCAACTTAGAATAGTCATAAAGCCTCTCCTTTAGCACCTGAACCTCAAGGGTCATCTCCACCAAATAATTCAGAGCAAAATATAATCACCAGGGCTTACATTAAGGTTGTAATGGGGATAAGGCAAAGGTTCCAAGAATTTTATAAGTTAGCAAAACAGAATTAGCCACACTATCCAGAAACACAACCCACCTAACTTTCTCAAGAAACTTCTTCAAAATCCATACCCTATCATCATAAGAAGGAAAAAAAATTGATCTTAGGACATTAGTTGAATTCTCAAAATCGTAGGAAGTAAGATAGATGACACTTCCTATAAATACTAGGTACCCCACACTTATTTTCTGCAATCATGAATTAATTAAAATTTCTGCAGCATAACATTTGATTTTTTTTTTTTACATATGTTAGGGTACCAAAAGCACTAATTGTTTATCATCCTTGTCCCAAAATATTTAACATATTTAAGCTCAACAATTCCCAAATTTTTATTCAACTTCCCCCTTTTTAACTGATAATCATAAATTCATCAAACCCGACATGCAAATTTCATTACCCAACCTAGAGTGGCCAATTCCAAATTGGGAAGGACAAAAGCATTTAGGTTATATGGTTAAGTATTAGTGCAATAACAAGAATGTAGTACACTTTTAGCATACCAATTAGGCTCAAAGGAGCTAACAATGGTAAACTTTACTAAGGGTAGGTCAAAAGTCATTTAAAAGTTGGTTACCAAAGAAGGATGCCTGGATCATATCCTAAACCTGCCTAAATTGAATATTTGTTTCGAATGGTGATGAGGAAGGTTCTAACTATTCTAAAATTCCTTTGCTTAACTGCTTTCACTCACTAGATTTTTTTTACTTAATATTTATTTATTTAGCCTAATGTGCTCATTAAATAAGGAAATCGAATGATGTATGATTAACTGAGATCAAATTAAAGAAGAAACTCTTTACTGAACAAACTACTGCCCTCCGGCTATCCAGTCTTTTCAACTTATCAGTTCAAAAAATGAGTCTAAGCTAATTCAATTCAAGATTAACTAGCAGCTCAAGCTCAAGGTAAGGTGATTAATAACTCAATGGAAAAATTTTTATTCTAACTTAAACTAAAGATTTTAGAACAGAACATTCTACTTAAAACCAGAAGGAAAAGCAAAACATAAAATAAATTCACTTGAAGAAAAACAAACTCCATTAAATCAACACAAACTAACATTTATAATGCAAGATTTATAAAGAAAGACTAAACAACAAAAGAGTTGTGGTTCAAGAGTTTCACAATTTCTGCCATTTGAATCCCAAATTGTTCCTTTGAATAGATAATCTGCACAAAACAATCTTTTCGCAACAAAATTAACTTCCAACAATTGTTCAAAATAAACATTAACACAGTTTAATATCATCAGTATCAACAAAAGGAAAATATATTCTCCTACCCCACACTTCAAAACCAGCTGTCCTCAGCATGGGGCTTACAAAATTTTCAAAAGAGATAGGGAAGAAGGAACTTCCTGCTCAAGGGTACGGGGGGACTTGGAAATCCAGTCGGGCATTCAAGGCAGCCAATGCTTCAATGATTTGCTGCTGTTGATGTTTGAACTCCTCCTGATTAGCAGCTAGAATGTCCATACGGTCCATCAAAGCAGTGTATTGAGCGGAGGACAAGGTGACTGAATCTTGATCCGGGGCAGGTGGAGGATTACATAGGCTGCGCTCTAGCTTGTGCAAGTACTCTTCTCTGTTAGTTAGCCTGAACCCATGCTCGGTAGTCACATCATCAACCATTATCTTCATGTTCTTCAGCATCTTGGCATCAATGTAAGCAGCTGTAGGGAGGCTTTTGTCAATATCCAATGGATGCCCGAACTACCTAGCAATCATGGTCACCCATCCACTAAAGGAGATCTTCTTCACTGTAGTCGGTTTTTGTTGCATCTCCTCAAGTTTATTCCACCAATGATATGCTCCATTGATACGGTAATGTCGCACCATGCAAGAAAGTATGAGAGCCTCTGGGAGATTGATCTGCCCTGCACATGAGACATGAAAGACATAGAGAAGAAACGATGTAAAATTCTCAAGGTATGATCCCACAGTAAATGTAATTTAGTGGTACCGGCCACATAAGGGCCTCCAATCAGCGGGTCTCTGATGTATTCCCAAGCTCTGTCTTTTGAATGTTCTTCATAGGCATAAATCCCATCTAGTGGAAATCCGAGGGCGTCAGTGACTGCAGCCAAAGATACTTCATAAAATCTGCCTTCCAAGAAAAAGGTCACCATGGGTGGCTTGTTATCATCCCCAAAATGAAATTGTACTGTAGAAAGGAAGTCTCTGGTCAAATCTGGATAAACCAGCTCCCGAGAGTCAAAGAATTTTTTCCAACCAATGGCTGCAATATGGCTCTCAATCTCCCCCTTGATCCCCAGCTTTTCCAGCAGACTCAAATTGAGATAAACCGAAGGTAGGTAGTCGCAGTTGAAGAAAATATCATAGTTTGTTCGTATCTTTTCAGGAACCCAGCTCGGTATTCTTGGTCCTTTCTTTTTTCGTGGCTTCTGTTGTACAGGGGCTTGCTGTGGTTGTTGACTAGCTTCGGCATGTTCTTCAGATGGTAAGGGATGGCTGGCAAGTGAGAGGATTTCTTGTGCTTGAGAAGAACTGGAAGCACGAGCTCTTTTAGGTGCCACTGCCCAAAAACAACAAAATTGAAAGTTTACAACGTTGAGGAAGGAAAATAAACACAAAGACATTAGGAGCAGATGAGAATGCATATATAAGTTTATGTCACACACAAATTCCTTGAGGTACGTGGCACTCAACCACGATGACCGAGTCATCCTTTGGAAACCAGTAGCCCACAAGTCTAATCGTTTAAGCCTATATACCTCAAGGACAAAAATGGGCATACACATACATGCAAATGCTATTGCTTACTTAAACAAAAGATGGTTGATTTGGCATGCTTATTTGAGCATAAGATGACTAACTAAGTGTGCATTCGTGCAACAGTTCCAAATCAGTACCAATAATTGGATTACAGTGTCAAACAATTTGTGGTAAAGCAATGCATTTAACAACATGTACTAAACCTGTAGGCATGACAATTTTTATGTATCAGTGTATGCATTCAAGTAAGAATTCAACATTTGCACTCATCATACTTGGCAGAATTAAAATTCAGTGCACTTAAAGGAAAGAAACAGGCTCAGTTGGCAACAATTACACAAAATAGGAAATGAAAATTAAGAGTGCTTCAAGGACATACACAAAACACAATATAACAAAATGACCAAACAAATGCCATCCCTTCTCTCTATCAAATGACACACATAAAAATTAAAAGAGAGAACAAAAAGGAAAAAGAACGAAATGAAAATGAGGGAGGATACGAGAACATACCTGTGGGCTGTGTACCTTACATACGAAATTCATCCGTAATAATTCGCAGGTAAGACTCACAAAAGAAAAAAAAAACCAAAAAAAAGCCAAAACAGAGAAAAACACACTAAAAAAATAATTAAAAATAAGATAAAGAAATAACTACATAACAAACATGACAATCAGAAAGCCAAAAATCTCTCTCTCTCTCTCTCTCTCTATATATATATATATATATATATATAACAAATTAAAAGAACATTTTGAGGAAATGAGGAAAAGTGAAAACGAAAACAACAAAACATCAAAACGGAGGATAAAAACAACTACAAAAGCTACTAAAAAGAAATTGAAACAAAGAGAAAATACACAAACTTCCGAAAAATAAATAAAATAAAAAAATAAAAATAAAAATATACAAATAAATCTATATAATTAAAAAGGAAAGGAGACTTACTTGGTTGTGAAGATGATGTGGAAGAAGAAAATAACTAAAAACAACCATAACCATAAAAGAAATTAAAATGTTAGAGAAAATGACAGAGAAGAAATGGTCAAATCAACTAGATCTAAACAAAAACTATGATAAATAGAAACTAGATCTATTAACAAGAATGAAAAACAAACGAAAATGGAGAAGAAAAAGAAAAAGAAGAAAAAGAAAACGAAGAAGAAGAAGAAGAAAATGAAAAAGAAGAAAATGAAGAAGAACGAAGAACGATGACGAAAAAGAAAAAAAAAAGAAAGAAGAAGAAGAAGAACTAAGAAAAACTAGAAAAACTATGATTAAACTCTTAGATCTAAATAAGAAGAAAGAAAAATAAACAAAAGAGAGAACAAAGAGAGACTTATCGGAGAAGATGGCTGAGAACGGTGGAGAACGGCGGAGGAGAAGAAGAGAGGAAGAAGAAGAGAGAAAATGAGAGAGAGAGAGAGAGAGAAAAAGAAAAAAACGAAATGAAAGGAAATAAAAAAATGAAAAAGGGTTTCTTAAAATTAGGGTTTCGTTTTCAAAATTTTTTGTTAAACCAACACGGTTACTATTAAAATCATAGTAACCGTGAGGTAACCCAACAAAGGTCTCTGGACTAAAAACTGACCTATGTCATGGTTACTATAAATTTAATAGTAACCGTGAGATAAAATGAAATTTGCTACTGGACTAAAATGAAGATATCTCACGGTCATTATGAAAATAATGGTAACCGTGAGATAAAACGGATTCCAATTCTGGACTAAATTGAAGGCACCTCACGGTTACCAAGATAAACTTAGTAACCGTGAGCCCCTAAAATTACTGAAAAAAATTTTATTTTTCTCAATCTCTCCTAACACTTAAACAAAACTTTCTTCTCCTCTAAATTTCCAGAAAAACACACACAAATTGAATGAAACTCACAATCCTTAAACCACTACCCTTAACACAACTACTAAAAAGAAACTAACACAAAACATTGTTCAAAAGTATGAGTTAGAGGTAGTTCTGCGTTTATCAAGTTCACAGCTGGACTTTCAAATACCATCAAGGGTCATGAAGAGTGACAATCACTGAAGCACCTTCAAATGCTGACTCGAAATAGGGCTTCAAGCGATGTCCGTTTACCTTGAATTCTTTCTCATCTCTTGGGTGTTTGAGAGTCACCACCCCAAATTTATCTGCTCTCACTAGCACATAGGGCCCTTTCCACCTCGATTTCAATTTTCCCGAAAATAATCTCAATCTACTATCATAAAGCAGTACTTTCATTCCTGGTATAAGTTCCTTCTTGGCTATTCTTCGATCATGCCACTTCTTTATGTTATCTTTGTATTTCTTGGTATGTTCATAAGCCTAGAATCGAAGCTCATCCAACTCGTTCAACTGCAGAGACCTGTACTTTCCTGCATTCTCAAGGTTAAGATTTAAAAATTTAGTAGCCCAATAAGCCTTGTGCTCTAATTCCACCGATAAGTGACAGGATTTTCCAAACACCAACCTAAAAGGTGACATTCCTATTGACATTTTAAAAGCTGTCCTATAAGCCCACAAAGCCTCATCTAACTTAAGGTACCAATCCTTCCTAGATGCATTGACCGTTTTCTCCAATATTGCCTTCAACTCTCGGTTAGAAACCTCAACTTGCCCATTAGCTTGGGCATGATATGGGGTGGTTATTTTGTGCCTCACTCCGAATCTTTTCAATAAGGCTTTGAATTGGTGGTTGACAAAATGTTTCCCACCATCACTAATAATGGCTCTCGGGGCCCCATAGCGGGTGAATATATTCTTCCTTAAAAATTGTAAAACAACAATTGAATCGCAAGTCCTAGTGGCTATAGCTTCTACCAACTTACTCACATAATCAACTGCCACTAAGATATACTCAAACCCGTAAGAAATTAGAAAGGGCCCCATGAAATCTATCCCCCATAAGTCAAACAGTTCAACCTCAAGCATGTTAGTCAATGGCATCTCATCCCTCCTGGTTATATTCCCCACTCTTTGACATCGATCACAGGTTTGAATAAACAATTTAACATCATGAAATAAGGTGGGCCAATAAAAGCCAGAAGAAAGAATTTTCGATACCGTTCTGTTAGGGCCATAATGTCCACCAGCTTCCCCACTATGACAGGCTCGAATAATTTCTGCTTGCTCTTCCTTGGGAATGCATCTTCTGAGAACTTGATCAGCACAAAGACGGAAGAGATAAGGATCATCCCAGATGTAATGTTTCGCATCAGCCTTCAGCTTCTTCTTTTGCTGCCATGTGAAGTCTCTTGGTATATAACCTTTTGCAAGAAAATTAGCAACATCAGCGAACCAAGGTAAAGAAACTTCACAAACAAATAATGCACAAATACGTTCATCAGGAAATAAATCTGAAATCTCCCCTTTTTCAATGTGATCATGCTCTAATCTTGATAGATGATCTGCTACATGATTTTCTGTCCCCTTCTTGTCTTTAATTTCTAAATCAAAATCTTGCAATAGGAGCACCCATCTTATCAGTCTTGGCTTGGATTCCTTTTTTGCAAAGAGATGCCTTAGTGCTGCATGATCAGACCACACCACAATCTTCGCTCCCAGTAGATATGATCGAAATTTCTCAAATGTAAAGACAATGGCAAGAAGCTCTTTTTCAGTTGTGGTATAATTGACTTGAGCTCCTGTCAGAGTGTGGCTCGCATAATAAATAGCACAAAAGACTTTTTCTTGCCTTTGACTGAGCACTGCTTCCACTGCAAAATCGATCGCATCACACATTAGTTCAAATGGCAAATTCCAATTCGAAGATATGATTACCGGAGCTGAAATAAGCCTTTGTTTCAACAGTTCAAAGGCCAATAAACATTTATCATCAAAATCAAAAGGAGCATCTTTCATTAACAAATTAGACAAAGGTTTTGCAATTTTTGAAAAATCCTTTATAAACCTTCTATAGAAACCTGCATGCCCTAGAAAACTCCTTACTTCCTTAACATTGGTCAGTGGTGGAAGCTTCTCTATAACCTCTATTTTTTCCTTGTCCACCTCAATCCCCTTCTTAGAAATCTTATGCCCCAAAACTATCCCTTCCCTTACCATAAAGTGGCATTTTTCCCAATTTAACACTAAGTTGGTCTCCTTACACCTACTTAACACTAAATCGAGATGCTCTAAGCAGCTCTCAAATTCAAGCCCGTATATGGTAAAGTCATCCATAAATACCTCCATAAATTTCTCTATAAAGTCATGAAAAATTGCCATCATGCACCGCTGAAACGTAGCCGGTGCATTGCACAAGCCAAAAGGCATTCTCCTATAGGCAAAAGTGCCATAAGGGTAGGTAAAGGTGGTTTTTTCCTGATCTTTAGGGGCTATGGGAACTTGCAGATATCCCGAATACCCGTCTAAAAAACAATAGAACCTATTACCCGCTAACCTTTCTAACATCTGATCAATAAATGGCAATGGAAAATGATCTTTTCTGGTGGCATGATTCAATCTCCTATAGTCTATGCACACCCTTCAACTCGTGACCGTCCGAGTTGGGATTAATTCATCTAATTCATTTTTTATCACTGTCATTCCCCCTTTCTTCGGGACACATTGCACAGGGCTAACCCATTTACTATCAGAGATTAGATAGATTATACCTGAATCGAGCAGTTTAAGTACCTCTTTCTTCACAACCTCTTGCATAGCTGGATTAAGCCGTCTTTGGGGTTGAGCGACCGGTTTGCAATCCTCCTCCATGAGAATCCGGTGTGTGTAGTAACTCGGATTAATACCCTTCAAGTCCGCTGTCTCCCATCCTATTGCCTCCTTGTATTTTTTCAACACCTTGAGCAGCGTATCCTCTTCAGTACCTGTCAATAAAGAAGAAATAATCACTGGCTTATCTTCTCCTTCTAAAAATACATACTTTAAATGAGAAGGAAGAGGTTTTAGTTCAGATTTCAATTCTCCCTCTTGCACAGTGGTTTTCTCTTGCTTCAGATTCTCCTCCTCACAGTCTTTCGCTACAGCTGCTACTAGTTCTTCTTTTACTCCATCCAATTCTTCATTTTCTAAGGAATGCATCAAACTTGAATTTATTGGATCATTTAGTAGCACTTTCTTTTGTACTTCCTCTACACATTCATCGATTTTGTCCATGAAATAGGCCGACTCTTCTAGATCAATCGATGGATATTTCTGAGATTTGTTCATATCTACCACCAATTCTTCGTTGTTGAATCCAAGAGTAACCTTTTGCCCATGAACGTCAATCAAAGCCCTTGCGGTGTTCAAAAATGGTCTCCCTACGATAAGGGGCACTTTCCTGTCTTCCTCAATTTCCATGACTACAAAATCGACGGGAAAGATGAATTTTCCTATTTTCACCAGTAAATCTTCAATAACTCCCTTTGGCTTTCTCATCGATCTGTCCGCAAGTTGAAGTCTCATTCCCGTTTCCTTGAGGTCACCTAGATTAAGTTTCCTGCACATAGAATAAGGCATTAAGTTTATACTGGCTCCTAGATCACATAAAGCATTTCCAACAAAAGTTTTGCCGATTTCGCAAGGTAGAGTAAAGCTACCTGGATCTTCCAATTTCTTCGAGGATCTTATTCATTATAATTGCACTACAGTTCTCAGTGAGTTGTACAGTTCCATACCCTTCTAATTTCTTTTTATTAGAACAAAGTTCTTTCATAAACTTAGCATAGTTGGGCATGTGTGCTAGGGCTTCAGCAAAAGGCAAGTTAATATGTAATTTATTAAACATTTCTAGAAACCTAGCCAATTGCTCATTTTTCTTCTCCCTCCCAGCTACAGCAGGAAATGGCAACCTATTGATATCAAGATCCTCTATGTTTGGATTCACAATACTCTTCCCCTTGTCATTCCTTGGAGCATCCACATCTATCTCTACTCTAGAGTTAGAAGTACTTACCTTCTGCGTTGGTTCCTCCAATTCAGTTGATGAAGTTGGTAATTTACCTCTTTCTTCCTCTCGTGCTGCTTCCTTGCCACTTCTCAAAGTGATTGCTTTGGCCTCCTCCTTGGGATTGCGATCCACATTTGAAGGAAATGTCCCTGGTTGTCTATTTGAAATTAAAGTTGCAAGTTGACCCAATTGAGTCTCCAAATTTCTCATTGAAGCATCTTGATTTCGGTTCCATTGCTCTTGAGATTTTCACCTTGAATCTTGACTTGCCATGAATTGTTGTTAGCTATTCATGAAACCAGCAAACATGTCTTCTAAATTTGGCTTTTTTTCTTGAATGGGTGGCCTTGTTTGGAATCCTGGTGGATGGTATGGTTGAGGTTGATTAGAGTTTTGCCCTTGATGGTGGATTGGTGGATAGTGGGCTTGGTAGTGAGTGGTGGCTTGTGGTTGGTGGGGTTGAGCTTGACTATGATAGGCATTGGAGTGGTAAGGTGATCTTGGTTGAAAAACTTGTTGATTTTCATCCTTTCATGAGAAATTAGGGTGATTCCTCCATCCCGGATTATATGAATTGCTGTAGGGATCATTCCTTCTAAAATCACCTAGTGCATTTACATCTCCTATAACTCCTCATTCTTGGATAACTTGCTCACTTTCAGACGGTCCACTTCCTTGATTCACTGCAGCCACATTTTGGACCTTCAAGCCGCTCAACTCCTTTCTCACCATCTTTAGCTGTGTCTTTAACAATGCTACTTCATCCACATTATGTAAACCTTGCCTCCTTAGAACTGATCTAGGGGCAGTCCATTGAGAATCATTTGCCGCCATTTCATCCAACAACTGAAAAGCGTCCTCGGGTAACTTGTTCAAGAAAGATCTTGCTGATGCTGCATCCAATAATGACCTTGTCTGAGGTGTAACTCCAGCATAAAAGATGGTCATCAATTGATAGACAACTATTTCATGATGTGGACAGCTTCTCAATAATCTTCTAAACCTCTCCCATGCTTCGTGAAAGGGCTCTTCATTCATTTGATGAAAACTCATGATGCTATTTCGGATGCTTGCAGTCTTTGTTGGAGGAAAGAATCTCATTAAAAACCTTTCTTGCATTTGGTCCCATGTCCATATTGACTGGCATGGTAGCATTTGTAACCACTCTCTTGCCTTGCCAATCAATGTAAATGGAAACAGCTTCAACCTCACTGCATCCGTACTAACACCCGGAATTTGAACTGTGTCACTAACTTCCAGAAATATGTCGATATGCTGAGCTGGATCCTCTACTTCTGAACCAGAGAACTGATTCCTCTGTACCATAGTAATGGTGGCTGGTTTGAGCTCAAATTGCACTCCTCTCGGTAATACAATTGTTCGATGATCTTCATTCCACCTTGGCACAGCGTAGTCTCTTATGGTCCTTTGCCTAGGCATTTTTTCTCTTCTTGCCCCTGGCATTTGTTCATATGCCCTCGGCACTTGTTCATTCTCAAGAGGGAACTTATCAAGAGGAGGATCGTGCTCCATCTCGATATCTATATTGGCTCTCCTTCTTTGATGTAAGGTCCTCTCGATTTTAGGATCAAGCGGTAGTAATGGCTCTTGTTTTGTTCTATTCATAAACCAGTGTCACCTGAAAAGAATCAAGAAAAACAAAATAAGAAAAAGAAAACACATACAAACAATAATCATAATTTACTAACAACGCCAATTTCCCCGGCAACGACGCCAAAAACTTGTTGAGACCCTAGCAAGTGCACTAGATCGACAAGTAATAAAGTGGGGTATAGTTAGGACCCTCAATATCGAACCCAAGGGAAATGTGTGTGTGAAGACTGTGAAGATTAATTGTATGCTAAAAAATTCCCAATTGTTTGTGTGTATGAGTTGTTTGATTTATAAAATGTAACTTTAAAGCTTAAGTATGTAATGCAGAGAAATTTAAATTCAGTGTATTAAATTTTGAAAATTAATGAAAGCTAAAATTCTATAGAAACTAAATGTTGCTCGGGTTACTTATCCACCCCATACCCAAATGTGAATTAAATTTTTACCTAAAAGTGTACATGAATTGAATTCGGGATAACCCTTCTTAACCCAAGCGTCCCATTTCGGAGCCAGCTATTCTAGTTGCTAAACGTCCCATTCCGGAGCCAGCCTAACAACTAGCCTAAGTACGGGTCTTAAATCCTAGGTTCGGTTTACCGTCCCATTTCGAAGCCAGGTAACCCAAAACCCATCTATTTCACTCCATACTCTAGTTTTAAAATCACAAATACCACACATCTAGAGTCCCATTCCGGAGCCATCCAAAATAGACGATATTCATGATAGAAAAACTGAGCAAAATCATTCATAAATTCCAATCTATTAAGCTCAATACCCATCAAAACATATAATAAACACCATTCATCCATGGATACAAAATAACTCAATAGATCGAAAAATCAATGATAAACAAATAAGTACATGTGAAATAGACCATCCATTCATGTAAAAATTAATTTGAGTTCAAGATTCACATTATGAGTAGGGGATTCAAAGATCCCCAAGCAACAAAAAAAGACTACTCACTATCCATAATAAAATGTAAAGAGAAAAAGATAGAATAACCCCTGAAATTCATGGTGAAGAAAACCCAGCTGAATCCAAGCTCTTCAATCTCTCCTCCAAAGCTTACAGGAAAATGAGTTTCAAAATGTGTAGATCTATACTTGTAAACTATGTATCTATGTTTAATCTAAGTGTTTTTTTGTGTAAATCTCCCTATTTTCAAGTATATCTATGTATTTATATGTGTAAAATAAACAAAGAACTCAAAGAAAGAAGAAAGAAACCCTAAAACTGAAAATTACCCAAAAAAAACTCTCTCCTCTCCCGTTTCTTCAGAAAACTCTACCTTATATAGGTCAACATGGGTCACGATTACTACTAAATCCGTGGTAACCGTGACCTCTAATGAAAAACCCTCTTTTGGTTAAAATAGGTCACGGTTACTATGAAATACTTAGTAACCGTGAGATGGCTCGGAGCTGAAATTCAAAATTTGATCACGGTTACCATGAAGTTTTTGGTAACCGTGAGATAGCTCTCATCTTCATTCTTGACTGAAAAATTGCCTTCCTCACGGTTACTAGGAAATCCTTAGTAACCGTGAGATGCTTCTCCTTTAGCTTCTGTACTGAAAACTCCATAGGTCACGGTTACCACCCTATCATGCACAATTTCCATGCTGACTGTGACAAGCTTCAAACGGTGCGTTTTGACAGAGTACATGGGTCACGGTTACTAGGAAATTCCTGGTAACCGTGAGGTACCTAAAAATCACAAAATTCTGTCAAAAACTCTCAAAAATCACAGAAAAGCTAGAATTAACTGAGAATCGGATAAATTATTAAATGCTAGTAAAAACAAAGCAAAAGATGCTAAAAGATCAATGAAAACTAAACTCAAATTAAACTAAAATTAAATACTGAAATTGAGTTATCAAAAGCGATTTGATTTTGACATGTATATTGATAAATGATAAAATTGTAAATGTTCTAAGTGCTCCATAATAATATTGACATATTTGATTGATTATTGAAGTTTCAGTGTTATTAAATAGAAAATTTACTACAATTCAATATTTATGCGTATTGTGGTAAGACGGTGTGTACCGATCTTTATATACTATTATGTTATGTTTCTTAGTGAATTACATTATTTTTACTCCCCATTGAGCTATCACTCAGCATGGGTGTTTTCCCTATGTAGGACCATTGGTGTTGATCTGAGGAACTACTTTTCGGTTAACATCTATGGGCTATTAGGAAAAGAACAAGTGAAGACCAATTTTGGTAGTTTAGTTATTGTTGTATTTTGTTTAATATAAAGAATGTGGAATACATGTAATAAACTACATGTAAATATGTTTTAAGTATCTATACATGTGTACTTGAGTAATAAATTCAATAAGTAATATGTAAATAAAGGTAATTAGAGTGAGCATTACATTGTGATATCAAAGCAAAGGTTTAGGTGGTTCTGGGCAATAAAGTGTTAGTGAAGGAATTGGACATGCATATTTTTTATACTGTTACAGTCCTAACGTAAATGTTGTCTTGTATAAGGTAATGATGGAATTAGATCCTAGTGAAAGGTGTAGGTAAAATAGCTAAAAGTGTAAATCTAGTACATGGTAATCCTCCTGCACATGAGCAACTGCCTCCAGTAGAAGGTTTAGATCCTACTTAAGGGAATCCTATGTCGGTACAAGGATTGATGTAGATAATAGACAGACTAACTATTCTAAAGGCTCATATTGATCATATTAGAAAAAGAGGGGCAGAAGAGTTTATGGGTACCTCAATAGATGAATTAGATGTAGCTGAGTTTTGGATAGAAAAAAGTAGATAGGATACTACAAGAGATTAATTATCCGCAAGATCAATGGGTTACTTGTGCAGTGTCCCTATTACAAGGCCCAGCTTAAGATTGGTGGAAATTATTACTTTGAAATCCTCAGCAACTTGTAGAGTTAACATTGGGCTCTTTCTATCAAGAATTTGAGAAGAAATATGTTACTATAGCTTTTAGAGAGGCTAAATGACATGAATTTGTTAGCTTAAAGCATAAAGATCCAGTCAAAATCCTAAATGTTCATTAAAATCTTTTGCAAGAAAATTCAATTTCAATTTATTCTTAGTTCTTTCCTCTCTTAATATTAACCAATAAATTTAACAAATAATTACCTATAATTTCAGAAAATAATCATATATAAACATTGAAGAGTTAATCTAAGAACATGCAAATCATTAACGACATTTTAGTTATTGAATCAATAAACCAACAATCAATCTCAACATAATTAAAGATGAGAATATGCTTAAAATCAAGAAATAATCAACTAATATTGAAATTAAAGCTCAAATAAAGTCATAACCATGAAAATATAAGATTTCAAGTATACATTAGCAAAAGAAGAAAGCTACTTACTAAACATGTTAAAAATTAAAGCAAAACTAAAGAGAAGAATAAAAGTAAAGAGTTACAGAAGCTCCCTTAATTAACTTGTATAGAAAAACCAAGGAAACTCTTAAGCTCCTGAGTTTTTCTCTTCACAACTAATGAAAAAAATAAAGAACGTAAAACTAAAACTAAGTAAAGAAATTGTTGCTGACTACTTTTTTCCTACTTCATGATGATTGTTTTGGTGTTTTGATCCTCTATTTATCGGTGAATATGAAAGACTTGGGCTTTTGTAGCTTCCTGATTCAGCATAGGAAAAAGACTCTGCTAAATAGGAAATTTCATCAAACCAAAACTCTTGAATGCACGGCCAAGTAAAGTACTACCTTATTTGATGCATTGTCATGCATCTTCCTTCATTGGCTTACACGGCCACTCACAGATTTTTGCCTTCCCATGCACGACTGTGCATGGGCAAAATGTAAGATGCACGACCACTTGAGAAATTTCTTCTTCAGGTGGACGGCCACTCAAGAGGCATCTTGCTTGACTCATCTTCGTACACGGCCATTCAACATCTTATGTAATTTTTATGCATGGCCGTTCATCACTTCTCTAGGCTTCTCGTAACATTCTCTAGCATTAATTTTCCAATTTTACAGATTTAACCCAAAATCTCTCATATTTTGCAATTAAATCCCTTTTTATTCAATTTAACCCTGAAAAACACCAAAACTTACAATTAGCTCTTAAAACACTAATTTAAACATTTAAATTAAATTTCAACCAAATTAAAGGTAAATAGTCTTAATAAAATACCTAAAAACATACTAAAAACATTATATAATCCATAACTATCAAATACCCCACACTTAAACTTTGCTCGCTTCCGAGCAGACTAGAACAATCCAACTCCTCAAAATAATCGAACTCAAATAAAGAATCATGCATTTCAAAACCAAACTTAGCAATTAACAATATCACTTAATAAAATTTCTAATTATAATAAATTTAAACAAGACAATATAAGTTAGTTTCATTGTGTGTGTGCAAGATCAAAATATTTTAAGCATTTTTCAAAAATCAAAATACCAATGCAAATTCATAGCCAAGCTTAGAATGATTGTACACCTAAGGGTACAGATGGTTTCAAGGTTGAAATTCTAGAAACACCATAGGCCTCTCCTTTAGCACCGGAACCCGAAAGTCATATCTGGTAAACAACTCAAAAACAAAATTTAAAATCACTTAATTCTTTTAAAGATTGTAATGGGCTAATGTATTGGTTATCAAAGAATGGACAAAAGATAATAAAAAAATAGTCACTCTAAGATAAAATAGACTAACAATTCTAAAATGACATCCCATTAACTTAATCAAGAAAGAACTTAACTAAACTTGTTTAACCTTTCACATTCTAAATTAAAGTTTAAAATGTTCAATTTTTGAGAAAAAAATTAGGGCGAACTAAGCTAAATGTACAATAAATGACAAATGAATTAAACCTACTTAACTAACATACAAAATAAAAACTAACATGCAAACTAAAAATAAACTAAACAATAAAAACAAAAACAAAAACAAACCACTAAAACAAAATAACTAACACAATTCATGAGTAAGAAAATAAGCAAGGTAAGAGAACTCCCTTAATTTGATCATCAAAGTCTAGCTCAATTGAACTCTATCCCCCTCTTTAAAATCTTGTTGTTCTTAGCAAAGTAGCAAAAATTTCAACTCACTACATAACTTTTGAGAAACAAATTAGTGCCCAAGAGAAATGTAAGTAAAAGATTGCACACTTGACTCAAAGTATAAACAAAGAACCATAACTAAGCCTAAAAGAGTCATGAAATCCAGTGAATTAATTGAGCAAGCAAACATGCCTCAAAAACCAATACAATGCAATAAACAATGGTAACTAAGCAAAGAAATGCAACTAGGCTAAACTTGCTTAAGTGCTCAATTCATAATATCCATATGTTACAGGATGGACAGTGTGTGAATGCATAATCTCAAGTGTAAAGATAATTGGTGATGGTTTAAATAAAAGGAAGAGAAAAATTTTAATTGGTCATGGTAAGCACAAAATAAAATAAGCCAATTATATATACAGACTCAACCTATATCAAGCCAACAATAAAGTTCAATTCCAAAATAATAGATAGCTAAGAGTAATGGAATGCAAATGAATATAATTCAATTCAAAATTAAACTCTAAGCAAACCTATATTTAAGAACAATAAAGTCATACCAATTCATGCATATTAGTTTAGGCAAGCAAATTGAAGTATTATACAGATAAAAAATAAATGAAAAAAATGCCCTTAAAACTTCAAACTGAAAATTGAAAGCTTAAACTTCATTTTTAAGGCCTGAAATGAGCTGTTACATAGAGAAAAGCCCAATAATGAATGTCCATCTCGAAATGAGCTTTTCAAAAATGTATTATAATAGTCAATCGGACACCTATAGCAAAAATTATGATCAAAATACTACCTGCCGCAATAAAAAATTCAAACAAGTGGAAATGTGCAGGTGCTTCATAACTAAAACAAAATTTGAGTTCCTTAAGTGTATATGTGTGCTTGAGTGAGTATTATGTGAGTGAGTGATAGAGTGAAGAGGAGCAAGGTAATGCTGTGAGCTAGCATGCATGGAAGAACTGGAAGAAAAAGAGGCAGAGATCAAATACAGGGCCTGGATCTACCTCTATACCTTTCTGGCTAACTACATACCCTAAGAGCTTACCCAAGGTGACACCAAAGATGCACTTTTATGGGTTAAGGCAAAGGTTGTACTTGTCGATCCTCTAGATTAATTTCTCTAGTGCCTCAAAGTGACCTTCACGAGTAACTGACTTGATCATCATGTCATCCATATATACCTCCACTTCTTTATAAATCAAGTCCTCAAGTATCTTAATTGCCATCCTTTGATAGGTAGTACCTATATTTTTAAGTCCAAAAGGCATAACCTAGTAGCCATATGTACCCCACTCTATTATGACAGCCATCTTAATTTAGTACCCTATCTTATTTAGAATCTAGATATACCCTACATATCCATCCATAAAATTATACATGGCACAGGCAACTACATTATCAGCCAGGATATCTATGTAAGGTAGGGGAAAATTGTCTTTAGGACATGCTTTGTTTAGATCCCTATAATCCATATAAGCTCTGACTCTTCCATCCTTCTTTGCCATGGGAACTACATTTTCTAGCCATGTAGGGTATTGAATTTCCACTAGAAACATAGACTTTATTGTTTCCTAACTTCTTTTTTAACCTTTTTAGCCATTTTGGTTTAAGTCTCTTAAGCTTTCGTTTGACAGGCTTATATTATGGATATGTTGGAATGGCATGTTCGATGATTTCCCAGTCTATTCCTAGCATGTCTTCATTGGTCCAAGCAAAGATTTTTTCATTTTTTTTAATATTCTCTCAAATTTTTTCTCTCTTTAAGGGTTATGTCTGATGCCAATAAATATTTTTTTGGGTTTTCTTTCGTTTTGAGATTTAATGAACATATGTTTGTTGAGTTAATGTCAAATATGAATGATTCAAGATCATGATTAAAAATATTGAAATTAAAAGAAAATCACGCAAGTAAGCAAAATTGTTCATCTTATTAATAAAATAAAAAAAGCAATCAATGTTCTCATCAAAAAGTTTAGGAACATAAACAATATCAATAAAAGTATCTTCTTCATTATTAGCAGCATCAGATGTCTATCCAGCTTTAGCCTCCGATAGATCTTCAACCTTGATCTTCCTTTTACCCTTCAACTAAATAGCAAGCAATTTCTCTATTAGAACCTTTATAGGCATTTTCTTATCCCAAGCAGAATGGTGCAAAAAAATCTCGTCATCCTAAAAATCCTCAACTGGCTTGATAATCCCTTACTCCCAATCAAAAAAATTATTGAATAGCTTTAACCCTGGCAATATTTCACACCTAATCAGCTGAGGTTTATTATTTTCATAATAAAGGTAGGTACCTAAAGCTGGCATGAAGCTTTGGGAGATGTTAGCAACCCTTTTTGCTGCTTTTTTTTTCTTTACCCTTCTAACTAGAACTAGTAAAGCCTAACCCTTCTTATCCTTCTAACCCTTAGTAGCTATAACAATCTAAGGCCTTTGGGAATTCATTCCTAAACTAGCACCCAACAAGAAGTTCATTTTCTTTAGCATATTAATCACTTGAGGATTGCATGCAAAGCTACACTCACCTTCTTCATCACTAATGACTGATATGTGAAATCTATTGAATGACTGTTTGCCTAACTCGAGTTTAGACACCTAATTTTCCTTAACAGCTTTAATGGTGACCACCTGACCATCATAGGGGTTATTGATCATCTAATATAATATGGAGGGCATCCCACCCAACTTGTAAAATCATGGTCTTCCTAATAGCACGGAGAAATTGGTTGAGATAGGTAACACCATAAACTTAGCTTCTATCTCGATAGACCCTATCTTTACCACAACTTTAAAGGTCCCAGTAGCTTGCCTTTTGGAATTTTCATAAGCAAAGATGGTCAAATTAGACTTATTCAACATACTAAATAACCTAAAAATCAAAATTGCCACTAAAGAATAAACATTAATAGAGGAATCATCATCTACCATCACATAGTCTATGTACTTACCATTCACCTAGGCTTTTGATATACAAAGGGTGGTTATGGTTTCTTCCTTCAGCAAGCATTTTGCATCAGAGTATACAACATTCACTCCATTCCCTTCCTTAACCAAATCTAATAATTTAGAGGGTGAGACGATGGTGGCAATAGTAGATTCACTCAGGGCTTTTTACCTCTTTTTGCCTATTCAAAGGAGACTGTCTCAGCAAATCCCAGATAGAAATATGTGCATTTATTTTCTTTAGTTGCTTACTTATTTGATCCTCCTTAACTTCTTTTTCTGTAGGTAGTGCGATAGGAGTTGGTTGCTTCTCAACCTCCAAGGCCACTTTTCCTCTCCTCGTGACCACCTTCACCTTGTTCTCTCCTCTCACCTCTTCTTAACTCTTACTAGCTTAACTCTAAATGTCAATGAGCTACAAAGTCCCTTCATCCTCACTTTCTATGAGGGTATCCCAATAATCAATCATCAAAATTGGTAGATTTCTTTCACTTGGCTTTGTTACTTTAGAGGTGGAACAAGTAACAACCACATACTTATTTCCAAATAGATCTCTCATGACATAACATTTAGGTAGACTAGACTTGATCATAAACACTAGAGGTAGAATAGCATTATAACCTCCTTTCTTCATTTTATCTCTCTTTTTAGGATTTAAAATCTGCTTACTATCTATCAGATCCTAAATTTTGTTCCTCAGGATGAGATAATAATTAGTCAGGTGCCCAGTATGCTGATGGTATGCACATAATTGATCTTCCCTATAGTGTGGTAACCTCGAACTCTTTACGAGCTTTAGGGGTAGTGGCTGAAGCTTCCTATCCTTGCTCATATGGTCTAAGACCTAAGATAATAACTTATCTAAATTTGAATAATGCCTCTAACTAGCCTCTATGGTGGACACGTTTATAGTCTTACTAATCAGGTTTCCTCTTTATCTCCGTCATTCTATTCCTCTACCAAGTGCGGTACTCATGGAAAGATTCATCATGCTTCTACTGAAAAAGTTTAAGGTCATTTAGGATGACCTCTATTTGGGTACTACATTCATACTGGTTTAGGAATTCTACAGTCAACAAATCCTAATCCTCTTTGGTATGACTATCTAACCTATGGTCCTAGTCAATTGCAAGTCCTATCAAGCCCAGACAAAAATACTTTACTTTCTACTTTTTAGTAAGAGTTATTATATTTATAATTAGTGTATACAACTTCCCATGGGCTGAAGGGTATAAAATACCATCAAACCTCAACAAATCGGATATTTTAAACCTCTAGGGTAATGACTGATCCCTATCAAAGTCTCTATCTGATGGAATATGACATGGTATGAATGCGATGATGGCACAGCGGAAAAACAAAAATTTTTATCATACATACCATACAATTCCGAAGCAAGAAACGAAACATGCAATTTTAGGGTTGTATTACTTACAACTTATGATGCCTTTTGAAAATTGAATTTGATGATGTCCAACAGCTAAGGTGACTTTATCCGCCTTAGGTTTCAATCACCAATGCCAAGGAATAGCCTTTTACGCCACTCCCTCTATTCTCACACAGACACTTGCACCGACGGCTTAAAATCGAGATTGCTAGCTCTCTTTTTCGGTATTGTGTAAAGGCAATGGTTTGAAGCTACAAAATTTGATTTTGTACTTCCCTTAGGTTGCTATTACTACCCAAGATCACAAGAGAATGAGGAACTATCCTTTCTCCTTGTGAAAATTGGCTAAAAGAAATTAATGAGAGAGAGAGAAAGTTCACGCAAAATACATAGAAGATTAGGGTTTTTTATTTTGTTTTCACGCAA
The DNA here is from genome assembly GCA_037975025.1 of Excoecaria agallocha. NCBI lineage: Eukaryota > Viridiplantae > Streptophyta > Magnoliopsida > Malpighiales > Euphorbiaceae > Excoecaria > Excoecaria agallocha. The sequence goes on from JBBPFJ010000201.1 coordinate 53,569, forward strand.
TCTTCTTCTAGTCCATTTAGGGTTTTATTTCTTTTAATATATATGCTTATCCTTTGGCAAGTCATTGATCTGAATTCAACTATCCTAAGATAATTAATTCAAACTCTTTCACTTCCTAAAGATAAGTAATATATTTTGAATTAAACTCTTTTGAATTTAAATTCAAATTTGAAATAAAACATAAGACATTTAATTAAATGAAAACATTTAATATAAATAATAAACATGTGCCGAAATTCCTTGATTTCCCTCTTGGAATTTCGGCCACTTCATTAATTATATAAGTGATTTAATTTAATTTAAATTCCTTTAGGCTTTAATACTCAATTAACTTAATTAATGTAACATAATTAATTAATTGAAATTAAACCTTGTGGGCTGAATTTCTCTCTCTCATGGGCAAAGGTCCAATAGCAATCTAATAACCCATTACACACATTAATTTGACTTTAATTAAAAGCCCAAATTAATGCCCAATAGTTAATTTAAATATTTTAAGCCCAATGCTTTGTGTGCGATCCTATAGGTCCATTTAATGTTGGCAATGAATTAATAAATTAATTCAAAGGCTATATATATTCTCTAGCAAGATATTATAGCATTCCAAATTAAATGCAAATGCATATGGCATTTAGTGACCTAATGCAATTTTGCATAGTCCCTTACCCATAAATATCAGAATTAATATAAGGCATGGAACTAGTCATCCTTATATATATGAATTCCTTTCTTGATATTCCAGTGACACTGAACTCTCAGATAAATAATGATTACTCATTATTTCATCTCGGTATGGCCATACACTTCTCAGTTCACTGATCAAGTGGCCGATGATATTTTCTCTCTTATTGAGAGGGGTAATCCCTTCACTTCTCTCATGCTCTCTAACATGAATCAATGCATACCCAATCATACCCGTACTTGTCACTCTGTTACGAGCACGTTATGTGTATGTCAAAGTACACAGTAATTCATAAAGAGTTTTATAGAGATTTCAGGTCTAAGAACTCCGATACAAAACTTGCATATGAGAAACACTTATAACTTGTACCATGTAGTGTTCTCATGAGCGGATCGTATCCAGATACCATGTTCTTTAACATGTATCTATGATCTCTGATTGACACTCTTGTCCTAATGATCTGTAAGACAGAACTCATAATATCAGAGAGAGCATACTAGTTTTAATTCATTGTTATTCCCATAACAATGACTGACCAGTGATATTTAGAATGATGTCTCATTTGTTTCAAGGTCTTACAACCATGTGCCTCACACATGATAACTTAAACCGAAACAACACTCTTGGATAGTTTTATCAATTGAGATGCACAGGAATACAAAGGATAAAACAAATGCCTCATTTTATTAATTCAAAGTGCTTTATTATAATGCATTGGGGCTAGGGCTTACACTAACAATCTCCCACTAGCACTAGTCCCAATTGGGCATAGCCCTAAGACCGAACGCTCTCAAATGAGCTTCGTGCAGATTTGGACGCAATTGTTTCGTCAAAGGATCTGCTACATTGTCTTCACTTGCTATCTTGCTAACCTTGACGTCCCCACGATCAATGATTTCTCTGATCAAGTGGTACCTCCTGAGTATGTGTTTGGATTTCTGGTGTGACCGGGGCTCCTTTGCCTGTGCGATGGCCCCATTGTTGTCACATAAAATTTCTAATGGATCTAGGATGCTTGGGACCACTCCTAATCCAGTAATGAAATTTTTAATCCAAACAGCCTCTTTTGCAGCCTCACTTGATGCAATATACTCAGATTCTGTAATTGAGTCGGCAACGTTCTCTTGCTTTGAGCTTCTCCAGCTGACAGCACCACCGTTTAAAACAAAAACAAACCCAGATTGCGATCTAGAATCCTGAGTACTGGTCTGAAAAATAGCATCGGCATAACCTTGTATGACGAGCTCTTCTTGACCACCATACACCAAGAAGTGATCCTTAGTCCTTCGCAGGTACTTCAGAATCCCTTTTACAGCAGACCAGTGCTTCTCACCAGGGTCTTGCTGAAACCTACTGGTTATACTCAGTGCATGAGAACAATCCAATCTAGTACATAACATAGCGTACATGATAGATCCAATAGCAGATGCATATGGGATTCTACTCACGTTGTCCCTTTCCTCTTTGGTTTTAGGGCACTGTTCTTTAGTCAAAGGAACTCCCAAAGCCAAAGGTATGTACCCTTTCTTTAAGTCTCCCATACTAAAATGCTTTAGTACTTTGTCTATGTACTTTTCTTAACTTAGTCCCAAAAGCCGATTCGATTTATCTCTATAGATTCGAATACCAAGTATTGTCTCGGCTTCACCTAAGTCTTTCATTGAGAAACATTTTCCCAACCATTGCTTAACCTTTTGCAATGTTGGAATGTCATTCCCAATGAGAAGGATGTCGTCCACATATAGGACCAGAAATACTACTATACTCCCACTAACCTTCTTGTACACACAAGGCTCATCTTCATTCTTGATGAAGTCAAATTCTTTGACTGCCTCATCAAAACGAAGATTCCAACTTCGGGATGCTTGCTTTAATCCATAAATGGAATTTTGAAGCTTGCAAACCTTCTTAGGATGCTTGGGATTGACAAAACCTTCAAGCTGTGTCATCTACACATCCTCAAGTAAATTTCCGTTGAGGAAATCAGTTTTGACATCCATTTGCCATATCTCATAATCATGATATGCAGCTATGGCAAGCAAGATCCTAATGGATTTGAGCATGACTACAGGCGAAAAGGTCTCGTCATAGTCTACACCATGAGTTTGTCAAAAACCTTTTGCTACTAGTCTACTTTTGTAGGTCTTATCAGCTTTGAGTTTGAATAGCCACTTGCATTCAATTACCTTAGCACCTTCCGGTGGATCAACCAATGTCCAAACCTGGTTATCGTACATTGATTGCATCTCTAATTTCATGGCTTCAAGCCAATTTTCCGAGTCTCGGCTCTCAATAGCTTCTCGGTAGGTAGTAGGATCCTCACGATCTACTAACTCAATAGTGTCACTGTCAGTGATTAGAAATCCATATCTCTCAATCACCTAACGTACCCTACCGGACCTTCTAGGTTCTTGTGTAATGGGTTCTTGTTCCACAACTGGTTGTGAACTTGATCCCATTTCCAAACCATCCTCTATAGGAGTTTGTGGTGCTTGAATTTCTCCAAGTTCTACTTTACTCCCACTGTCTTTCTTGAGAAGGAACTCCTTTTCCAAGAAAACAGCCTTGGGAGCAACAAATACTTTGTTCTCGGCTTGTGAGTAAAAGTAGTATCCCTTTGTTTCTTTAGGATACCCCACAAACAAGCAGACACTGGATTTGGACTCTAGTTTGTCAGATGTTAATTTCTTAACATGTGCTTCATAGCCCCAAATCCCGAGAAAAGACATATTGGGTTCTTTCCCAGTCCATACCTCGTATGGAGTCTTCTCAACTGCTTTAGTTGGAGTACGGTTCAATAGAAACGCAGTAGTTTCTAATGCATAACCCCAAAAAGAGATAAGAAGATTAGCTTGACTCATCATAGATCGAACCATGTCCAACAGAGTTTGATTTCTCCTTTCGGACACACCATTCCATTTTGGTGTTCCAGGAGGAGTGAGCTGTGAAATAATACCACACTCCTTTAGATGACTGTCAAACTCTTGGCTTAAGTATTCGCCACCTCGATCTGATTGAATGGCTTTTATACTTTTGCCAAGTTGGTTTTCTACTTCGTTCTTAAACTCTTTGAATTTCTCAAAAGTTTCAAACTTGTACTTCATTAGATAGACATAGCCATATCTACTGAAGTCATCTGTGAATGTCACGAAGTAGCTAAAACCACCTCTAGCATGTGTACTTAAGGGTCCACATACATCGGTATGTATTAGTTCCAATAAGCCATTAGTCCTCTCACCTTTTTTATTAAAAGGACACTTTGTCATTTTTCCATGCAAACATGGCTCGCATGTATCATAAGACTCTAAGTCGAATGACCCAAGCACTCAAGTTTTGTGGAGTCTTGAAATGCATTTTTCATTTGCATGTCCTAAATGACAATGCCAGAAGTAAGTAGGGTTCAATTCGTTTGATTTAACCCTCTTTGTATTAATGTTGTATATTGACTCTTTGTTTTGTAAATCAAGGATATAAAGGCCATTTTGCAACATGGCATTGCTATAAGAAATGCCTTGGCGACGAATATGAGCATTGCCATTTTTAATAACAAAGTCAAATTCATCATTATCCAAACATGAAACTGAAACAATGTTTCTGCTCATAGCAGGCACATAATAACAATTATTCAAAACAATACAAAGTCCGGAAGGTAAAGTGAGGTGATAGTCGCCTATCTCCATGGCAGCAACTCGTGCTCCATTCCCCACACGGAGGTTCACTTCATTCTTCCCAAGTAACCGCCTATTTCTTAGCCCCTGCACATTTGAACAAATGTGAGAACCACAACCGGTATCCAATACCCAAGTGGTAGAAATAGAGAGGTTAATTTCAACAACAAAAATACCAAAACTGGACGCCTTGGCTCCATTCTTCTTTTGTTCTTCCTTGAAGAGAGCGCAATTCTTCCTCCAATGCCCTATCTTGTTGCAATGGAAGCCAGTGCTCTCACTCTCTTTGAGTTTTGGCGCCTTGGGCTTGGATTGGGCCTGAGGTGCACTCCCAAATGACTGGGGTTTTCCCTTTCCCTTTCCCTTTCCCTTAGCGGGTCCCTTCTTAATTCCCTTTTGAACCATTAGTACGGAATTGGTCTTTCGAATATTCTCTTCAGCATTCTTAAGCATCCCATGAAGCTCAGTGACTGATTTGTTCATTGCATGCATGTTATAATTCATCACAAATGGATCATAAGCAGCAGGCAATGATCCTAAGATCAAGTCAGTGGCCAATTCCTTTGGCACTAGTACCTCAACCTTCTCAAGAGTATCAAGATACCCTTTCATCTTGAGTACATGGGTACTAACAGGAGTACCCTCAGCCATCTTACAAGAAATCAAAGCCTTTGTTGTCACGAACCTTTCGTGACGAGCTTGCTCTTGGAACATCTCCTTGAGGTGCACCATGATCGTATAAGCCTCTTGGTCCATAAATTGCTTTTGCAAGTCAGGCACCATAGTGGCCAGCATCAGACAGGTCACATCATTGGAGTCGCTCTTCTTGGTCTCAAAAGTTTCCTTTTGAACCGCAGAGGCGTTCCTTCCTGGTTCTTCAGGCAAGGGTGCATCCAAAACATACGACTTCTTCTCTTGCTTAAGAACTATTCTTAATTTTCGAGACCAGTCTATGAAATTGGTGCCATTCAATTTGTCCTTCTCAAGGACCGATCGCAATGAGAAATTGTTGTTTGAAGATGCCATTTTCAATCTACAATAAAATTTAGCAAGATTAAATGAGGTCTTATTTATGATCCCACAAACCGAATTAATATCCCCTTAAATAATTCGCGTTAGTGATTTAATGTGGGCCAAGATCCACTTTTCACAACAACTTATTAGTCAAGCTGAGCCTGTACACCTAATAAGTTAAGTTACTTAGGTAGGAAAACTCCAATCATGTCTCGTACATGACTCTTGGATCAAATGGGTTAACATCTTAAGATGTTATAGCACAACCCATTTATTAGTTGCCTAGGTTCGGGCATCCCTTTCCATGTTAAGTCCAACCTACATTCACAACCCATGCCTCACAAAGATAATCGGGCGCATATAGGACTCCTAGTCTACGTGACCGATGATCGATGCCTTGACATGTTTCGAATTAGGAAGGCAACTTTGTGACTTACTATTTTAGGGATTCATTTTATTACGGCTTACATGGCATACGCTTTGTCATCCATACATAGCATGCATATATAAATAATTGCATAAAGTAAAGCGTGACAAACATGGGCCCAAAAACCTACAACTAAGATTCTATACTATTACATAAGAATCTTCGAGTTGGGCTTCTCCACTCCGGTGGGCTTCATCTTGATTTACAAAGTCTTCAAATAAATTATATTCTAAGAAATAAATGAAACTTTTACAATAAAATATAATGGCACGCAGGCCATATTTAATTACAAAACCCAGGGCCCATGAATGCACCATGCATATCCATTCATCACACCAAATTAGCAAATAAATATACATAGCATTCATGGATAAAACAAAGTCCAATTTTAATTAATTTAGCCAAGCCCATTAATGGAAATTGTGTACTTAAACCTTTAAGAGAAGACCCCATGACGGGCTTGGGCCAAAGCCCAAATGGACTAAATCCTCTTATTGAATAAGTTCTCTTAAAAGCCCAAAACACTAACTAGTTAGATTTGTGCTATAAATCAACTCTAGTATAATTTCCAATTTTTTCCATTTTTAATTTTATGTCATACAGCCCATAAACATTAAAAATCCATATAATATGTGCTAACATGAATTAAAAATATAAAATCATGAAGAACACATATATGGTACACGGCATTCATGCAAAAACAAACAAACAACAAAAGCTAGTTGTTTAATGCTTATGTAATGCCATAAAATGCACAAACATTTAAATCAATTTTATGAGTCATTTAATAATCTAAATAAGTCCATAAATATTGATTTAATATTCTTTAAAAATCTGATCTAAATGTGTTTTTACCATTTTAATCAAAACAAAACAAACAATGTTGATTAAACATGTAACAAACACAAACTAGTTTTAGTTTTAAGTGATTTTAAAATTAATCAATTAAATTGTCATGGACCAGAATTAAAACCAAATTTAAAATATGTCCAGACCTGATATTTAATCTTTAAAAATCACTTACAAACATGCCAAAAACGTTTTTACATTTAATTTTGAAAACTAGTTGTTAAAATAGCAATTTACATGCCAACAAGCACCTAGTTTCATAATTAACATGTACCATCAGGTATAAATAATTAAATCCGACCATTACCAGCCCTAATAACATCTTATGACAGTATATTAACATGTCATATTAATTAAAATACCTATCTAATTAATTAAAATCATTTTTTCACCAAAACAATGCAAAAAACTCAAAACAGAAAATTTCAGATTTGCATGTTTTCTTAATGACGATTTTTAATTAATTTTTTCATGCATCTAAAGCACTAAAATAAGCATGTTTAGGCTCTGATACCACTGATGGAATATGAAATGGTATGAATGCGATGATGGCACAGTGGAAAAATAAAAATTTTTATCATACATACCATACAATTCCGAAGCAAGAAACGAAACATGCAATTTTAGGGTTGTATTACTTACAACTTATGATGCCTTTTGAAAATTGAATTTGATGATGTCCAGCAGCTAAGGTGACTTTATCCGCCTTAGGTTTCGATCACCAATGCCAAGGAACAGCCTTTTACGCCACTCCCTCTATTCTCACACACACACTTGCACCGATGGCTTAAAATCGAGATTGCTTGCTCTCTTTTTCGGTATTGTGTAAAGGCAATGGTTTGAAGCTACAAAATTTTATTTTGTACTTCCCTTAGATTGCTATTACTACCCAAGATCACAAGAGAATGAGGAACTATCCTTTCTCCTTTTGAAAATTGGCTAAAAGAAATTAATGAGAGAGAGAGAAAGTTCACGCAAAATACATAGAAGATTAGGGTTTTTTATTTTGTTTTCACGCCAACTTCTTCTAGTCCATTTAGGGTTTTATTTCTTTTAATATATATGCTTATCCTTTGGCAAGTCATTGATCTGAATTCAACTATCCTAAGATAATTAATTCAAACTCTTTCACTTCCTAAAGATAAGTAATATATTTTGAATTAAACTCTTTTGAATTTAAATTCAAATTTGAAATAAAACATAAGACATTTAATTAAATGAAAACACTTAATATAAATAATAAACATGTGCCGAAATTCCTTGATTTCCCTCTTGGAATTTCGGCCACTTCATTAATTATATAAGTGATTTAATTTAATTTAAATTCCTTTAGGCTTTAATACTCAATTAACTTAATTAATGTAACATAATTAATTAATTGAAATTAATCCTTGTGGGCTGAATTTCTCTCTCTCATGGGCCAAGGTCCAATAGCAATCTAATAACCCATTACACACATTAATTTGACTTTAATTAAAAGCCCAAATTAATGCCCAATAGTTAATTTAAATATTTTAAGCCCAATGCTTTGTGTGCGATCCTATAGGTCCATTTAATGTTGGCAATGAATTAATAAATTAATTCAAAGGCTATATATATTCTCTAGCAAGATATTATAGCATTCCAAATTAAATGAAAATGCATATGGCATTTAGTGACCTAATGCAATTTTGCATAGTCCCTTACCCATAAATATCAGAATTAATATAAGGCATGGAACTAGTCATCCTTATATATATGAATTCCTTTCTTGATATTCCAGTGACACTGAACTCTCAGATAAATAATGATTACTCATTATTTCATCTCGGTATGGCCATACACTTCTCAGTTCACTGATCAAGTGGCCGATGATATTTTCTCTCTTATTGAGAGGGGTAATCCCTTCACTTCTCTCATGCTCTCTAACATGAATCAATGCATACCCAATCATACCCGTACTTGTCACTCTGTTACGAGCACGTTAGGTGTATGTCAAAGTACACAGTAATTCATAAAGAGTTTCATAGAGATTTCAGGTCTAAGAACTCCGATACAAAACTCACATATGAGAAAAACTTATGACTTGTACCATGTAGTGTTCTCATGAGCGGATCGTATCCAGATACCATGTTCTTTAACATGTATCTATGATCTCTGATTGACACTCTTGTCCTAATGATCCGTAAGACAGAACTCATAATATCAGAGAGAGCATACTAGTCTTAATTCATTGTTATTCCCATAACAATGACTGACCAGGGATATTTAGAATGATGTCTCATTTGTTTCAAGATCTTACAACCATGTGCCTCACACATGATAACTTAAACCGAAACAACACTCTTGGATAGTTTTATCAATTGAGATGCACAGGAATACAAAGGATAAAACAAATGCCTCATTTTATTAATTCAAAGTGCTTTATTACAATGCATTGGGGCTAGGGCTTACACTAACAATCTCCCACTAGCACTAGTCCCAATTGGGCATAGCCCTAAGACCGAACGCTCTCAAATGAGCTTCGTACAGATTTGGACGCAATTGTTTCGTCAAAGGATCTGCTACATTGTCTTCACTTGCTATCTTGCTAACCTTGACGTCCCCACGATCAATGATTTCTCTGATCAAGTGGTACCTCCTGAGTATGTGTTTGGATTTCTGATGTGACCGGGGCTCCTTTGCTTGTGCGATGGCCCCGTTGTTGTCACAGAAAATTTCTAATGGATCTAGGATGTTTGGGGCCACTCCTAATCCAGTAATGAAATTTTTAATCCAAACAGCCTCTTTTGCAGCCTTACTTGCTGCAATATACTCAGATTCTGTAGTTGAGTCAGCAAGGGTTTTTTCTTTGAGCTTCTTCAGTTGATAGCACCACCGTTTAAAATAAAAACAAACCCAGATTTCGATCTAGAATCCTGAGTGCTGGTCTGAAAAGCAGCATCGGCATAACCTTGTATGACGAGCTCTTCTTGACCACCATACACCAAGAAGTGATCCTTAGTCCTTCGCAGGTACTTCAGAATCCCTTTTACAACAGACCAGTGCTTCTTACCAGGGTCTTGCTGAAACCTACTGGTTATACTCAGTGCATGAGCAACATCCAATCTAGTACATAACATAGCGTACATGATAGATCCAATAGCAGATGCATATGGGATTCTACTCACGTTGTCCCTTTCCTCTTTGGTTTTAGGGCATTGTTCTTTAGTCAAAGGAACTCCCAAAGCCAAAGGTATGTACCCTTTCTTTGAGTCTCCCATACTAAAATACTTTAGTACTTTGTCTATGTACTTTTCTTGACTTAGTCCCAAAAGCCGATTCGATCTATCTCTATAGATTCGAATACTAAGTATTGTCTCGGCTTCACCTAAGTCTTTCATTAAGAAACATTTTCCCAACCATTGCTTAACCTTTTGCAATGTTGGAATGTCATTCCTAATGAGAAGGATGTCATCCACATATAGGACCAGAAATACTACTATGCTCCCACTAACCTTCTTGTACACACAAGGCTCATCTTCATTCTTGATGAAGTCAAATTCTTTGACTGCCTCATCAAAACAAAGATTCCAACTTCGGGATGCTTGCTTTAATCCATAAATGGATTTTTGAAGCTTGCAAACCTTCTTAGGATGCTTGGGATTGATAAAACCTTCAGGCTGTGTCATATACACATCCTCAAGTAAATTTTCGTTGAGAAAAGCAGTTTTGACATCCATTTGCCATATCTCATAATCATGATATGCAGCTATGGCAAGCAAGATCCTAATGGATTTGAGCATGACTACAGGCGAAAAGGTCTCGTCATAGTCTACACCATGAGTTTGTCGAAAACCTTTTGCTACTAGTCTACCTTTGTAGGTCTTATTAGCTTTGAGTTTGAATAGCCACTTGCATTCAATTACCTTAGCACCTTCCGGTGGATCAACCAAGGTCCAAACCTGGTTATCGTACATTGATTGCAACTCGGATTTCATGGCTTCAAGCCAATTTTCCGAGTCTCGACTGTCAATAGCTTCTCGGTAGGTAGTAGGATCCTCACGATCTACTAACTCAATAGTGTCACTGTCAGTGATTAGAAATCCATATCTCTCAATTACCTGACGTACCCTACCGAACCTTCTAGGTTCTTGTGTAATGGGTTCTTATTCCACAACTGGTTGTGAACTTGATCCCATTTCCAAACCATCCTCTATAGGAGTTTGTGGTGCTTGAATTTCTTCAAGTTCTACTTTACTTCCACTGTCTTTCTTGAGAAGGAACTCCTTTTCCAAGAAAACAGCCTTGCGAGCAATAAATACTTTGTTCTTGGCTTGTGAGTAAAAGTAGTATCCCTTTGTTTCTTTAGGATACCCCACAAACAAGCAGACAGTGGATTTGGACTCTAGTTTGTCAGATGTTAATTTCTTAACATGTGCTTCACAGCCCCAAATCCTGAGAAAAGACATATTGGGTTCTTTCCCAGTCCATACCTCGTATGGAGTCTTCTCAACTGATTTAGTTGGAGTACGGTTCAATAGAAATGCAGCAGTTTCTAATGCATAACCCTAAAAAGAGATAGGAAGATTAGCTTGACTCATCATAGATCGAACCATGTCCAACAGAGTTCGATTTCTCCTTTCGGACACACCATTCCATTGAGGTGTTTTAGGAGGAGTGAGCTGTGAAATAATACCACACTCCTTTAGATGACTGTCAAACTCTTGGCTTAAGTATTCGCCACCTCGATCTGATCGAATGGCTTTTATACTTTTGCCAAGTTGGTTTTCTACTTCGTTCTTAAACTCTTTGAATTTCTCAAAAGTTTCAGACTTGTACTTCATTAGATAGACATAGCCATATCTACTGAAGTCATCTGTGAATGTCACGAAGTAGCTAAAACCACCTCTAGCATGTGTACTTAAAGGTCCACATACATCGGTATGTATTAGTTCCAATAAGCCATTAGTCCTCTCACCTTTTTTATTAAAAGGACACTTTGTCATTTTTCCATGCAAACATGGCTCGCATGTATCATAAGACTCTAAGTCGAATGACCCAAGCACTCCAGTTTTGTGGAGTCTTGAAATGCGTTTTTCGTTTGCATGTCCTAAACGACAATGCAGAAGTAAGTAGGGTTCAATTCGTTTGATTTAACCCTCTTTGTATTAATGTTGTATATTGACTCTTTGTTTTGTAAATCAAGGATATAAAGGCCATTTTGCAACATGGCATTGCCATAAGAAATGCCTTGGCGACGAATATGAGCATTGCCATTTTTAATAACAAAGTCAAATTCATCATTATCCAAACATGAAACTGAAATAATGTTTCTGCTCATAGCAGGCACATAATAACAATTATTCAAAACAATACAAAGTCTGGAAGGTAAAGTGAGGTGATAGTCGCCTATCTCCATGGCAGCAACTCGTGCTCCATTCCCCACACGGAGGTCCACTTCATTCTTCTCAAGTAACCGCCTATTTCTTAGCCCCTGCACATTTGAACAAATGTGAGAACCACAATCGGTATCCAATACCCAAGTGGTAGAAATAGAAAGGTTAATTTCAACAACAAAAATACCAGAACTGGACGCCTTGGCTCCATTCTTCTTTTGTTCTTCCTTGAAGAGAGCGTAATTCTTCCTCAATGCCCTATCTTGTTGCAATGGAAGCAAGTGCTCTCACTCTCTTTGAGTTTTGGCGCCTTGGGCTTGGATTGGGCCTGAGGTGCACTCCCAAATGACTTGGGTTTTCCCTTTCCCTTTCCCTTTCCCTTAGCGGGTCCCTTCTTAATTCCCTTTTGAACCATTAGTACGGAATTGGTCTTTTGAATGTTCTCTTCAGTATTCTTAAGCATCCCATGAAGCTCAGTGACTGACTTGTTCATTGCATGCATGTTATAATTCATCACAAATGGATCATAAGTAGCAGGCAATGATCCTAAGATCAAGTCAGTGGCCAATTCCTTTGGCACTAGTACCTCAACCTTCTCAAGAGTATCAAGATACCCTTTCATCTTGAGTACATGGGTACTAACAGGAGTACCCTCAGCCATCTTACAAGAAATCAAAGCCTTTGTTGTCACGAACCTTTCGTGACGAGCTTGCTCTTGGAACATCTCCTTGAGGTGCACCATGATCGCATAAGCCTCTTGGTCCATAAATTGCTTTTGCAAGTCAGGCACCATAGTGGCCAGCATCAGACAGGTCACATCATTGGAGTCGCTCTTCTTGGTCTCAAAAGTTTCCTTTTGAACCACAGAGGCGTTCCTTCCTGGTTCTTCAGGCAAGGGTGCATCCAAAACATACGACTTCTTCTCTTGCTTAAGAACTATTCTTAAGTTTCGAGACCAGTTTATGAAATTGGTGCCATTCAATTTGTCCTTCTCAAGGACCGATCGCAATGAGAAATTGTTGTTTGAAGATGCCATTTTCAATCTACAATAAAATTTAGCAAGATTAAATGAGGTCTTATTTATGATCCCACAAACCGAATTAATATCCCCTTAAATAATTCGCGTTAGTGATTTAATGTGGGCCAAGATCCACTTTTCACAACAACTTATTAGTCAAGCTGAGCCTGTACACCTAATAAGTTAAGTTACTTAGGTAGGAAAACTCCAATCATGTCTCGTACATGACTCTTGGATCAAATGGGTTAACATCTTAAGATGTTATAGCACAACCCATTTATTAGTTGCCTAGGTCCGGGCATCCCTTTCCATGTTAAGTCCAACCTACATTCACAACCCATGCCTCACAAAGATAATCGGGCGCATCTAGGACTCCTAGTCTACGTGACCGATGATCGATGCCTTGACATGTTTCGAATTAGGAAGGCAACTTTGTGACTTACTATTTTAGGGATTCATTTTATTACGGCTTACATGGCATACGCTTTGTCATCCATACATTGCATGCATATATAAATAATTGCATAAAGTAAAGCGTGATAAACATGGGCCCAAAAACCTACAACTAAGATTCTATACTATTACATAAGAATCTTCGAGTTGGGCTTCTCCACTCCGGTGGGCTTCGTCTTGATTTACAAAGTCTTCAAATAAATTATATTCTAAGAAATAAATGAAACTTTTACAATAAAATATAATGGCACGTAGGCCATATTTAATTACAAAACCCAGGGCCCATGAATGCACCATGCATATCCATTCATCACACCAAATTAGCAAATAAATATACATAGCATTCATGGATAAAACAAAGTCCAATTTTAATTAATTTAGCCAAGCCCATTAATGGAAATTGTGTACTTAAACCTTTAAGAGAAGACCCCATGACGGGCTTGGGCCAAAGCCCAAATGGACTAAATCCTCTTATTGAATAAGTTCTCTTAAAAGCCCAAAACACTAACTAGTTAGATTTGTGCTATAAATCAACTCTAGTATAATTTCCAATTTTGCCATTTTTAATTTTATGTCATACAGCCCATAAACATTAAAAATGCATATAATATGTGCTAACATGAATTAAAAATATAAAATCATGAAGAACACATATATGGTACACGGCATTCATGCAAAAACAAACAAACAACAAAAGCTAGTTGTTTAATGCTTATGTAATGCCATAAAATGCACAAACATTTAAATCAATTTTATGAGTCATTTAATAATCTAAATAAGTCCATAAATATTGATTTAATATTCTTTACAAATCTGATCTAAATGTGTTTTTACCATTTTAATCAAAACAAAACAAACAATGTTGATTAAACATGTAACAAACACAAACTAGTCTTAGTTTTAAGTGATTTTAAAATTAATCAATTAAATTGTCATGGGCCAGAATTAAAACCAAATTTAAAATATGTCCAGACCTGATATTTAATCTTTAAAAATCACTTACAAACATGCCAAAAACGTTTTTACATTTAATTTTGAAAACTAGTTGTTAAAATAGCAATTTACATGCCAACAAGCACCTAGTTTCATAATTAACATGTACCATCAGGTATAAATAATTAAATCCGACCATTACCAGCCCTAATAACATCTTAGGACAGTATATTAACATGTCATATTAATTAAAATACCTATCTAATTAATTAAAATCATTTTTTCACCAAAACAATGCAAAAAACTCAAAACATAAAATTTCAGATTTGCATGTTTTCATAATGACGATTTTTAATTAATTTTTTCATGCATCTAAAGCACTAAAATAAGCATGTTTAGGCTCTGATACCACTGATGGAATATGACATGGTATGAATGCGATGATGGTACAGTGGAAAAACAAAAATTTTTATCATACATACCATACAATTCCGAAGCAAGAAACGAAACATGCAATTTTAGGGTTGTATTACTTACAACTTATGATGCCTTTTGAAAATTGAATTTGATGATGTCCAGCAGCTAAGGTGACTTTATCCGCCTTAGGTTTCGATCACCAATGCCAAGGAACAGCCTTTTACGCCACTCCCTCTATTCTCACACACACACTTGCACCGACGGCTTAAAATCGAGATTGCTAGCTCTCTTTTTCGGTATTGTGTAAAGGCAATGGTTTGAAGCTAAAAAATTTGATTTTGTACTTCCCTTAGATTGCTATTACTACCCAAGATCACAAGAGAATGAGGAATTATCCTTTCTCCTTTTGAAAATTGGCTAAAAGAAATTAATG
The DNA here is from genome assembly GCA_037975025.1 of Excoecaria agallocha. NCBI lineage: Eukaryota > Viridiplantae > Streptophyta > Magnoliopsida > Malpighiales > Euphorbiaceae > Excoecaria > Excoecaria agallocha. The sequence goes on from JBBPFJ010000201.1 coordinate 68,820, forward strand.
AGAGAGAGAGAAAGTTCACGCAAAATACATAGAAGATTAGGGTTTTTTATTTTGTTTTCACGCCAACTTCTTCTAGTCCATTTAGGGTTTTATTTCTTTTAATATATATGCTTATCCTTTGGCAAGTCATTGATCTGAATTCAACTATCCTAAGATAATTAATTCAAACTCTTTCACTTCCTAAAGATAAGTAATATATTTTGAATTAAACTCTTTTGAATTTAAATTCAAATTTGAAATAAAACATAAGACATTTAATTAAATGAAAACACTTAATATAAATAATAAACATGTGCCGAAATTCCTTGATTTCCCTCTTGGAATTTCGGCCACTTCATTAATTATATAAGTGATTTAATTTAATTTAAATTCCTTTAGGCTTTAATACTCAATTAACTTAATTAATGTAACATAATTAATTAATTGAAATTAAACCTTGTGGACTGAATTTCTCTCTCTCATGGGCCAAGGTCCAATAGCAATCTAATAACCCATTACACACATTAATTTGACTTTAATTAAAAGCCCAAATTAATGTCCAATACTTAATTTAAATATTTTAAGCCCAATGCTTTGTGTGCGATCCTATAGGTCCATTTAATGTTGGCAATGAATTAATAAATTAATTCAAAGGCTATATATATTCTCTAGCAAGATATTATAGCATTCCAAATTAAATGAAAATGTATATGGCATTTAGTGACCTAATGCAATTTTGCATAGTCCCTTACCCATAAATATCAGAATTAATATAAGGCATGGAACTAGTCATCCTTATATATATGAATTCCTTTCTTGATATTCCAGTGACACTGAACTCTCAGATAAATAATGATTACTCATTATTTCATCTCGGTATGGCCATACACTTCTCAGTTCACTGATCAAGTGGCCGATGATATTTTCTCTCTTATTGAGAGGGGTAATCCCTTCACTTCTCTCATGCTCTCTAACATGAATCAATGCATACCCAATCATACCCGTACTTGTCACTCTGTTACGAGCACGTTAGGTGTATGTCAAAGTACACAGTAATTCATAAAGAGTTTCATAGAGATTTCAGGTCTAAGAACTCCGACACAAAACTTGCATATGAGAAACACTTATGACTTGTACCATGTAGTGTTCTCATGAGCGGATCGTATCCAGATACCATGTTCTTTAACATGTATCTATGATCTCTGATTGACACTCTTGTCCTAATGATCCGTAAGGCAGAACTCATAATATCAGAGAGAGCATACTAGTCTTAATTCATTGTTATTCCCATAACAATGACTGACCAGGGATATTTAGAATGATGTCTCATTTGTTTCAAGGTCTTACAACCATGTGCCTCACACATGATAACTTAAACCGAAACAACACTCTTGGATAGTTTTATCAATTGAGATGCATAGGAATACAAAGGATAAAACAAATACCTCATTTTATTAATTCAAAGTGCTTTATTACAATGCATTGGGGCTAGGGCTTACACTAACACTATCTTTTAGGTTTATACCCCTACCAGCTGATAGTAGCCTAGACATGGCTTTAATCTTCTCCTTCATCTTTTTGAAAGTTGGATCCCCAGCATCAAGACCCCTAATCCTTATGTTCATAATTGGAGGGACATATTATTCATCTTCCTCTTCTATAAAGTTTTATTCAGTATCATACCTCATTTCTTTCCTTGGTGGGTCTTAAGGTACAGCAACCTCAACCACGGCAATGCCCCCAACATGCATTGGCTCCATTGCTCTATGAGCAGGTGCTATATGCTGAGTTCTAAAGTTTGGTGCTATGAATGCCATCATCCCACTGATCATAGCTATAAGCCTCTATTCAAAGTCCTAAAACCTACAATCCAATGTCCTATCAAAATCATCCTGCACTATTGAAGTCCCTGCAGGAGTAACATTTCACCTTTCACTTAGAAATGGAAACTTAGCTGCTGTATCATTAGTTACTCTCCCAGTCTTATTCACCTTACTGATCTTATTCAAATGATTATGTACCATTTTTATCTCATCTCTTAATTGCCTTTTGAAAACTAACTTAAACCCAACTTAGAACTGACCTCTAAACCAAATTCTGAACCCAAAATTAACCTTAATATCTTAGATATGGATCATCGAACCAAGTGACCATCTGACCCTCTAGACCACCTAGATAAGTCTATGATGGTTATAAGAGTCAAATGTTAGGAGTGATGCATGGTGAATTATGTATGAACATGGTATATACATAATGTATAAATGCAATGCAGGATTTCATTAAACATTAATCACAACCACACATAAGCATAAATAATATCCTTCCAACCTTATTACTCTTATACAGGAGGTTATACTATCTCTTTCTTAGGTGGGTTTATCCTATGGGTCAATAGGGTATCCAATAGACATGTATGATGCACAATGGAAAACTGGCAGTATAACCTCTAAAATTAAATGTGCATGCATATGGGTTTTCACCGTTATGTATTTTGACTAACTCACACATATCAGGTTAGGCTCGTTGGGGCATGGTAGCCTTTGACTGGTACCCTCTTAATTTTTTTGAGTTTGGTGAATACATAAAGGTCCACATAACATGCAAATATTATGATGGTTATACAACCTAGGAAAAGTTGTTATTGCCATTATATAGGCTTGAGTAAATGTAATGCCCGCTCTTATTACCATTTAAAATACTTATTATTTTATTAGATTACTGGCACAAAATACATTTATACAACTGGTATATCATATATTTTAAAGTACATTTACAACTTGGTTCGTTACATACACATTCAAATCTTTATATACATTATACATTTACAAATAATACATTATCAAAATTAACCCTCACTCGTTTCCCTTCTAGTGGCTTGCAGATGTTTACTCTAGCAAAAGCACTTCCTCACACTTGAGTACCTATACGGGAAAACACCTGTGCTGAGCAATGGCTCAGTGGGGAGTAAATAGTATAATTAACTTCTTATCGAAGTCGCAAACACAATCAATATAACATGCCAATACATATAACATAATAATATGTCACTCTTATTCAATACATGTATTAACCACACTCAATAGCAATTATACACTCGCTAACAATCGCAATACACTTTTTCACTTACACTTCAATATTCACTGAAAAGCACTAACATTATCATAAAGCACTAACACTAGCATAAGACTATGTACCACTTAAATTATTAGTCACTTATCATTATTCAATATTCGAATCACTTTCACTGCCTGAATTCTCATAAATGGTAGATGCGGGTACAAACACTAGATATTACACTAGAGACATAAAAGTCTCGGTTCACTAGATACCCAAAGGTATCAAACACTACACTAGCCACCTTTCGATGACAACATTACACTAGCCACCTTTCGGTGATAACACTACACTAGCCACCTTTCGATGACAGCACTACACTAACAGCTGCAATCACTATCCCCTTTATAGGCATGCCTATCTATCCACTACTATGTGAAATTCAGGCTTACAAAATAGTCTTTAATCACTCAAAGTTATTACACTTAATACCACTAGATTCATAGAAATAACACATCAATTAAAGCATGTAACAAAACCACTAAACAATAACTTATTCACTTAAACTTCAAATACACTTAACATTAACATTAATATAAGTATTAATTATCATGCAATTAGTAACATTATACTTACCATTTATCATGTTCACTCTCATTCATTACATGTACATTTTATTGCACACTTTTATAAACATAACGCTAACACATTCAATAGATTATGCAATCATTTTACTCTACCATGTCACTCATATTCATGTTCAGTCATATTTATTAATTGTATAAATTCTTATGCATTAAGACTTAGTATATGTTTAACTCTACTTCATTAATTCATTGTGTTTTACACTCATTTCATATCATTCCTTACTCTTATTTTGACACTTTAATAACAATTTGAGGAAGGCTTAACATACTTTAATAACAATTTGAGACTTTAAAGTCAAGTTTAAGAAAGATAGGGTAGGGTCACGGTTACTACCAAATTCATGGTAACCGTGAGCTAATTGCACTCTCGGGTCTGGACTACGCCAGACTACCTCACGGTCATTAACGGATGGGTAATAACCATGTTCTATACTTTTTAAAGGGGTCATGGTTACTATGAAATGCTTAGTAACCATGAGATTGGGTGCATTTAGGTTCTGGACTGCGTCACGGTTACTATGAAACTCATAGTAACCGTGATGCCCTTAAATAGCTCAGAGACAGATTTTCTGTCTCGACTTTTATGCCATTTTTGACCCAGAAAAAATCATTTTTAGGGAAAGTGGTCTTCTACAAAGTTGTTACACTATGTCTCTATTTTCTAAAACATTAAGCATCACTCAAATCAGACTTCTAAATCTCATGTTATTCACTAAAAACCGAAGACTGGTCACTTGAGATGGACAACAGTGGTCTGTCCACTTCGATCTCAATTGCAGACACTCTAGAGACAGATTTAGGTCCCGGTTTCTTCTAAAAAGTTGTAGATATAAGTATTATATTTTATATAAAACTTGAATTACATCAATCAGACATATATTTAGGGAGTTATGCCAATTTTACTAAGACTGGTTCATGTGAACTAAAAACAGATTTTCATCAACTCACTTTCTAAGGCACAAATCATCTTCCTCATGCACTATACATTCAAATATTCACTTAAAAATCAAATATAGATCATCCAAAGCATATAGAAAAATTTATTTCAACTACAAACACATAAAAAATAATATAACTCCCAAACCTCTATTAAGCTTTAACTTGTTCTTCTTCCTCTTTCCTTGCTCTCTCTTTACTTTTGCTTACAATCTATAGACTTTTCTCTACTTGAAAAAGCATCTTCTTGGACTTGAGGAGAGAAGAAGATAAGAGAAACAAAGAAAAATAAACAAAACTTTGTGTTTGTGGCCAATATGGCCAGCCACCTCTCGCTCTCCCTTCTTATACTTATCTTTTTTTTTCTAGAAATATTCATGTCACTTCTCCATTGGTGGCTCAAATAAAATCTTGGAAAAATTCACTTTAATCCCTCTTTAAACTTATGTTTCTTAATTTAATTTCTCATCTTTCTTTATTTTAAATTTTCACCACAATTCTTTTACTTTACAATTTCAATTAAGTCCCTACATTTCAATTTTCTTTTAATTAATCACAGAATCAATCTCTGTCTTATGCAAAATTACCATTTATCCCTCTTAGGGTACCATTAGGGATATTACAGTAAAAGTTGATAAAACTTTAAGGTTACCCAAACATGATCCTTGCCAATAGGTCTAGCTCATCACGAGCATAACAGCTGATGGGTCACCATTTTATATACCATTTGGTACTAGACTTGGGCTGGTAGGTGTCCTTGACACTTTCTACATTGAATAAATGTAAGGCAAGCTTTAGGATAGCACCGAGGTTAAAAAGGGATGCCTAACTTAATTCTAAGGCTCTAAGATGAATACAAGAAATTTAATTTAGAAAAGAGATAGGATTAATAATAAACCTAATTGTAAAGAACTTAATGTTAGTATAAGCCCTAGCCCCAATGCATTGTTATTAAAAACTTAAATTAATAAATGAGGCATTTATTTCATCTATTGTATTCCTGTGCATATCAATTGATAGAACTATCCAAGAATGTTGTTTCAGTTTAAGTTATCATGTGTGAGGCACATGGTTATAAGACCTTGAAACAATAGAGACTTCATTCTAAATATCCCTTGTCAGTCATTGTTATGGGAATAACAAATGAATTAAGACTAGTATGCTCTCTCTGATAAGATGAGTTCTGTCTTACGGATCATAAGGACAAGAGTGTCAATTAGAGATCATAGATACATATTTAGAACATGGTATCTGGATTCGATCCGTTCATGAGAACACTATATGGTACTAGTCATAAGTGTTTCCCATGTGCAAGTTTTGCATCGGAGTTCTTAGACCTAAAATCTATATGTAACTCTTTATGAATTACTGTGTACTTTGACATACATCTAACGTATGTGACAAGTATGGGTATGCTTGGGCATGCACTAATTTGTGTTAGAAAGCATGAGAGAAGTAAAGTGATTACTTCTCTCAATAAGAGAGAAAATATCATCGGCCACTTGATCAGTGAACTAAGAAGTGTATGGCCATACCGAGATGAAATAATGAGTAATTATTATTTATCTGAGAGTTCAGTGTCACTGGAATATCAAGAAAGGAATTAATATATATAAGGATGACTAGTTTCATACCTTATATTAATTCTGATATTTAAGGGTAAGGGACTATGCAAAATTGCATTAGGTCACTAAATGCCATTTGCATTTTCATTTAATTGGGAATGCTATAATATCTTGCTAGAGAATATATATAGCCTTTGAATTAATTCATTAATTCATTGCCAATATTAAATGGACCTATAGGATCGCACACAAAGCATTGGGCTTAAAATATTTAAATAAAATATTGGGCATTAATTTGGACTTTTATTTAAAGTCAAATTAATCTATGTAATGGGTATTAAAATTGCTAAATGGACCTTGGTCCATGAGAGAGGGAGTTTCGGCCTATGTAGATTTAATTTCAATTAATTAATTATCTTGGATTAATTAAGTTAATTGAGTATTAAATCCTAATAATATTTGAATCAAAATAAAACACTTAAATAGGAGAGAGAGTGGCCGAAATTTAAAGATAAAATCATAGTGAATTTCGGCACATGTATATCCTAAATAAGTGATTTGTTTTGATTAAATGTCTTATGTTTATTTTAAATTAATTTTAATTTAAAATTTAAAGGAATTTGAATTAATATATGTCACTTAATTAGGAAGTGATGGAGGCTGAATTTACTACCTAAAGATAGTAAATTTCAGCATTCACACTTGACCTAAACAAGTGATATATATTTATGAACTAAAAGAAAGAAAACTCTAGGCGTTTTTTTGCTCTCTCACTCTCTTGGCTGAAATACACAAGGGGAAGAATTCTTTCTTGTTCTCTTGTGTTCTTGGGTAGCAATAGCAACTTAAAAGATGAACAAGATCAGATCTTGTGGCTTCAATCTATTCCCATTGCCAAATATTCAAACATAGAGCTAGCACTCTCGGTTTTAAGCCATCTTTGCAAGTGTGTGTGTGAGAATAGAGAGGAGTGGCGTAAAGGCAGCTCCTTGGCATTGGTGTTCCAGATCTGAAGTATATAAGTTCATCTTATATATTTGCCATTGCAAAATTCAAGTTTTAAAGAGCATCAAAACATGTAAGTTTAAAAACCCTAAAATTGCATGTTTCGATTCTATGTCGTATATTACATGGCATGAATGATCTATATTTTTTATTTTTCCGCTGCATGATCTTCGTGTATTTGCCATATGATATCCCATCACTTAACCAATATGCTTTTAGGAGCAAGGTCTCTTTAGTCCCTAATGAAGTTGCCATTATGATATGTACTGGAGCTATCATTCATTTTTTGTTAGGTTCTCAAAGGCCAGCTTTTAGGTTCCAAGATCGGAGGAGGCTCACTTTTAAGCATAAATTGGCCACTTTGCCATAAAAAAGGATTAGTCTAATTTATGGTTGGTAGTCAACCCACAGAATGTATCTACTAATGGACCCAAAAAGGTAGGTGTCATGGAGTCACCACCCAACAGGACATCGAAAAATGAATCTCGACCTTTTGATGCCCATATAAAGATTGGTGTTTGGGACATCACTCTTATTAGGCATTTTGGTTAGGTATTGTTTTACAAGTGGATTTTAAAATTAATCCACTCTCCTCTCTCATATGATGCAAGCGATAAAATTAAATAAACATCCTAATCATAGAAGAGAAAGCAATAAATAAAAGCTTAAAATAAAGTCCTACTTAAATTATTACATGAGAAAATCATCCATCAAGAAAAAAATAAATTACATACATAAATTAGGGCATTCATTTGGGTTAGGAATATTGGTTCCCTCATGCATATTTATAAAAAAAAAATCTCTTTTTATTTGCTTTGTTTGGCTTTGGAAAAAAATGGACATTGGTCTAAATTTTTTAAGGAAAATCCAATTTATTTGATAGAAAACATTTTGAATGCCTTTCCCTTTTAAACGTATATAAAAAATCCTTTTTTACTATCTATTGCATCCCCAAAATAAAATACATCAAAAATATTGAATAAATAAATAACATAAAAATAACTAAAATAATTAAAGGGACTAAAAATAATAAATCAAATAAGCAATAAAAAAGGGTACTTAATGAGTTAACTAGGAATGAACAGGATTTGTCAATTAACTGGGGCATAAATCCCAATGTAAAATGCCTTGCCAAAATCCTCCCAAGATAAAAAAAATGCATATACTCATAAAACAACACAAATACAAATAAATTAGTACCATAATAATACAATGCAGTACAAATACCGCAAAAGAAATGATAAACTTGTATATACATTACAGAGTACAATTACATACAGAATTGAAACATGCAGAATAATAGATCAACATCATAGAAAATTACATAAATAAAGAAAATACATAAAATATACGATAAAATATGCATAAATATCAGCCACGAACGCCTCAAATAGGCCAAAGATGCCCACAGCTAGGGTGAGGGACTGGATAAGAGGAAGGCTTGTAATGTCTCGTCAGTCGCTTTGACAGACAGGTATCCGTTAGGTTTTCTTCCAATCCGTCACCACTGGGCAGAAAAAAATGTAGGTTTATTCATGCAAAATACACATAAACACATTTTGGCTCTATACATGTAACACCCATATCCTATACTTAACTATTACCACAATACCATAAACCATAAGACATATATTACAACGTTCTCAAGCTGAAAACATTTCTAATTAGATAACTTATAGATGAAATTATAACCATGTCATGTGAACTTAAGAGTAATACCTTAATCATATAAAAGTCCTTAATACATTACAATGTTTTCTCAAACTTAACATTAGTACTTATACAAAATTTGAAACATAATTAAAGTTTCCATAACTACAAAATATAAGGACAAAAAGAAGACTCTATTATCAATCTTCTAAAACTTGTGTTGGCCAACCAGCTGCAGATATCAGTCCTGGAAGAAAGTCCTGTTCTCACAACCTACACGGATAAACAAAAATTCGTGCTAAGCTATAAAGCTTAGTGGGAAACACTAAATATGACAAACGGCCACTCACAGTGGTCGCCAACAAGCATACATTATGAACCATAAGTATAACTTATACCCAATTTAAATAGAAGCAAAAATGCAGACAAGAGTCCACACAAGATAACCAATTGACTTAATGATAGTAAATTCGGCATAGATGATTTATATACACAACATTTAATCATATAAACATACTTATCCTTTAGACTTGCAATTCATTTATTGAATGATATACTACTATTTATACTTAGTCATTCCTTCCACTTACTACATAATTTAACATATACCAGGAATATATACAAATACATATGCACATATAAGCTATGATCAACAAGGACATATGCATATTCGAAAGTAAGATAGAGCATTAGTACTATGAAAGTTTATCATTTATCAATCTAGAATTATATTTGTAGTACTTATTGTACCAAAATTTTTGTCTCGCTCCCATACCAGATACCATTATCATGTGAACTTTATCACTTGTAAATCTGTAAATACTTTATGTGTATGTACAAGACATTATACATCAATTCTCAATAAAGAGCAAGAACGAGTAGATATAGGGAAAACATATAACCCAATTCATTAATTGAAAAGCAATCACCAACATGAATACCTATACATATCTCTTATATTCCATTGCTATAGAAAACATTTACTACAGCAAAACATTTTTCATAGCTTTCATACATGACGAATCTTGCAAATCATTTATCTACCTTAAGCAAGTAACATATTTCTATAGAAAACATACTATCTCTATTATAGTTCATAACTAGATATTAGTGATGCATTGGTTCATTTATATAACTCTGTACATACTATTCCTATATGCGATAATCATGCATAAGTGTATATCGCAACCTTTTTTAATATCATAATTTCCATATGTGCTGAAAAGGAATTTCACATATAAATTAGATTATGAAATTAATTTATGAATTGTCATACTTCATAAAACTTTAAGTTAAACATCAAACTTTTCTTAACTTTGGTATAAAGCCTGCACTATTCTAAAGAGGTGGATAACAGGTTATACGGTGGTACCCGAAGGTACAAGTCTGTTTAGTCACCCAAACGGAATTGACTACAACCCAAACGGGGTTGAAAATGATCCAAACAGGACCATGTCTATTTAGTCACCCAAACGGGGTTGACTACAACCCAAATGGGGTTGAAAATATCGCAGCTGCAAGGTACCCTTATAGGCATGCCTATCTATCCACTTCCTAGACTCAACGCAAGAAATAAAATCTATTTACTCTATCTTTTCTTTATACATTCATATTCTTATATGCACATGTATACTTTTGTATAACTGTGAACAATGTACTCATAAAAGTGCTCATGTGTAACTTTCAGTAAACCTGTGAACATTTCACTGTTGGGTATTACTATTCTATTCTTGTAATCCTATTCAAGAATGTGACTATTTCGTATGTCAAGACTATACTTATATAATGCCATTTGTACCCGTACATAATCATGTAAAAAATATATATCTTCTTTAGTACATATACATATATGCACAATTCATGAACACTATATACAATTTTCTCATATAATAATCACATGACAAGATACTCCTTCTCTAATGCATACACTTGTATACATAGTCTCATATAACATTGCCATTATATGCTTTAATAAAATTTCTATAATGGAGTCTATAGCACTGTAGATCTGTATTTTAGCATGTTAACATGTGACAACACATATGCTTAATCATGTCATTTCGATTAAGTAAGGACATATTCATACATTTCACTTCACTCATATTCTTTGAATCATTACTCTAAAACATCTTTCAAAATTCAAACCCAATCATGTAGATCATATTATATATATACATATGTTTATATGTTCACATATAATCTACAAATCACATTACTTCTTTCTACTAGTAAAGTTGACATTTCAAACTATAAGTATCATAGTAACTTCAAGAGATCAATTAAAAACTGTGTACAATCATTTAGACGTTTATATATATACCTATATATATATATATATATACTACATTCATGTGATCATGTGATAGTCGTACATTAAGAACCTTCATTTATTATATTTGAGCATTTCTTAACTTCATAGTATAGATGCAAGCATCAGATAAACATTTACTCCATCAATAAAAATATGTACATGAAAGCATAATTACACACAACAACCATGTACATAAGTTTGATCACATATGAATATTTATATATCATTACCAACAACCCTTATTTAGGTATAAATATAAATATGTGTAAACATTTATCAACAATCATATTACATGCCATACTTAATTCAATGTGCTCCCATATAACTATGAATTTATCATAACAATATGTAGTTAAGCTATATATATGTAATCATAACTTAATTTATGATCGGTGTCTAGTAAGTGTGCTAGATCGGCTAGTAATATAGGAAAATATAGATTAAGACCCTAAATATCGTACCCAAGGGAACATGGATTGCTAAGGATAATATCTATGTATGAATTAAATCAATCTGAGATAGCTTCCCAAATGTTTTTGATTTAGAAACAAAAATTAAACAAAATAAACAATAAAACAAAATAAAAGCATGAATTAAAAACAAAACAATAATTGAAATTCTCTTGCTAAAGAAACTATCCAACTTAACTTTCATTGTAATGACTTAAGTTCAATATAAACACCAGTGATTATGGAAAAACTAGTAATAAAGCAAGATATCTTTATTCAAGTATATCATTCTTAGTATTAAACTCATAGACAAATCTAATACTTAGCATGCAAATCTAGTTTCAACTTCCTAAACTTTCATTGAAGCCTTTCTCAAGTGATTCAACTCCAATTTATTCTTAGTTCCTCCTCTCTTAGTATTAACCAATAAAATTAACACATAATCATCTCATATTTCGGATAATAATCATGCATAAACATCAAAGAGTTAACCTAAGAACATGCAAATCATTAACTATGTCAAAACCAATTTTTAGTTATTTATTCAATAAACCAACAATCAATCTCAACTTAATCAAAGATTAGAATATGCTTAAAACCAAGAAATAATCAACCGATATTGAAATTAAGCTCAAAATAAAGTCATAACAATGACAATATAAGTTTTCAAAGTTCCATTAGCAAAAGAAGAAAAACTATTTCCTAAACATAATTAAAAACTAAAACAAAGTTGAAGAAAAATAATGAAAACATAAAAATAACGTAAAATAAACTAAGCTTAATTCTAAGATTCCTAATTCCTAATTCCGAATTGATTCTTTCTTTGGTGTTAGAGTTGTCTATTTATAGGCAAAAGATGTTGTAGAGGCCTTCCAAACTTCCCAAATTGGAGTAGGAAAAGAATCCTTCTTGAATTGGAGAAGTTCGGGAATCCTTCACTTCATGGGAGTCCTTGCACGTGGCCATGTGTTTTCTAGTGTAAATCCACACGTGGCCATGTGTTCCACAAGCCTTTCTTCACACGTGGCCACGTGTGGATTAACACTTCCTCACACGTGGTCACGTGTTTACTTGGTTTTCTTCATTTGTTCTTTCACGTGGCCACGTCTTCTTCTTCATTCATTTTCACGTGGCCATGCATCGAACTTCTAGACCTCACGATCACTAATTAACATGAATTTTCTAAATTCACAGTTTTGGCCCAAATCTTCTTGCCTTTTTACAATTAAGTCCTTTTTCTTGCAAAATAACCCTGAAAAACACCAAAATTAACAATTAACTCCAAAAACATAAAATTAACCAATTAAACTCAAATCTAACCTAATTAACACAAAATTAACCTAATTAAACACATTAAAACATACTAAAAACATCATATAAATCACTATTATCAAATACCCCACACTTAGACTTTGCTCGCCCTCGAGCAAATTAGAACAATCCAACTTCTCAAAATAATCAAACTCCAATAAAGAATTATGTATTTCAAAACCAAGTTTAGCAATTAACAAGAGCACTTAATAAAACTTTCAACTAGAATAAATTCAAACAAGACAATATAAGTTAGTTTCTTTGTGTGTGTGCAAGACCAAAACATTTTAAGTATTTTTAAAATCCAAAACACCAATGCAAATTCATAATCAAGTTTAGAATGAATGTACACCTAAGTATACACATGGTTTCGCGCTTGAAACTCTAGAAACACCATAGGCCTCTCCTTTAGCACCGGAACCCGAAGGTCATCTCCGCTAAACAACTCAAAAACAAAACTTAGAATCACTTAGGTCTTTAAAGGTTGTAATGGAGCTAAGGTATTGGTTGTCAAAGAATGGATAAAAGATCAACAATAAGAATAGCCACTCTAAGATAAAATAGACTAACAATTCTCCAATTTCATCCCATTAACTTAATCAATAAAAATCTTAGCCAAAATTTCCCAACCCTTCGCAATTCAAAGTACAATGTTAAAATTCTCTCAATTTCACCATTCATACCCTTTTAGAAGTCATATCTATTTTTCCTTGTAACTACCCCACACTTAAGATTTTGCCATACATGCTAGCTTTATTTCAATATTTCTTTCTTTTTCTTTTTTTTTTATTTTTTCCACAGCACACACCTTTTCACTAAGGCACACACACTTAGTTTTTCATTTGCATGATGTACTTGATGAGTTTAATTCAAATAAATTGGCATAGGTTTTATTAATGTGTAATATAAGTTTACTTTGAGATTGATTTTCAATTGTGCATTGCATTTACTCTTAGCTACTTAGTGTTTGACATTGAACTTCATTGTGGCTTCATATAGGTTGAGTTTGTATTTGAATTGGCTTATTTTCTATTGTGCTTACCATAACCAATTAAAATCTTTATCTTCCTTTTATTTAAGCCTAACCATCACCAATTATCTTTACACTTGAGATTATGCATTCATACACTGTCCACTTAAGCAAGTTTGGCCTAGTTACATTTGTTCACTTGGTTAACATGATTATTAAGTCTTGTTTATTGCACTACATTGGGTTTAGAGGCATGTTTGCTTGTTAACTTAATTTCATTAACCTCTTGCGTTCTTTTTGACTTGATTATGGTTCTAAATGTGGTGAGCTTATATTTTCCTTAGTCACTAACTTGTTTCTCAAAAGTGATGAAATGTGCTGAAATTTTTCATACTTTGCTGAGGACAACAAGATTTTAAAAGAGGGGGATAGAGCTCAGCTGAGCTAAAAATTGAAGATCCAACTAAGGGAGTTTTTCTTACCTTACTCATTTTCTTACTCATGAATTATTTTGTTTTAGTCATTTTTATTTTTGTTTTTGTTGTTTAGTTTTGTTTTTAGTTTGCATGTTTAGTTTTTATTTTGCATGTTAGGTTAGTGAATTCATTTATCATTTATTATACATTTAGCTTAATTCGCCCTAGTTATTCTAAAAAATTGAACATTTTAAACTTAAATTTAGAATGTGCAATGTTTAAAATTCTTGTTTAGCATTAGAACAAGCATGTTGTTTAATAAATTTTTGGCTAGTTTAATATTCAATTTGGTTTATATTTGTTAGTTTTTACATTTTTAAGCACTTAAGACCAGTTTTTGAACTTAAAGAACAATAATGCATTGAAATAGTTGAGTGATGAATTTTAGAACACTAGAACCTTCCTCATCACCCTTCAAAGCATAAAAATAACTCAAAACAACTTGGAAAGTGATCTAGGCAATATTTTTATTGTTAAGCCATATTTTAACTTATTTTCCTACCCTATATGCATATTTATCCTTGTTAGCCAATTTTGAGCCTAATGAGGTATGCTTAATGCGTGCCATATTTATTTTTCTTGTTACACTCATTTATTTATTTTACCATATAAACTAAAAAGCTTTTATCTTCCCTTCTAGAATTGGCCACTCTAGGATAGGATGGATTAATAGGAATTGGATATGTTGATGGGTGTGATAAGATGTTTTTGATTTTATTGTTAATGGTTATTATTGAAGTCAAGTGAATAGTGAAGTGTTATTTTGTGATTACCCATATTATTATTGTATTGCCAACATCAAAGCTAGTAAAAAGTGAAAAAGAAAAGAAAAAAAATGACTAAAACAAAATAATTCATGAGTAAGAAAATGAGTAAGGTAAGAAAAACTCCCTTAGTTGGATCTTCAATTTTTAGCTCAGCTGAGCTCTATCCCCCTCTTTTAAAATCTTGCTGTCCTCAGCAAAGTATGAAAAATTTCAGCACACTTCATCACTTTTGAGAAACAAGTTAGTGACTAAGGAAAATATAAGCTCACCACATTTAGAACCATAATCAAGTCAAAAAGAAGGCAAGAGGTTAATGAAATTAAGTTAACAAGCAAACATGCCTCTAAACCCAATGTAGTGCAATAAACAAGACTTAATAATCATGTTAACTAAGTGAACAAATGTAACTAGGCCAAACTTGCTTAAGTGGACAGTGTATGAATGCATAATCTCAAGTGTAAAGATAATTGGTGATGGTTAGGCTTAAATAAAAGGAAGAGAAAGATTTTAATTGGTTATGGTAAGCACAAAAGAAAATAAGCCAATTCAAATACAAACTCAACCTATATGAAGCCACAATGAAGTTCAATGTCAAACACTAAGTAGCTAAGAGTAAATGCAATGCACAACTGAAAATCAATCTCAAAGAAAACTTATATTCAACATTAATAAAACCTATGCCAATTTATTTGAATTAAACTCATCAAGTACATCATGCAAATGAAAAACTAAGTGTGTGTGCCTTAGTGAAAAGGTGTGTGCTTGGTTAAGAAATGAAGTGCAACATGTTTTATCACAAGAGTCCTAATTAGCCATGACATGCATCATAAAAATAGTAATGAAAATCAAGTCATCCATAATATGTTCAACTGAATGTATATAACAATTGATGTATCAAAATTGCAAATAATGACTTGAGTAAAATTTAAGGCGCTAGGATTAGATAGCACGGAGGTCCGCTAGCCGGTTAGCGAGTGGGGTTAAGGGGCGATGCCCCTTACGGGGTTCCTGAGGGGTAGCGCCCCTCGAAGCTTTGAAGCAACAAGGAACTGATGAACAATTTCCTGCACAAAACTTTATTTTGAATCCCTGAAACCAATCAAATATTGAGTAATCATATCAGCACTTGGTTATTCAATATCAATGCAAGAAATAAACATGTGTAAACTTCAATATTGAATAAGTGATAATGTACTTACCTTGAATCAATGAGGAAGGAAATAATGAAAATGAATTTAATCTCTGAGGTGTGTGCTTGAGTGAGTGAGATGTGTGTAAAAGTGAGTGAGTGATGTGAGGGATGGTGAGTGATGTATGGGAGTAAGTGAAAGGAATAAAAAATGAACATGTGAGGATGAAATGAAATAAGAAAATCGTGGGATTGTAATTAAAGAGGCAATGGATTTCACGTGGCCACGCAAGGGTATAGTCATACCCACACATGACCACGCATGGGAGAGATGCAAGGGAGACATAGTAACGGGTGAAGGCAGGAGCTTTATGCGTGGGCATGGGTAGATATACCTATATGAACACTTGGGCACGCGAAATGGTGATGGAAGGCAGAATCCTGGTGCGTGGGCACGTATGGGAAAAATGATATCTGGGCACGTGGGCATGTCCTGGACAAGGGCCGAGGCAATCTTGTTAATGCATGGGAACACATGTAGCTATGAAGAGAAAACGTGTGGGCACACGAAATGGTACTGCCAGGCAGAACTCCAACCCATGGCCACGCATGAAGAACAAAGAGGACCACATGTGACCACGTGTATATTTACACTGAGGGAGGCGTGGCCACGCATGGGATGCATTGGTCTTTCTACTGCATTCTCGGGCTTCATTTTTTTGTACGCACAAAAATTAAATTTCATTCACCATATGAATAAAACATTACTCATACTTATTTAATCACTTAATTATGCCTTTTCTTTTCTCTTTAAGCTCCAATTTAGTTATGCCAAACAATATGTAAATCTTTAAACTAGTTGAATTACAAATTAAGTCCATTCTTTTAGCAAACTGAATAATTCTCTCTTAAGTTCATGAAGCATCAAGCAACTAGGATCAAATTCTCGTTCAGACAATGAAAATAACTCAAGACTCATAAATCCATATTAAGTTCAACTAATTTGTAATTCACTTCAAAAATTATTGTAGCTCTTAAAAACCCTTACTTAAATATGACAATTAAGCACAAAATCACTAGGAGTAACTTATTTCCAACCCCTAATCTTAAACTCATGAATTAAAAGACCCGAACTAATAACAAACATGCATTAAACTTTAAACTAAAACAAATTATTGATAATAACATGCAAAACATAAAAAAAATTGATGAAAATTTAAAGAGAAGAGTTAGAGAAGAAGTTCCGGTTTATTGAGTCCCAGCTCGACTCTTGTTACTCTCGGGAGGTCGAGCTTGTGATCCAAATATAGGTCTTTCCGGACGTTGCTCCTCATTTTCTTCCATTGGTAGAAGAAACTTGTCATAGTTTATCAAAACTGGAAACTCCATATCTTCAATAAAATATGACTCATCCTTTGGCTCATTTATCACGAACTCTACCGGCTCTTCTAGCCTAAATAAACTCTCTAAGCGGACTGAATCTAGTGACTCCACTAGAGAATCTTTTCCTTCTTGTTCTGTTGGTGATAAATTCTCTACAAAAGATCCTACACCTTCTAAATAAATACACGACTTATCCTCCAATATGAATTGTTCCTCTTGTTCCTTATCCTCCATAAATGAATGATTTTGTTCCTTTTCCTTACCACCATCACCTTGAAATTTCATAGAAGAGCTTAAAAGTTCTAGTTTAGATTCCAACTTTTCAATTTCTTCCTCTCTATCCCTTAATAAACTTCCTTGACTCTTAATTATCTCCTCTTGAGTCCTTATCTTTTCTTCATAAACTCTTAACTTTTCCTCTTGAATCCTAAACTTCTCTTCTTAAATCCTAAACTTCTCCTCTTGAGCCCTCAATGTAGCCTCCCACTCTTCTTTGTCAGCCCAAAATTGCTCATTCTTACATATAAGCTGGTTATGAAGACGTTGATTCTCGGAGATACAGGCCTCTTTTGAGTATCGAAGTTGTTGATTCTCTCTTCTCAATTCTACCATTTGTAATCTCAAAGTCCAAAGAGAATAAGAATCTTCAGCAATGGATGGTGATGAATAAGGATTTTGTGATTGTGCACGCAATCGTTCTATCTCCTCTCTTTCTCTTAGTAAATTATTCATTCGTTGTTTTAAAAGAAACAATTCATAATTTTGGACCTCATCTTGCATCATCTTGAAGATGTCCAAAATTTTTCCTGCAAAGAATAATCACCAAATCAAAAACAAAACAAAATTAAAAATCTCAGACTAACTTAATCAAAGATATTAAACAAACAACACCGTTGTTCCCCGGCAACGGTGCCAAAAACTTGATCGGTGTCTAGCAAGTGTACTAGATCGGCTAGTAATATAGGAAAATATAGATTAAGACCCCAAATATCGTACCCAAGGAAACATGGATTGCTAAGGATAATATCTATGTATGAATTAAATCAATCCGAGATAGTTTTCCAAATGTTTTTGATTTAGAAGCAAAAATTAAACAAAATAAACAATAAAACAAAATAAAAGCATGAATTAAAAACAAAACAATAATTGAAATTCTCTTGCTAAAGAAACTATCCAACTTAACTTTCATTGTAATGACTTAAGTTCAATATAAACATCAGTGATTATGGAAAAACTAGCAATAAAGCAAGATATCTTTATTCAAGAATATCATTCTTAGTATTAAACTCATAGATAAATCTAATACTTAGCATGCAAATCTAGTTTCAACTTCCTAAACTTTCATTGAAGCCTTTCTCAAGTGATTCAACTCCAATTTATTCTTAGTTCCTCCTCTCTTAGTATTAACCAATAAAATTAACACATAATCATCTCATATTTCGGATAATAATCATGCATAAACATCAAAGAGTTAACCCAAGAACATACAAATCATTAACTATGTCAAAACCAATTTTTAGTTATTTATTCAATAAACCAACAATCAATCTCAACTTAATCAAAGATTAGAATATGCTTAAAACCAAGAAATAATCAACCGATATTGAAATTAAGCTCAAAATAAAGTCATAACAATGACAATATAAGTTTTCAAAGTTCCATTAGCAAAAGAAGAAAAACTATTTCCTAAACATAATTAAAAACTAAAACAAAGTTGAAGAAAAATAATGAAAACATAAAAATAACGTAAAATAAACTAAGCCTAATTCTAAGATTCCTAATTCCTAATTCCTAATTGATCCTTTCTTTGGTGTTAGAGTTGTCTATTTATAGGCAAAAGATGTTGTAGAGGCCTTCCAAACTTCCCAAATTGGAGTAGGAAAAGAATCCTTCTTGAATTGGAGAAGATCGGGAATCCTTAGCTTCATGGGAGTCCTTGCACGTGGCCATGTGTTTTCTAGTGTAAATCCACACGTGGCCATGTGTTCCACAAGCCTTTCTTCACACGTGGCCACGTGTGGATTAACACTTCCTCACACGTGGTCACGTGTTTACTTGGTTTTCTTCATTTGTTCTTTCACGTGGCCACGTCTTCTTCTTCATTCATTTTCACGTGGCCATGCATCGAACTTCTGGACCTCAAGATCACTAATTAACATGAATTTTCTAAATTCACAGTTTTGGCCCAAATCTTCTTGCCTTTTTACAATTAAGTCCTTTTTCTTGCAAAATAACCCTAAAAAACACCAAAATTAACAATTAACTCCAAAAACATAAAATTAACCCATTAAACTCAAATCTAACCTAATTAACACAAAATTAACCTAATTAAACACATTAAAACATACTAAAAACATCATATAAATCACTATTATCAATTTACATCCTTAGTTACATGTATTTCTATTTTAGACATTGCCTAATGATAACTGAGCATATATCATCATAAGAGTATATATACACACATTAACCTTGCATATAACAATTATGTACAAATTTAATCACAAATATATTCATCACTAGTCGTTACCTATGTACACGTGTGAATGTATATGTACACATATAACCTTGTATTATTAGTCATATTACAGGCCCTATTCAATTCATTTTAATATTTGACCTATAGCTCGAGTTATTGGAAAAAAAATACTATAGGCTATTCATAGAACCAAAACAGGATGGGTTGTCACTTAGAAAAATTCATAATGTAACATTTAAAAGGATATATACCAGCATTTCTTCATCAAAGTTAGACTTTCATGTCTCTAGTTCCACCAGAATTTTATTTTGTAGCATTTCAATATCTCTACTAAAAGTTAAGCCCATTATTGTAAGTTCGTTTTCTATTAGCAGTCTAAAGGACTAGTCCGGGTTCAACCCTAAATTCCATCCACTTAGAGATAGATTTAAGTTTAGGTTTCTTCATATGAAATATAGGTGTGGAAGTCTATTTTCCAATGCAAAAAGAATCACTCAATTTTCTATTCTATAGCTCAACTTATGAGCAAAACAATCTAGATAGGTCAATCATTCGTGAAGAGGTGTTCGACTCGTGAAGAGATTCACGAGTGAAGCTAAAAGGCCAATACTCACGTCTCGTGAAAGGGTTCACGAGTGGAGAAGAAAAACTACATATCACGACTCGTGAAGAGCTTCACGAGTTGGACCATAATTCATGAGTGAAAACCAATGATCACGAATAAGGTGTACGACTCGTGAAGAGCTTCACGAGTCGGACAAAAATTCAAGACTCGTGAAGAGCTTCACGACACGGCAGAGACACTCACAACTGGTTCTATTCTTCATCTCATTTCGAGAAAATCCATAAAATAATAACCCTAAATTTTCTGTCAACCACAACATGTTCCAGAAAATTTCACATGCAATTATGAACAACCTAAGTTCCCATACCTGGACATGCAACTCAAATCTTCTTGTAAATTATCCTTTGTCTCTCACTATCTTTTTCTTTCATGATCTAAATTTTCTCCTTCTTTTCCTTTCACAATAATTTCATCCATTAACACAAACTTTCAGCATCAATTTCCATCTACTATTAACCAATACAAGAAGATGGAGAAGGAGAAGAAGAATCATTTAATTAAGTTAATTACCTTGTAGATATACACTAACTTCTTCTTTAAAAATTCACATGCAAGAATTCCTTCTTTGGTTTCTTTAAGAGATTAACCATGAACACAAGAGAGAGAGAGAGCAAAGAAGAATTTCTATAATCTGACTCTCAAAATGCCGACACTTCAATCTCTCACACACAATCTCTCATCACATGTTTAGCTTATATAATAACAAGGTAAAATTTCCTATTTGGTCCCTTAAGAGTTTGCATGTCACACAGTGAACACCCACCTTTTTGCATGCTATAAAGTGACCCCTCCACTAAATCTTTTTCTTAAATCAATCTTTCCATTTATTCCTTCTCTTAAATTGACCCTCAATTACTCATTTATTCACATTTGTCCCTAAAGATGCCGTAATTACAAATTTACCCCAAAATAATACTTTTTACTTCAATTACACCCTTGAATATTATTAAACCAACAATAATAATTTAATTATGACCTTATAAAATTCATACCATATAATTTACACATTTATCACATAATATATTATAACTTAATAATATTTTTGCCCAAATCAATATCTTAACTTTTAATAATTCACCCAATAATACTCAATTAGACTTTAATATCATGTAATTGCCCTTGAATTCTACTAAGGCCTATTTTGGGTCCTTACAATTCTCTCCTCCTTAAGAAATTTTGTCATCAAAATTCATACCTGTATCCTTTGCTCAATGCATCACTATCAATTCTTAGACTTCTATGTCTAGCACTATAAACTTTCATTCCATACTATCATGACAACTTTTTTCGTGATGCTTACTTTGACTTAAGTCACTTCTTTTATTACTCAATCTCCACAAGAAGCGATCTTATCATACAATTACATCATTACTATACTCAACATATATCCTGTCAGTTTTCTTGATCAGTTGGGGCCTGCACATGTAATATGATGTTTGATGCTATGTTATGCGTGAATAATGCTTTCGTGTATGTAATAAGATGCAAATGCATATTCTCATGTGCTGTATATGTTTTTGCCCCATCCCATGTGTAATGTTTCATCAATTGCCCTTACTCAATAAGGAAATACTGACAGATATATATATAGAGCATTATAATGAATCCTCAAATTATCATCTCAATAGCCTCAACTATAGATCTTTTTATCAATTTAGCATAGCTCCATCTCATGTTTCATAATAAAATAATCACTACTTATCCCTCTAACATACCTATTTCATAATCCCATATACCTTTCATATGCACATATTTTGTACTATGCAATCCGAAATTAAGATCCCAAGAAAGTACTATTATACACATAGTCCATTTCTGAAACTTTAATCATATACCTTTACCCACATATATAACTATCCTTATATCCTGTTTATCAGATTCTATTGAATCATCACATTTCAATCTAACCATATCATGACCAGGATATCTGCATTGGCCAACACTCTATAGCTTCCTATGATAACAACTCTAGATACCTATAGCCTAGAAATGGCTAAACCAGCTACTCTGATACCACTAATTGTAATACCCACTTCCTATACTATAAGACATATATTACAACGTTCTCAAGCTTAAAACATTTCTAATTAGATAACTTATAGATGAAATTATAACCATGTCATGTGAACTTAAGAGTAATACCTTAATCATATAAAAGTCCTCAATACATTACAATGTTTTCTCAAACTTAACATTAGTACTTATACAAAATTTGAAACATAATTAAAGTTTCCATAACTACAAAATATAAGGACAAAAAAAAGACTCTATTATCTATCTTCTAAAACTTGTGTTGGCCAACCAGCTGCAGATATCAGTCCTGGAAGAAAGTCCTGTTCTCACAACCTACACGGATAAACAAAATCTGTGCTAAGCTATAAAGCTTAGTGGGGAACACTAAATATGACAAACAACCACTCACAGTGGTCACCAACAAGCATACATTATGAACCATAAGTATAACTTATGCCCAATTTAAATAGAAGCAAAAATGCAGACAAGAGTCCACACAAGATAACCAATTGACTTAATGATAGTAAATTCGGCATAGATGATTTATATACACAATATTTAATCATATAAACATATTTATCCTTTAGACTTGCGATTCATTCATTGAATGATATACCACTGTTTATACTTAGTCATTCCTTCCACTTACTACATACTTTAACATATACCAGGAATATATACAAATACATATGAACATATAAGCTATGATCAACAAGGACATATGCATAGTCGAAAGTAAGATAGAGCATTAGTACTATGAAAGTTTATCATTTATCAATCTAGAATTATATTTGTAGTACTTATTGTACCAAAATTTATGTCTCGCTCCCATACAAAATACCATTATCATGTGAACTTTATCACTTGTAAATCTGTAAATACTTTATGTGTATGCACAAGACATTATACATCAATTCTCAATAAAGAGCAAGAACGAGTAGATATAGGGAAAACATATAACCCAATGTATTAATTGAAAAGCAATCACCAACATGAATACCTATACATATCTCTTATATTCCATTGTTATAGAAAACATTTATTACAGCAAAACATTTTTCATAGCTTTCATACATGACGAATCTTGCAAATCATTTATCTACCTTAAGCAAGTAACATATTTCTATAGAAAACATACTATCTCTATTATAGTTCATAACTAGATATTAGTGATGCACTGGTTCATTTATATAACTCTGTACATACTATTCCTATATGTGATAATCATGCATAAGTGTATATCGCAACCTTTTTTGATATCATAATTTCCATATGTGCTGAAAAGGAATTTCACATATAAATTAGATTATGAAATCAATTTATGAATTGTCATACTTCATAAAACTTTAAGTTAAACATCAAACTTTTCTTAACTTTGGTATAAAGCATGCACTACTTTAAAGAGGTGGATAACGGGTTATACGGTGGTACCCGAAGGTATAAGTCTGTTTAGTCACCCAAACGGGGTTGAAAATGATCCAAACGGGACCATGTTTGTTTAGTCACCCAAACGGGGTTGACTACAACCCAAACGGGGTTGAAAATATCGCAGCTGCAAGGTACCCTTATAGGCATGCCTATCTTCCACTTTCTAAACTCAACCCAGGAAATAAAATCTATTTACTCCCTCTTTTCTTTATACATTCATATTCTTATATGCACATGTATACTTTTGTATAACTGTGAACAATGTACTCATAAAAGCGCTCATGTGTAACTTATGAGCAAAACAATCCAGATAGGTTAATCAATCGTGAAGAGGTGTTTGACTCGTGAAGAGATTCACGAGTGAAGCTAAAAGGCCAATACTCACATCTCGTGAAAGGGTTCACGAGTGGAGAAGAAAAGCTACATATCATGACTCGTGACGAGCTTCACGAGTCGAACCATAATTCACAACTCGTGAAGGTATTCATGAGTGAAAACCAATGATCACGAATAAGGTGCACAACTCTTGAAGAGCTTCACGAGTCGGACAAAAATTCACGACTCATGAAGAGATCCCCAACTCGGCAGAGACACTCACAACTGGTTCTTTTCTTCATCTCATTTCGATAAAACCCAGAAAACAATAACCCTAAATTTTCTGTCAACCACAACATGTTCCAGCAAATTTCACATGCAATTATGAACAACCTAAGTTCCCATACCTGGACATGAACCTCAAATCTTCTTGTAAATTCTCCTTTGTCTCTCACTATCTTCTTCTTTCACGATCTAAATTTTCTCCTTCTTTTCCTTTCACAATAATTTCATCCATTAACACGAACTTTCTGCATCTAATTCCATCTAGTATTAACCAATACAAGAAGATGGAGAAGGAGAATAAGAATCATTTAATTAAGTTAATTACCTTGTAGATATACACTAACTTGTTCTTTAAAAATTCACATGCAAGAATTCATTCTTTGGTGTCTTTAAGAGATTAACCATGAACACAAGAGAGAGAGAGCAAAGAAGAATTTCTGTAATCTGACTCTCAAAATGCCGACACTTAATCTCTCACACACAATCTCTCATCACATGTTTAGCTTATATAATAACAAGGTAAAATTTCCTATTTGGTCCCTTAAGAGTTTGCATGTCACACAATGAACACCCACATTTTTGCATGCTATAAAGTGACCCCTCCACTAAATCCTTTTCTTAAATCAATCTTTCCATTTATTCCTTCTCTTAAATTGACCCTCAATTACTCATTTATTCACATTTGTCCCTAAAGATGCCGTAATTACAAATTTACCCCAAAATAATACTTTTTACTTCAATTACACCCTTGAATATTATTAAACCAACAATAATAATTTAATTATGACCTTATAAAATTTATACCATATAATTTACATATTTATCACATAATATATTATAACTTAATAATATTTTTGCCCAAATCAATATCTTAACTTTTAATAATTCACCCAATAATACTCAATTAGACTTTAATATCATGTAATTACCCTTGAATTCTACTAAGGTCTATTTTAGGTCCTTACAATACATCTGATTAATAAGTCCCAGATCATGCCAAAATAGTGTTATAGCATCAAATCATACATAAAATTCAACAAAAATGTATTAAAATATACAATTACAAAATAAGAGCATAAAAAGCTTAAAACTATAACAGTGGAGGAATTTTATCCTAGACGCAACATTAACATGCCACTTCAATTCAGATTCACCTTGTATCTCATTGAAGCATGCAAATACATCAAATGTAACATTTAAACATAATTATTACAATAAATTTCACATGATTTATGTTTGGCAATCCTTTAGAGAGGAAAATAAAGCATAAAGAGAGAACTTAGAATATTACCGTCAGAAGATATTCTGACTTTGAAATCTTTGTAATTCAGATCTCCACTCTTATTTTTGTTCTTTATTTTCAAATAAATCAATGAAAAATCATATGTATTTGTGTGTTCAGATTCAAAGGAATTGTTAAAGAACGAAGAACTTTAGATCGAGAAAGAAATTGATTTTCTTCTTTTTCAAAGCTTTTTTTCCTATAAAAAAATGATTCCCCCCTCTTTAAAACCTTATAATTTTAGGTTTTATACTTAGGTTAGAGTTGGATTTTGATTCCAACTCTAACTCCCTAATTTGGAGGTATTATCACTTGAATCTAGATTAAATCTTTTTTAAAACCTTATCTCCTTTTCTAAATTCTAGATATATGGACATTCTAGAATTCGATCTATAGACAAGTAACCTTTAATCTAGCTTGTGTAGGAGAGAGGGAGACACAGACAAGTGTCTAACACTATTGAAGGCCTAAGTAATGGGTTTTATACATCTTTTGTTAAAAAAACTTAAAAATACTTAGAAAATCATAAAAATCTTTGAGAAAGTTTGAGAAATTCAAATCAAAACTTTGAGATTCAAACTTGTTGTCAATAATATATTATTTTTTTATTATCAGGTAACCCCGATCTAGGCTACCTTGGGTCATGGTGTCTACACAAGTAATTTAAACTCTAAATAGGATTAAAATTAATTGTTTACTTACCTCATTTGGAGAATTAAAATCAAACTACTAAACATTTTCTTTCCCCTTTGAGCTTCTATGTCCTTTAACTAAATCATAAAAATCCATATCAATTATCATTCCAAAGTTCTCATGCCAAATACTTATCTCAGATTTGTAACACAAGGAAAGAAATGAACATAAAACTCTTCCTACAGTTAACTAATTTACCTCCCTTAACTTAATACTTTTTTTCTTCTCTTACTATTCCAAAACTTCCAACATAAAACTAGGATTTGAAGTAAAATGGGAAAAGGAAGAAAAAGAAACAAGGATTTGAGAAATGGTGGTTTTCTGATCATGAGATAGCTGGCACTTACTAAGGGCAGATTTCTAGCCAAAACCCCTTTACCTATTCTAAAAGCTTGCATGTCAAATTGCAATTGGCTAATTTTAAAAACCTTTGTACAATCTCAATTTAGTCACTCACTAACTTTAAAATTACCAAAGAAAATTAAAGCTAACATTTCCTTTCAATAATATCTTCCAAAGCTTTAAATATTTTAAATTTTAAATATATAGAGTTTAACTAAATTCTGAATCAAATGCATAACTACCAACTATATCCTGATCCTACTAGGGTATTTTTAAGGCCTTACATTCCTCCAGTAGATGGATATGTTAGAGGACATAGATGCTCTTATAGTGGCTGCAGATTAGACCTAATTCCTTAAGCCATCATTCTTGACTTACATAGAGGTTGTTCAATATTTTTTATCTACTCTCCAGTACAGAAGGTTTCATAGGCCTGATGAAGAGCCCAAGGTTATTACATTCATGGTTAGATGGACCACTTATAACATCAGTCATCGTATGTTGGCAAAGGCGATGGAGCTCCCAACAAGCAAGGGGGTTTTGATTGCAGAAAGGTCCATAAAGTGACAACAATGGGCTAAGATCATGTTGCTAAGGGCTTTCTATCATCCAGATACGATGAAGAACATCCTTTTAGCCACTCAGGTTTTTAGATACATACAACGAATGTCCTTTCCAGCTCAGGATGTATAAACACATCAAGGTTGGTGAGTGTTGTGGAGATTTTGAGTTTGTGGGTGATAACCTAAGGGAGGTATATTGATATCAACCATGAAATTATGGTAAACCTATTTAGGCTAGCCATGCAGTCGACTACATAAATCTGTGAATGAGGGGTGCTCACCAGATTGTTGATCCATCTGAGGTAGATGTAGCTACGTACAGGAAGCCTTTTGATAAGGATACTTTTGTTGACCTGGCCACCACAACACTGATAAGGATGGTACTATGTTGTTGTCATTGTTGTTACTACTGCTATGTTGTTGTTGTTGTTGTTATTGTTGGGTGAGTAAAGTTGGGTGAGCACTAGAGGTAAGTCCACATCTCCCTTATTTTCTTGAAAAGGCTTTTCAACCATTAAAGAAAATATTACAAAAATATTTATATTAAGCAATATGAATTTTTGTAAATAAAATTGGACCAATGTCCTATTTCTTTCCTTAAAACCCACATATAATATTAGCTTTTAAAATGTAAAATATTTTGTATATAATTAGATAATGCAGGATATTTCTTAATAAAATTTAGACTAGAAAATCCTTATCTTTAAAGCTCTCAGTGATGCTTCTTCAAAAATTTACATAAAAGGACCCATGTCCTCACCAAAAGAATCACAATAAATTGGTCGATATATGAAAGCTTAATTGAATATATTGTGGATGCTTATATTTATGCCATGATTTACCACTTTTATATGTGCTTAGATGCATTTTTTATTTATTATGTGATGATTTTGCATGTAAAAAAAAGAGATAACATAGATAATTTAAAAGCCATTATGTCATATCCATCAAAGGTTTAAATAAGTGTGAAGTTTCAAACTCTATCTGGATTTTATCTAAGGTCGGAACATCATTTTCTAATTTTCTATTGAGTGTTAACTCTTTACATCAATCTTGTAGTGCCCAACAATGATGCATTCTGATGATCGATTGCCAACGATGGGATAGAGATACCACGAGATGTTGTCTCATGCCTTTTTGCAGCTTGAGACTCGATGAATCAGGTTAAATTCATTGACCATTGTGAAACAACTTATCCCCTTGGGTATGAAAACTTTAACTCATTTAGGCCTTAAAAATAGGATCAAGTTTTCAAGGTGAAGGTGAGGTGATCTATGACCCGAATACTACTTAGGAAAATAGATACAAGTCTTGACTCCATTACTTAATGAACAAAAAGTAAAAGGTTTCCACTCGATTCTCGAATGTCCCTTTCAATTCACATGGGGTTGGCGTACATCACACCTACTTCTTCTAAAAACTATTATTTGTTTTTTTTATATTAAGTACTTTATTGAATACAAACTTAATGTATGGGTTTCCTTTCCTTATCATAGGCATGGAATCAAGGATTTGTTGATGAGAAGATCAGGAATCAAGGATGAAAATTGCCAATAAGATGTAGACTAATGATATATCCTTATAAGTTATAACATTGAAAAGTGTAGACAATGTATGTATTTTATTGGATTGTAGCATTATGAATAATAAATTGTATAACACAGTGAAGTCTTGTTAGCATATGAGTTGATACATAATCATAGGGGTGTGCAAAAACCGAACCGACCCGATGATATCATGTAAAATGTCTATCATTTAGTATGTATTTTTCTCTTATTTATGTAGTTAAGTATGTAATATTATATGTATTTTTATATGTTTATGTCCAATTTATGTGGTTATGTTTTCTTTTAGGAAAAAGTTGGTAAAGTGTGAAAAAAATTAAGAATCTGGTGAAGTTTCGAAAAAGAAGATCATGAGTCGTGAGGAGGATCACGACTCAGACAAGAGTTCACGAGACAGAAGGCAGCTCACGAGTGAAGCAGAGAAGAAGGGATCACGACTCGAACAAAGGATCACGAGTCGTGAAAAGCTTCACTAGTCGGCCTCATGCTCATGAGTCTAGCTGGAAATCACGACTTGTGAGGGTGTTCACGAGTCGGCAGGAATGTCACGAGACGGAGGGAAGATTACGAGTAAAGAAGGCCTGATGGAATTCACGACTCGTGAAGGTGTTCACGAGTCGAACAAGATACTGTTTCCCAAACATTGTGACTTTTGCAACCGATTTTTCAGCCAGACATTATGCCTTTTCAGAGCAGCCTTTCGTGGTTTCTGAGGGGACATATCTGTAAAGTTAAACTCTATATATATGGGAGCAAAAGTCTGGATAAGGGATCGAAAGGGGGATCAATCAATGTTTTAGTTTTTAGAAATATAGTTTTGTTTTGGATAAACATTTTTACTTAATTTTTACTAGATGATTACAAAGGGGCATAGCCAAAGGAACAAGAGATAAGTTTCTTTCTCTTGTTTATCTTTAATTCAATTATATACTTTGGCTAGTTTCCTTTGTACATTATAAATATGTACTAGTATTTGTTTAAGACATGTTTATTCTTATTATGAATGAAGTATGATTTACATCCAATTGTGTGCTTTGATTTGCTATGTATGATTGGCCACCATATTTGGCATGTTAGTCAATTTATTCATAACGAGAGTTGAAATTCTTTTATGGAAAAACAAATGAATGTACTTAAAGCATTGAATGCCTTTAATTTGACTTAAGGAATTCACTTTGAGGGGTTAAAGAATTGGCATAGAGCTTTATGATTTTTATTTATCTCTATAATGACACGAGAGTGCTTATAGACTCTAAATGAAAACATCTTTACTGACAACGAGAGTTGCTTTAAAGAATCTTGGCTAAATTCTCCAGTCACTTTATTTATACAATTACCTATACTTGTTCTTAAATGAATTACTATTTCATATTTTTAATGTATGTTCATACCATCATTTAAGTCATCTTTAATCCAATTTGATTTAATCTATGCAAAGTAGTTTAGATATTTAAATGCATAATTTCCATTTTAAGCATTACCTATCCATCTACTCTTTGTGGTTTCAATACAAAATTTACCCCGTTCCCTTTGGAACGATACCCTACTCATTCTATACGCAGTCTAGTGAGACTAAGGGTTCAAATAAATCCCCATCACCTGATCAACCCGACCAACCCGAATCGAACCGATCGATTCAGGTGGGGTTAATCGGGTTAATAGGGTCGGTTCGGTTTTTAATATTAGGTATATTTCGAGTTCGGGTCGGGTGAAACCCGAGTAACTCGAACCCGACCGAACAACCCGATTTTTTAAATATATAAATAAAAAAATTAATTTCTCTACAATATTAATTAATATATAATATATATTTAATGTAATTTTGAAATTGTTAGTTTGTTGTATTTTTAAAATATTTTTATAGCATTTAATATTATTTATTTGTATTAATTTAGGATTTTAATTTAAATATGTAAATTAAAAAAAATAAAAATCAGGTTATTAGGGTCGGGGCCCTAAAAAAAGAGAGTTAATCGAGTAGGGGCCCGATATTTATATAAGATAGGATCGGGTGAGAAAAATATAAAAATTTCGGGTTTTGAGTTAGTCGGTTTCACCCGAACCCGACCGATGCACACCCCTACATAATCAAGTTTGATAAATGAACAGTTATAAGTCTTTGGTAGCACACTCTTAAGGTATATGGGGGTGTCACAAAAATTCTTGAATGAGAGATAAAACTATTTAAAAACAATAAGATCACACTATTAAAGTACTTTGGAAAAATCATAAAATAAAAGAAGCCATATGAAAACCAGAAAATACCATAATGAAGACTTATCTATATTTTCTTGAATTAGGTAAATTTTAGGGATCAAATTTTCTTTAAAGAGGAAGAAATGTAAAGCCTCGAACCATAGTTATCCAAATAGTATTGATAGTGAACCCAAAACCATCAAAAGTCAAACTTAGCCCTTTAGCTACACAATAAATTATGCTCTTAAATATTGAGATGATATAAGTTATGAAAATGACAAGATAAATTAAATAGAAATTTAATTACAAACAAGAGAAATAATTTTTCTAGAGAAATAAAAATAAATATTTAGTTTATTTTAAAGTAAATAGAATTTAAAACTAAAGCCATGGTACAAATAGATAGATAGATAGATAGATAGATAGATAGATAGATAGATAGATAGATAGATAGCAGAATTTAAAACTGAAGCCATGGTACACAATGTTAATAATAGATAGATAGATCGATAGATAGATAGATAGATGACTATGTATGTATGGTTATGATTGGTTGGAGATTGAAAAAATCCCTTGTTTTGGTGTTTGACTTGGAGTTGAGATTGGATTTAATATATTTTTGAAATGTTTCTCTTTTGCTAACAAGGGAATAGTGTATAAGAAAAACTCTATCCGTTTTTCTATAAATGTTCTGTAACAAGTTAAAATTTAAAAGAAAAAATAAAAAGAAATTTTTTAATCTAAATTTTTTAATGTGATGGATTAGGATATGTAATATTTCATATTAGGGTTATATATAGGATCGAATAAGCAGGAAAAATCCTATTTTAATAACTTATTGTCTGGTGCATATTTTTGTAAAAGAAAATGTTGTTTTCGTTATTGTTCTTTTCAATAATTGAAAATTTTCTGAAACTGTATTTCCATGTATCCATTTTCACTCACTCATTCAAGTATTAACTAATTTTTGATTCATTTTCACTCATTCAAATATTAATTAATTTTTTAGAAAGCCTATATGTATTCATTCACTCAATTCAATTATTAACTAATTTTTGATTCATTTTCACTCATTCAAATATTAACTATTTTTTAGAAAGCCCAGTACTACCCAATTTTTCACCATTAAATTATTTAACAGCAACTTCTAAAATACTTATTATTTTTTTACCGATAAAAGCTATTTAACAGCAACTTCCAAAACACTTACTATTTTTTTACCGTCAAATCAATTAATACTTTTTTTTATTTTTAACCCTCAAATTATCTAAAACACTTAACTTTATTGTCAAATAAATTAATACTTTTTTTATTTTTAACCCTCAAATTATCTAAAACACTTAGGTTCCGTTTGGATGGTGGTAATATGTAATTCATTAATGTATAGTATAGTATGATATAATATTATTTTAATGATACGATATTTGAAAAAACTATATGATAGTACATTATTTTATAATATTTTTGATTTGTTTTAATTGTACAGTATTGTATAATTTTATTATAAAAATAACGTAATTACTTTTCAAATTTAAAAAATATAAATATTTTCATAATTATTAATATTTTAAAATAATTTTTTTAATATTATCAAAAATAATATTAATATGTCTAAAATAATGAAATTAATATTTATTTAATAAATATTAACTTAAAAATTTAATAAATAATTCAAATACATCATAATGAAATATAAATTCTAATGAAATTTATAGGTGGAAAAAGAGAATTGAAATATAAATTGTTGACTTTTTATTCATTTTTGTTCTAATGAAATATAAATTCCAATTTATCCACAAAAGTTCTGCTAATTAACCTGTGCAAAACATATGGCTCCAGACAATTCAATCAATTGGTTACCCTACACCCCTTTGTCTCCGAAAGTTTTTTCATTCACAGAGCACAACAAAACAAAGGACAAAAGAAAACCCTTCAAATTTATTTTCATAATGACTAATTTTTCTCTATCTGTTCACTGGCCAAACGGCAAGCCCCTTGTCCAAAAGGCAAAAATAAATAATCTAATTTGACCTAAACCAAAAATCATGGAAAATAATTGTAATAAGAAAATTGATAACATGAAGTACAATAACATAGTAATATTTAATAAAAAAAAAGAACCTATCACGACAGAAATAGATGAAATGAAATGTACTTAGGAGTAATATAGTGATGTTAATTTATTACTAAATAGATGGATAGTTATAAAATTAATTATAGTATAAAATAAAAATTATAAGGTTAGAATATTAATAGTAAATATTGAAAATCATGCAAAATCATCAATTTTTAAAATTGAATAAAATCATGATTTAAAAATCATAAAATATAATACTATAAAAATAATTATACTCACAAACATTGTTGTACAAGAAACAATACGTAGATAAATCAAATTATACCACCAAACAAATAAAACCTTAATTTTACTATCAAATCAATTAATATTTTTTATCTTTTATCCTCAAATTATTTAAAATACTTGCTAATTTTTTATACCGTAAAATTAATAAATATTTATATTTTTTTAATAGTAAAATCAATTCAATTAATGACAGCATCTTGAAAAACATGTTGATGTCCTTCCCCCCCCAAAAAAAAGGATCGTGCTAAACGGCTCGAATTGAGTGACTCAAATGGGGGCATTAATATAAATGTGTATTTTAGATATTTTTTTTGGACAAAATTAACCTTTTCAAAAGTAGAGTATTTGAAGTAATTTTAAGCCAACTTTAAGTCATCTTCATTTTAAGCCACATTGGGCTCATAAAAAGGTCATCAAGTTATTAAAGTACATTGAAACTATCAATTTTATCATTACAAACTGTCACATCTAATAAGAAATGAAGCAAATAAACTAATTCAATATCTACATTACGTAATAAACAAGAATTCCGAAAATAATATTAGAATGCAGCATTAAAAGTGAATACAATTTGTTGAATTCGGAAAAGTTAATATTATACTGTATACAGTTTTTAAGTTTGGACAAAATAGATGTAGCACAGTGTATACACTTATTAATTAATAAATTGTATATTGTATACACTTATGGCTTGTATACACTTATGTAATGTATACAGGACATTAATTACTGTATAAATTGTACACACTTAATAATTAATAAACCTTCTTATTAATTAATATGTATTGCACTGTATACACTTACTAATTTATAAATCTTCATATATGTTTATTACACCTAAAAAGATATTAACGTCAAAAATGTCATAAATAATTGATGTATTATTCTAATTAAAAAAAGTTGTAACGAAATCTGAATAAATATTTAGAATATTTAAATTAAAAAAATATAAAAACGAATCCTTTTATAGTTTAATTTCGAAGGAAAAATAAGTCTTGAAACATTTGATTGAGTTGCCTTGTTATGACCAATTATTAGAAATAATTAACCAATTCCTATTCTCTATCTTTAGTATAAAAGCAAAGTAAATACTTGGCATTCAATTTCTTCAAAGTGAATACATTTGACTCAAAGAAATTGAATTGACTAAATTATGCTTTCACTATATCCGCTTGCATTGGTGAAACATGTAACCGATAAATTGAAGTTGTAGAATTTTACCCAACCGAACCAAAATTCCAAGATAACATAACGAAGACCTAATGAAAATTTGAGAGCAATTCGGTTCGGTTTAGCATAAAACCGAAATTTAAAAATTATGAAATCCTAAATTGACGTCGTTAAACAAATATAATATACAAAACGACGTGGTTGCTTTCAGTTTGTTTCGCTTTTTATCCTTACCAAGATAACTTAAGGGATTGTGGGAACAGGAAAAGAAATAATACAAAACACAGACAAAAAAATGAACTCTGAACAAAGTAAATATAGTGTATTCAATGTAATTAGTATATAATAATCAATTAGCTTAAATTGAATTCATTAAATTCAGTTTGAACAGAAATAATACACACAATGATTTTTTTTGTTAAACAATACAATACATGCTATTTTGTCGTGCAATTGAGTTTGGAGGGATGGGTTATTTTCTTGGGATTCTCAACTTATTTTTTGCATGTATAGTCAAAACTTTTTAGGCGCTACTGCCCTAGAGTCCTGTAAATGCCGCTAGTGTGAAGAACATAGGGTTGGATAAAGTTACTCATACATTAGGCGCCATTGATAAATTTACAAATGCACATCACATCAAATTGTAATTTATGATTTTTCCCTCAAATACTAACGTAAACCATTAATCTCCTCCTTGAAAAAAAAATCTGAAATCCATCGATCATCTCCATGGCTGAGCATCCTGCATCATCATATGAAGGAAATCATAATTTATTTGGTGAGTTATTTGGAATTGATGAAGATGATAGTTTGTTAAACGATGATAGTGAATTAGATGGGGAAATTCAGGCTGAGGACAGCGACATTGAAAGTGAGAATCATTTTGAGTACTCTGTTGAGGGAGGTTCTAGTACGGGAATGTATTTTTTAAATGTAGATGATTTATTTAAATTTTACAAAGAGTTTTGGAGGCTAAAATGTTTTGGTGTTTTTAAGAAATCAGCGGCGAAGTGCAACGGAGAGTATCGCAAATATGTAACCCTTAGTTGTGACAAGGGAAGAAAACCTCAAGCTCGGGGCTTGTCTAAAAAGCTCAATTGTCCTGCAAAAGTGAATGCTATTTTAAAGGATAACGGAATGTGGGAGGTTTCATCGGTCGTTTCAACACACAATCATGAATTGTTTTCGAAAATGTCAAGGTTGATGAGTGCCCATAGGGCTGTAAAGAATAACATCAGGAGGAGGCTTGAGATGCAAGATTTAGCTGGAATAAAGCCATCAAAGAGTATTAAGCTGGTTCAATATGAAGCTGGTGGCCCAGATAAGATGAGTTGTTTAGCAAAGGATTGCCAAAACCACATTGATCGTACAAGGAGGTTACTGCGGGGTGAGGGTGATGCAGATTCCATGGAAAAACTCTTTGCAACGATGCAAGTCAATGATCCAGAATTTTTCTACTCAATTGATTTGGATGAGGAATTCAGGCTGGCCAATGTATTGTGGGTGCATCCTAGATGTAAAGCAGCGTATAGGGAATTTCACGATGTAATTAGCTTTGACACGACATACCTTGTCAACAGGTACAAGCTTCCTTTTGCAACTATAGTCGGTGTCAACCACCATGGCCAATCAATTCTAATGGGTTGTGCTCTGCTTACTAGGGAAGATGCGGACACATTCAAGTGGTTGTTTAAGACATGGCTATATGCGATGGGTGATATTCATCCCGGTTGCATATTGACGGACCAATGTGAAGGAATTAGAAAGGCAATTAGGGAAGTTATGCCTAATACCAGACACAAATTTTGTATATGGCATATCCTTGCTAAACTGCCTGAGAAGTTTAAACACATTGCAGAATTCAGTAATGCTCGAAATGATTTCAAGGGTCTGGTTTATGATAGCTTAACAGCAGAGTTTTTCGAGGAAAATTGGCAAGCTTTCTTAACAAAATACGACCTCAAAGGTAACCAATGGTTGATGAAGTTGTACGAGGAAAGGGAGTTTTGGGTTCCTGTGTATCTCAAGGATTCATTTTGGGCAGGTATGTAATGCCTAAATGCATGCCATTTATTAATTTATTTAGGTATTTTTAATTATGTCCTTGTATGCATGTTTAATACCTCGCATTGGTGGTTTTTCAGGTATGTTGTCTACCCAATGAAGTGAGGGTATGCATGCATACTTCGATGGGTTCATACGACCTACGAGCACGCTTAAACAGTTTGTTAAGCAGTACGAGCTTGCCATCCGGGACAAGATAGATAAGGAGTGTTTGGCAGAGTATAAATCAAAGAATATAGTCTTCAAGTGCTAGTTTCATTTTCAATGGGAGAAGCAATTCCAGCAAGTCTTCACTCACGAGATGTTTCACAAAGTTCAAAACCAAATTAAGAGAATGGTTTACTGCCACATTGTTGACACTCCAGATCGTACAATGCATAATCTGAATGATGTTTTCGAACCGAAAATGTTTAAAATCCAAGAGAGATGCCTGGTCAATAATTGGTACCATAGGGATTTTGTGTACGACGTTGAATACATTGAAGATGGACAACACTTTTCGTGCACGTGCAATAGCTTCCAATCAACTGGCATTATATGCTGCCACATCATGAAAATTTTGGATTACAAGTCCATCAGCCATGTTAATGAAAGGTACTTGTTTGGCAGATGGAGAAAGGACATACAAAGGGCACATACGAGTATTTTCCCTCACGGTTGGTACCTGCAACTTTCTGCCCAGCATCAGAAGTTTAAAGAACTTGAGATAATATTCCATGAAGCGACTGATCAGGCATTGCAGCGCAACAAACATGAGATGTTTCTAAATCGCCTAAGGAAGCTAAGAGCGGAAATGTCCGGTGAAGTTTTTCCACAAACAGCTCCAGATTCTATCCCCAATCACAATGACGTGGGTGTTGACAACAACAACAACTTCATGGCAGCCATATACATGTCCTGGATCCTCCTATAGCACGAACTCGAGGGCGGCCAAGGACAAATCGATTAAGATCCGTGGGCCAAACTATCCGGCGACCGAGGGCTACAAGGAACCCAGATCGAAGTACCCAACCTAGTGGACGTAACTTGAACACCAATGCGTCACCTCTTGCCCAGGCAGCTTCGAACACACCGTCCAGGTCGCATTTCACTCCGAACTCTAACTCAACGCAAGCAAATAATGTCCGTCAAGATTTAGACTGTAGTGGTTGGTTAACTCTATGATGACATCTACGGTCATGCCCAAATACCCTTGGACGATGAGGTAAAGTAAATAATGTAACATTTTGATGGAATATATCATTGGAATATTGATTCCCGATAGTGTACAATGTATTATGTTAATATATATTAAATTTGATATATTTACCAATGCATTCATCGAATACAGCGTGTTCAATTTCAACAAAATAAAAATATTGTATATTCAGTCTGCCAAATAACACATAACTGTATCAATTTTGGTAAAATATTAGATTTTTTATAATCTTTATTTTTTAATTTAAATTTTACAAACTCTTTTCAATAATATGTTTGGGAAAAAATAAATATAATGTGGTTACCTGCAATCTGAATATATTGCATTAATATGTTCC
Organism: Excoecaria agallocha; assembly: GCA_037975025.1. Lineage (NCBI taxonomy): Eukaryota > Viridiplantae > Streptophyta > Magnoliopsida > Malpighiales > Euphorbiaceae > Excoecaria > Excoecaria agallocha. The sequence continues at coordinate 107,372 of JBBPFJ010000201.1, forward strand.
ATTAATTAACTAGAATGTTGACAGATATCCCATTAGGTATATGAACGTGTTTACATCTACAAGTGTATTTAATTTTGTTGTCAGGGAATAAAATGTATTCTTAAATTCAAATCGAATACAGCTGAGAAAATATTTTCATCGTCAATTGATTGTAATCAATTCTTAACTTAGTGTATACAAAGTAATATGTGAGTATATAATAAATTGGTTATATTTTCTAATCCAGTGATCTCTTGCAATGTGTTCAACTTCAATGTGCATTCGTTTGCCAAAAAAAACAAAAAAAAATTATCCATTTGAGTAAAATTTTATAATTTTTAATATATTTAATAATTTAATTTTTTTAAAATTTTTCTAAAGCTTTTCTTGAATATTTCAGGTAAAATTTTTCCTAGTGATATATCGTATTAATATTTGAAACTTAATGTAATATAATGTATAAACTTTTACCATAATAAATAGAGTGGATTTATCCGGTCTTTTGCATTTAATGGGAGGTGGTTAGACTGCATCTTAAATACAATTAAATTTTGTGTGGATAAGTGAAGGGTCCATTGACAAGCCATATAAATTAACACTTAACCCTAGAGTCTGTTGAAATTTTATTCAATAGTGTAAATTTTCGGAGGAAAAAAACATATCGGTACGTGACTATTATCTCTCTAAACAGTACTAGTTGATAAAAGATCCCTAAATGGCGAGGTCATCTAGTTCATACTCACCACCTGCTGCTTATCGAGTAACAAAAAATTGAGTATCGTTGTTTGTATTCCTCACGGGTTCTTTCCTTGAATATTGTAAGAGTTATTTTCATTTTCATATCAATGGTTAATGTAATATCGTAACGATTTGTTTGGATGATTATAAATGCACAGCCCCCGAAAGTGATTGAAGTGTCCTCCGATGAGAGCGATATGGAACCACTATATGATGATTTGGGATCACCAGATCCGGAGTTGAATCATCTTCTGAATTATGACTTCATCACTAGTATTTCGGTTGAATAGGTAGTAATATTTGTACATTTCTTTCGATTTTTTAATTATTATCGTTATTATGCCCGTAAAATATTCTTGTTCAATTGCTTTTAGCAGATTCGGACACTGACTTCTCCGATGTGGACAATTACGAGATCGAGGAAGATGAAGAGCTGAGGGCCTTTACTGTAGCGATGGATGATAGTGATTGATAGGGAAAACGTTCTCATCAACCTGGACCCATGGACTATTGCGCTTCATGTGATTCCCAAGTATATATTCAACCAGCACATGTTCGTATGTTAGAAATGATTTATCCTCAGGGTTTGTGGTTAAACTTTTGTTTATAGACTGGACATTTTGATCAAACATGCAGTCTGTTGTGGTGAAGGAACCCCGTACATTGCCATCGAGCTTGCACTTCTTCCTTAAATAATAAAAAATTATATCCATGTGCTGCAAAAATTAAAGAAATATTGCATCAAATGCGACGTTTGTTTACAAGTGTATACTGTGTATTATGTTGTTATGTATTCACCATTGTTCAAAATCGAATTCATTGTATTCTTTTCGATGTTGTATACATACCGAATCTGTCATTTCTTTTCCGGGGGACACCAATGTGTACCACCATATTTTTTCTCTGACACTTTCACATGTAAAATCAAATGCATCCTTCAACTGTCTGTAATTTCTTGCATACACCTTACATTTGTCCCTTAACAAATAAAAAATAAAATAATATATTAAACTAAAGGTTGTACTTATTGCAACAACACAAATATAAACTAAACTTATGCAGCAATCGGAATATACAACAAAACAAAAGAAAAAAAACTTATGCACCAATCGGAATATCAAGAGTGTACACCAATTTACCTGGCTGTCTTTTTGGTTATGATGCCACTGTCAACCCAAGCATTGAATTCTTTTAACTTCATTAAATCAGGCTGTTGCTCAATGCTTATATTAAAAGGATGATCATTCTTTTCAGATTTCCCAGCGCGTTTGTTTGTTGACATCGGCAATTCATCCTTCGAAAATTTGTCACAAACCAATGCAAAAAATTTACTACAAATTAGCTGCATTAACATAGCACTAACAGCCTGTCATATCATTTGCAATGTACTCAACTCTTTTTAAACATTTAGTTGAAAAATGCATCTAAATAATCAACTTACATTTTTATTTACATTTGCATCTGTTGAATCTCGCTTCTTATGCTGCTGTTCATCAATCTGCATTTCATGTTTTTCGTGAAGTTGATCACCATGGTGTTCATGATATTCAACAGCAAATTTTTCTTTTGGATCTAGTGATGGAGACGACTGATCTGCATTATCATCAACGGCCAATTTTTCCTCTCTTTCTGCCTCATAAATCTTCATTGCATCCAATAAATCAAATTTATATTGTGAAATTACAAACGTATCTACATTTGGATTCGTTGAGTTGCTGAAGCAACAAAATCTTCACAGTTCCAATTCAAGGACAGTGGAACAAATACTCGAGGGATAGCAGTTACTAGATATCAACAAACAACTATCAATGAGAGTAACGGAAATGAAAAAGCGCTGGTTAAGCAAATTATATATAGGACGCCGACGGTTAGAGAATATACTTGGGGGCAAACTAAAGTTTCCAACAAATACGTCCTCTTTTACAAATGGTCATGTCGGTTTTGATTGTAAGTACACCAAGGGGTAATTTTGTAACATTCAAATTTTAACCAGTTTTAATGAAGAAACTACTTTACATATGTATAAAAAGGCTACTCTACATATATATGTATCAGAAAGGCCGGTTATTATCCCTGTGCCCCATTCAATTTTCAACAGTCATCTCTTCTCCTCCCTAAACTGACTAACCCTATTCAAACTCTCAAATCCTGTTCTCAAATTCTTATATTGACATCTCTACGCTCAACCTCTATTCTGATATTCGGTCTGCAAGCAACAATGCAAATGAGAGGCGACATATTTTGGTTAACCATTGATGGTCCAAGACAAACATGGATCCGTTTATGCTATTTTTCCCTAAAATTTATATTTTGATATTTCCCTTTATTTATTATAATTTTTTGATTTTTTAATAAAATTTCTGTTACAAACAAACCTACGACGTATGCTTCTATATACTCGAATGCTTGTATTTTGCAGAGACTTCCAAGACGAGCAATCTGTGCTATGATTCTACCAATGAATGAATGCATTATTGTTCGAATGGGTGAAAAGTCATTCTATTTATTTAAAGTCAGGACAGCACACCAACACGTTTATCAGCATGATTATCACTACATTTCAGAAGGTATCGAGCGAATACAACAACATTACTCATTGATCAACCCTATTAGGGTTATGATGTACGAGTTCACTCCATTTGGATTTAAAATCAGAATTTGGCATTACTCTGAAAGTGAAATCGATTACGGTATGCCACCCAATGATGCAGTCTTTAAAGACAACATGACGTGGCTGAAAAATTCTTCAATTGGGGACAGCCTTGAGAAATTTTCTGCGAAGATAACTGAGTTGGATTTCCTTTCAAGGATGGTAATATTTACTTAGGGCTATAAAATTAAAAATTTCATGTATTAATTATATTATTATTCATATAAAATCATTAAACTGCCCTATGTTGATTGCAGGTTATACCAACCCATTTTGCAAAATGTCTAGGCACGATGAAAAAGATTGTACAAATGTATTGCATGAAGATAGACTGGTACTGGTCTGTTGAGTACACTCTTGTATTAGAATTGGACGACAAAGTAATTGGTGGTTACTTTGACGCCAGATTTAGTACGTTTACAGCTGGGTATGGGGTTCGATTTTGCGACACAGTGGAATTTACATTTTTTTTTATAACGATGACGAGTATGTTGTGGTTCTTGCAACAAACACCAAGCCCCCTCGGGTCCGATCTTGAATGTTGGCATGTTGTTAATTAATTTACGGCCATTATGAATAAAACTGAATTTCAATGTATTTTAATTCCTAAATTGTAAAATATCCTATTTCTATAATTAAACAAAATAACATTATTAAGTAAGTTTGCTTGTAATATAGTGGGTTGCAAATGATGCAATATATGTTTCAGAAAATGCGAGTACATTGTATTCGATATCAAGGATAATATAATCGAATATAATCAATGATTAGACTAAAAATACAACGGAATACAATGTATTCATCTATCCAGTTAAGACATTGTATTAAGATTTGGTATGTCATGTATATGATGTGTTAGGTTTTATTATATCATTCAATTTAAGTTTTTTTTGAAGAATAGTTTTTTTTTATGCGGGATGCTTTACATCAATTCAATAAACTGGAAGGACGTCACTGTAACAAATATAAAAAGAAAATAGTACATTATACTGTCGTATTCAATTAGTGTAAAATATTACTCCATAATACAATATTAGACGATGTAATATAATGCCATCATATTCACTTACTCTTGAAAATAATATAATCAATGTTGTTATTCTATATTAACCTAATACATTGTAATATTACTCTGTAATACGGTTATTCCATAAATCCGTTTTCCTATCATATATTAACATAATACATTGGGTATCGAATACAATGTAATCCGATTTGTTCTGCCATTGAACCAGCCGTAATCCGTAATAAGCAGTATATTTAGCTTAAATTTTGGATATTTAACTTTTCCTTTGCATCCAGCCTGTCAAGAAATTATATATTGACATAAGTTTATGCTATTATATTTTCAGATAAAGGCATTATTTTATCTGGTTATACATTAATATAATAAAAATAATAATTAAATGTTGTAACAACATACACGATGTTTGTTAAATAATGTAAAAAAAATCTAAATTTCCTTGAATACGGTGTTCAAATAATATGAACAAATTAATTAAGGGGCAAATATGGGATAAACTAAACTAAAATATTGTCTAAAACGTAAACGTAATTCTTTTAAGAATATACTATCATCAAAGATTAAACATCATTAATTAAACACTGGAGGGAGTACTAAACAACACAAGATAGTGACAATCATATCCATTTGAAGAATATTGCTTAATATCGTATACAATGCATGCATCATGCATGTTGTAAATAAATTTTGACTAAATTAAAGCATTCAAATTTTTTGCAGTATTGGCTTTCTATGAATTCAAAAAAATGCGATGCATTGTATTTTGATATTTTCTATGGACTTTTCAACCTAACACTTCATTCTAGGGTTAATTCGACTTCAACAAATCTATAAAAAAATTATAGTACATCTTTAATTTACATCAAAAAATTACACACATTTCTATTCTATCTCGCTTATTTGGTCGGGGGTTATATCCAGATGCGATATTTGCTCTTTTTTCCTTCTCTTCCTCCTACCATCTACGTGCCCCCATCGTCACTGTCGATTCGTCCTTCTTGCTTATTCGTTCCGTATAAATACAACAAAAGTCCAAGGTGCCTTCTATAATTATGTGCATCGAAGTTTAATGGAATCGACTTCCCTTCTACTAAATACTCAGCAAATGCTGCTACATATGCTCCGCAATCACTGGCAAAAACATAAAGTAATCGCAATTGAATTTCTATTTCACTGCCTCCGAAGTAAATGTATTGTAAACATGTATCACAAATACCTATCTTCTTATCGGGGGAGATTCTCATAACACTTGTACGAAATGGGATGACGTCCAGAAAATTTCGATACATCTGGTATGTCCTTTACTCCAACCCAAAAATCAATAAAGTCTAAGAACATTGGAATCACAACACTGTATGTTTTTACCGCGACGTCTATGCCTGTTTTTAGAGTTGGTGAAGGTAGAGAGTCATACACGACAATTTTTCTTTCCTTCAATATCAGCCTTCCCAAAATCCAGTGGACTCTATCAACATTGATAGGGAAAAAGATCTCATCAACCTGGACCCATGGACTATTGCGCTTCATGTGATTCCCAAGTATATATTCAACCAGCACATGTTCGTATGTTAGAAATGATTTGTCCTCAGGGTTTGTGGTTAAACTTTCGTTTATAGACTGGACATTTTGATCAAACATGCAGTCTGTTGTGGTGAAGGAACCCCGTACATTGCCATCGAGCATGTACTTCTTCCTTAGATAATAAAAAATTATATCCATGTGCTGCAAAAATTAAAGAAATATCGCATCAAATGTGACGTTTGTTTATAAGTGTATACGGCGTATTATGTTGTTGTGTATTCACCATTGTTCAAAATCGAATTCATTGTATTCTTTTCGATATTGTATACATACCGAATCTGTCATTTCTTTTCTGGAGGACACCAATGTATAACCACCATATTTTTTCTCTGACACTTTCACATGTAAAATCAAATGCATCCTTCAACTGTCTGTAATTTCTTGCATACACCTTACATTTGTCCCTTAACAAATAAAAAATAAAATAATATATTAAACTATAAAGGTTGTACTTATTGCAACAACACAAACATAAACTAAACTTATGCAGCAATCAGAATATACAACAAAACAAAAGAAAAAAAACTTATGCACCAATCGGAATATCAAGAGTGTACACCAATTTACCTGGCTGTCTTTTTGGTTATGATGCCACTGTCAACCCAGGCATTGAATTCTTTTAACTTCATTAAATCAGGTTGTTGCTCAATGCTTATATTAAAAGGATGATCATTCCTTTCAGATTTCCCGGCGCGTTTATTTGTTGACATCGGCAATTCATCCTTCGAAAATTTGTCACAAACCAATGCAAAAAATTTACTACAAATTAGCTGCATTAACATAACACTAACAGCCTGTCATATCTTTTGCAATGTACTCAACTATTTTTAAACATTGAATCGAAAAATGGATCTAAATAATAAACTTACATTTTTTGATCCATTTGAATCTGTTGAATCTCGCTTCTTAGGCTGCTGCTCATCAATGTGTATTTTCATGTTTTTCGCCGAGTTGATCGCCATGGTGTTCACA
>JBBPFJ010000201.1:114515-181351 GCA_037975025.1 Excoecaria agallocha
ATAGACACATTACTAGCCTAAAGCTATTTTCTTTGAACACTAAACTTTTCTTTGGGTACCCTCTTTTGTGAAGGAGAATAGGATTGCTATGTCATTGGAGACATTTTTTGTTTAGCATAAACATGAAGTTAGTTAAACTCTCTCCTTATCATAAGTCCAATACTAGAAAAGCTAGTCCCTACTAAATTATTTTCTATTAAAGAAAACAAATGTGTAAAAGGGGAACCAGTGAGTTATGTGGATATCTATAAGTGAGTTTGAGAAGCAAGATTGTATAAGATCATGCTATACCTTATTTTTAAGTCTCTATTGATATGGTGATTGCTTTTTCTCTACACATGTGAGTCACTTAACCAAAAGTATCCTACCTTAACCTAAGCCAAGTTATAACCTTATATAAGACCCTTTGATTTCATGTATTTGACTTGTGCTAGTTATGGAGATGTTTAATCATTTACAAGTTTATGGTATGTAATGGCATATTGAAGGAAAGAGAGAAACACTAACCCATAAACCTTAGAGTGAGGTAAAAGTAAAGTGTTTGAGTAAGAGGTACCTTATATAATGTTTTGCATGACATAGTCTATACATGTGTTAAGACATTCAATTTCTTTAGAATTTATGTTATTATGCTTTGTTATTTCCTGATTCTATAAATGTACATGTTTGTTAAGGCTGAATAAATAATGGTATTGCTTAAAAATCTACAAACTTAGATTCAAACATTGAGGGATAAAGGTTGATTTGTGTGTTTCCAAATTTTTGTCAAATATGCATGCAAGCTCCATGATTGAGTAAATGTTGTTAAATGTTGTCATATGTTTTTGTGTTTTAGGTTGTGCTCTTGTATTTTGAGTTTTGCTTGGCGACAAACAAAGATTTAAGTGTGTGGAATTGATGTGTGTAGTTTTAGTGTGTTTATTGAATGTTTTTAGCTTAAGTTTTATGGTTTATAGTTAAGTTTCTGTGTGGATTTTATTTGTTTTTATGTGTTTTGTGTGCTTAATAGGTAAAAGTGGAGAAAACTGAAGAATGGGCAGGATTGACTCTTGAAGAAGTTCAATTGTCGTAGCCACGGGAGGTGTCACAAGCGCAATAGGGGTCGTGGGCACAACAGAGCTAGCCGTTGGGGCAGTTATTTTGATAAGATGCCTTGAGTCCCATGCACTTTCATCAAGTGTTGCATTCTCCTGTAAAGGCACTTGAAGAGACATCAATCTTGGAATCTTATTTAAGAAGAATTTGGTTGAATATTAAGGAGAGATGGAGAACTTACTTTTTAGAGAATAATAGTTCTTAATTTCTAATAATTGTAAATTGAAGTACAATTTATTTATCTTTTGAAGAATAAGACACAAGAAGAAAGAGAATCTCTTAAAAGGATTGGAAAGGGTTGAGGGATTTCTTTTCACTCTCTTTCATCTATTTCTTTCTTTTTTTTTAATTAAATGAATGTTATTTAGGAAACTTGAACAATGTTATTAATGTTTTATTTTCCATTAATGTTAGTAGTCCTCGAAAGCAAAATTCTTTATTAGTACAAATAAATTATCTTTATAAGTTAAGGTGTAGTCGAGAGATATACTTTTTCTTATAGCTAATAGGAATTCATTATTAAAGCATTGCTTGAGAGATCAGTATGCTAAGATAATTGCTATAGATTGAAAATTACTGTTAAAATATGTGATTGTAATAAACTAGTTCATTAATGAGAATTAATGAATTAGTATTGTAATTGCATGTTTTAGGCACTCTAGTTCATATCGAGAGAGTGGATTAGAACATTATTCCAATGTGGCTTGCTTAAAGAACTATTATAAAGTTAAAAGAATGGAATCAAGTTTCATCATCATTAATTCTTCATTAACATCTAAGTTGTCTTCTTTGATTATCATTAACTGGTTCTAATTAATAATTTAACTTTAGCTTTATATGTATTAACTTAGTTTTAGTCTGAAATTGATAGTTGTAAATAAGATTAACATCGAGTAGTAGTAGTGCATAATAAATAATCTTTAATCCTTGTGGGATCGATATAATAAGTACTACAATCGATACACACTACAAAAAAACTGCAAATTAGCGACTAAAATTAGCGACGGCACTATTTCCGTCGCAAAATTTGCAATGGATTTGTGACTGTTTTATAATTCCGTCGTGAGAAGGATATTTTCTATTTTTTTGAGATGAAATAGCGACGGAATGAATAAACAGTCGCTAATTATTGGCGGAAAGTATACGCGCCATGTTTTGCGACGGAATTAGCAACGAATATTTTCGTCGCTAAATTTTGTAATTTTTTATTCGTGAAATTAGTTCCAGAAACTTTAGCGACGAACATTTAAGTCGCTAATTTTGGACGAAAAATATATCGCCTTTTTTGCGATGGTTTAGCGACGAAAATTGGTTTGTCACTAATAGTAATTTGTTACAGTAATACAATTAGCGACGGAATAAAGTAGTCGCTAATCCGTCGCAAATAAATGAAAAAAATAAGTTTTTTAAATTTTACTCACATGATTTATGTATAATTTCAAGTAATTTTAATATAGACCATATGAAATAAATATTTTATTTTGTAACAAAAAATTATAAATTATTTTATAAGTTGATAATAATTTTTTATCAATTATACTAAAATCTAAAGTTATTTATTTAGAAAATTTACATTTTTCATAATAATAATAAACTAATTGTTACTATTATTATATATTTGCGTGTTCAAGATTAATAAAAATAAATATTTATAAAATAGTAATATAAAATTTATTATTTCATTTAAAATAATAATAAAAAATTTGTAAATAATTTTTATTTTATAAAATTTAAATCAAATATTAAATTATTAGGAATTCTATTGATTTCTTTATCAATTATCCCCAAATATAAACTTATTTATTTAAAAAACTATATTTTAATAATAATAATAATAAAGTAATTGTTTTAATTATTATATAATCATATTATGAAAAATAATAAATATAAATATTTATATAATAATAATATAAAAGTTTATTATTTCATTTAAAATGATTATGAAAAATTTATAATTTATTTTTATTTTGTTAAAATTTTGAGCAAATTTTAAATTATTGAAAAATTTTAGTTATAAATATTTACAAAATTATCCTTGAATACAAGGATAAAATGATGAAATTTGATAGGGCATTTTAATAATTTCAAAAATTTATCCTATATATTAAAATAATATTTTCTCTCCCCTCACCTCTCTCCACCATTTCAATTTAATGCATATATAATTTTAAGCTTAATTTATTATTTAATTGAATAAGAATTAATTGAATTAACTTCAATTTTTAATAATTGAAATGTCTAGTTCTATAATTAAATTATTTTTATTCAAACTTAATTGTAATGTCCCAAAAATTTGAAATCGTACGAGAGCACTTTTAATACAGGTCTAGAATGTTTTGAATTCTTTCTATTAACATTTCTAATTGGATGGGTAATATGATTCTCTTGTATAGTCGAAAATTCTTAATTATGGACATTATAATTCTCTTGTATAGTGAGAAATACGTAATTAAAAATAAAGAAATTTTCAAATTACATTCTTACTTTTGACAACTTCCTTTTCAAAATAAATAGATAAACATTGGTTTATCCCTTATATATAAATACCTACTACTATCAATTATTAATAACTGTTAAATAATAATAAATAAGAAATTAACATAAATTAATTTATGTGAAATAATAATAATAATAATTACAACGTATAGATCGAACCTCCCGGTGTCTTCTACCTCTAGGCACGTGACCATTATATTTAGACTCATCTCTATGTCAGCTATGTAACGTCCCAAAACTCAACTCAGTAAATAGATGGTGAATAGTATTTTTTTGTAACGCCCCAATAATATGGTTGTTTGAGAATACTTTTTTAATATGGGAACAATACTTTTGATACTGGTTTGTAAGAACTGATTTATTAAAGATATAAAATAAGTTTGAATAATTTTAAATTTGAATTTAAAATAAAATTTAAGAATTTATAATTAATAACTAAAACAAATAAAAGTATGATGGTCATTAAAATCACTAAGATATTAAAATTTTTATTGACTAATCATAATAATATTACAACAAGGAGACCATGTAATTTCTAGAAATTCCTTGGAGAAAATATAAGAGCCACTCATTTTAAAAGGGGTAAAGGAGAAAAAAACAAAAACAAAAACAAAAACAAAAGAATAAAAAGAACAGGTGAGAGAGGAGAATCAGGGGAGAGAGGGTAAGCACAAGGAGGAGCCGTTGAGTTGGTTCCCGCCGTTCAGTGGCACCGCGAGTCTCCGATGGCTGCCTTGTCTTCGTGAGTCCTCGATGGCCGCTGCGAGTTCCCAGTGGCCACCTCGTCACCGCCTCGTCTCCTACATTGTTTCCTCTTTCGAACCGCAACTCCCTCCCTCCATTTTGGTGAATCAAGGCAGTGGATAGCGACACCACCACCACCGGATGACTCCTCGCAGCGAGATGAACACCCCATTACCTTTCGATTTGCTTCACTCGCCGGCGATTTGTTTGATCGGACAAGGGAGACCGCCGGCTATTTTGGGGAAATTTCGACCAAATCCCATGAAGGTGGTGCGCGTAGTCACCGAAAGCAAGGTCCTGAGGCTTTGACCTCCACGACGGCAGCAGAGGTGCGCCTTCGGCGAAGCTCCAGCGAGCTTCCGGCGAACGAAATAGATATCTCTGCTGTATCTAGTGACAATGAAAGTCACTTGTTTCAATCTCAAGAAGCCACTAGTTCTGTTAGTGGCACTAATAAAAGTGCATCAAGCAGTAAAAAGGCTAAATACACGGTTATTCGTGAGTGCTTCTTTATGACAGCAAGGGTTCTCAACTTGGGTCTTTTGAAAACATTTTCAGACTTTAAGCATCTGGTTCAGGTAGTGTATACATCTCCAATACCTATGCTGATGTATGATGTACTTGTGCTTTGCGAGTGTGTTCTTTATTTTAGAGTTAGATCATTTTATCTACTGTGTGTATATCCATATGAGCTTGCATTGTGCATATAGTTGTTTTACTGAGACATATTATTACAGGACATTATTGTTTTCATTTATTTATTTGTTTGTTTATTTTGGTTATGAAGCATTTTTTTTATTTTAGTTCCTTCTAATCCACATGATCTGTCATGGATGTTGTCCTTCAATGTGTTTGATATCAAGTGTTTGGTAAGGCTTGTTTATGTAGATTTTCCTTACCATAGGTTATGTTCTTTGGGTGCAGATAGTAAGTCGTTGAATTTGGAATCACATAAAAGGCCAGGTAATTCTGTTAAAACTAAGGTAGAATCTCTCCTGGGAAATGAGACGAAAAGATCATCTACTGGTGAGAGTGTGCAGTCAAAAATAGTTAGGCATGCCAAAGAGTCCATAAATACACCAACTGCTACTGGTCCAGAAACAAAGCAAGTCAAGGGGGCTCTTCTTGAAGGCTTCTTCAATGACAAGGAAGCTGATCTGCATGCGCGGGGGATTAAGCCTGTTAAGCCAGATGTCAAGTAAGTTATATCTTTCGTTCTAATTAGATATTTTAACTTACTGTCATGATTTCTGATATATTGTTATTAGAACTTTACAGCTTAGATTCAGCATAGTTGCTTGATTTTCATATTGATTATAAACAGCAGGAGTTGGCCTCTTTAATGTTGGGACAACTCTTGAGAAGAGCATAACCCAGTCTGCTCATTAGCTCATTTTATTAAGGTGTATCAACTCAGCCTCTTTGTAAATCTTGATTATGCTATAGTTTTTAGCTGTTGACAATATAAGCTTCTTTTAATGAGATTACATTCTTTTACTAGGATTCTAATTAACTATGGCTGATTCAATTGCTGCAAGGAGGGAAAAATTTTGTAAAGATGGAATCAAAAATTATATAAAATCTACTGTTTAGGGAAAAGATATTTCATTAATTAATGCATAAAGGCTAGATTAGAAACCTCTGTTTGCTATCTTAATGATATGCATGGAAGTTTTCAAGGATTGTTTGTCTTCCTTTTGAGCTACGTTAGAATGTTGTTTAGGTTTGTTTTATGATATGACTAGAAGTTTCAAAGAATGAATTATTTTTCTTTCTGCTTTGTTGCATACTATCATCATGTTTCATCTTCCATGTCTTTGAAATTTGGGAGAGGAAAACAGAAGTGACCTGAATTCATTTTAAATTTTTGTTAGAGATGAGTACAAGGAATTTGAGAAGTTGATCCAAGAGGACCTGTAGGAGGTCGATGATCGTTTGGAAGAGGAGGAGGTGAGCACTTTCAGTTCACTTAAGAATTTCTGAAAATTTTGCCTTTTATGAATTTATATAAGCTACAAACTTATGTTATTAATATGTTTAACTGCAGATCGATGCAGCTGAAATAATAGAAGAAGTTGAATCTCTAGAGCAGAGGTAAGTTAAGCTTAAGCCTGTAGTAATATAACTCTTGTTTTCTCTTTGCAACCAATGGTTGACTTTCTCTGTTAATAATCTTCCTTCTGCCAATTTTTATCTCTATTTCCCTTCCCTATTTCTTGCTTGGTAGGATGATTTTATGAACTTCATTATCATGTTCATGGCAGCCCAACATATATTAGAAACCCTTATCCAAGAGCAAAGGTGGTTGAAGTGTTAAACTGCTGGATGCCTCGCAGAAGGTGACTTGATATCTTCCAGTTGTATATATAGATTGTTGTAAAAAGTTGATTTATTAAAGATAGATATTGACAGCATTTCATTATTCCATCTTCAGGAAATAATTTAATTCGCTATGTCTAGAGAGAATGAATTGTGGGGATTTGTTCATTTGCTTACTCTTTTGCATGTGCTGGGATTATGTTTTTTACAAATGTTTTCTTTTGGATGGGAGGAGGTTGCCTCTCCTTTGTGAAGGTTCTCTTATTTCCCTAGCTTGATCGAGTACATTGTTGCAAGATGTGACAATTCTCAAGATTTATTTATTTTCCTTAAATAATGAATTTGTTTGGGCAGGCAAGCAATGGCCGCTGAAGTGGCGCAGCCAGTGAGCGTTGAGCCTCCGCCTACTCAACCTTACAATGAAGTGAAGCTATTTAATCGTTGGACCTTTGAAGACGTTCAGGTTTTCAATCTCCCGCTTTACCTTGATAATCTCTTATTTTTTAGTTAATACACAGTATTACTGATTTTGTCGATGTATGTATTCTTTCATGTGTATAATTATATCTTTTGATGTATTGCTCGACGAATGAAATTATTTTTAGACCTTTTTATTTCTTTCTTTTGCGAATGAAGATCTGGTTTCTGTTATTTGGTGGAATTCTTAACATTAAAAAAATAAAAAAAAATCATGTTAATTCAAAACAAGTGTAACTTATTATATAACATATTTGTGGGGTTAATGAAGTACAGAGCCTTGGGATATGACATATTCTTGCAATAGTTTGTCAAATGAGATGGTTTGTATTTTCAACGGTATGTTGTTTCTTGCAGCCATCAGTTTGCAATATAGCATGTGACACTTCTTGTCTGCATTGTTATTTTACTGCATGCTGTGTTACTTGTAAATCTCTATAGAGCCTTTTTTTAATTGTATTTTAATAGTCATTTTGAAATGTGGCATGATATATCTGTATACTTTTATATATTTGAGGAAATATGCTGACTTTCAAAAATGGTTTGGCTACCGTATGTTTTTCAATTTGTGTCTTGAGTCGATTTTTCTTCTTTCTTTGTTTTGCAGTGTGAATCGATGCATGCGCAACTTGGCTGAGATTACAGTTAAAGCAGTTCTTGCTGTTGCAGGGATGCTGTCATGCTCCATTTTTGTTAGAAATTAGTTTAAAAAAAGAGATGGCTTGATTTAACTACACTTTGTTTTATATATTGTTTTTTTTATGTTGACTCTATATTTATAATGAATTCATTATAAATTATATATATATATATATATGAAAATATAAGATTATTATTTATATTTGCATCTATTATATATAAATTTTATAATATAAGATTATTATTTATATTATGTACAGGAAGAAAACTTAAAAATATAATAAAAGAAAAAATTAAATTATGCAATAATTTAGCGACGGATTCACGACAAAACTATTGCTACTGGGCAAACGTTAGAATTTAAGAAATAATTAGTGACCATTTTAGCGACAAATGTTTCGTCGCTAACTTTTACAGTAAATTTTTAATTAGCGACGAAACATGTAGTCGCTAAATATTATTATTATAATTCGGCGACTAATTAGGAATATAAATTAGCGACGACAAAACTTAACGACCAAATTTTTTATCGCTAAATTAGTGACTGATTTTGAATTCCATCGCTAATAAATTTGTCACTAATTTAAATTAGCGACGAAAAACAGGTAATTAGCGACGGAATTTTCCATCGCTAATTTGCAGTTTTTTTTGTAGTGACATCATATGTATACAGTTTATCACACATCAAATTTCTTATCTCTTCATCATTACTACCATCTCTCTCAAACCAATTAAATACATTGCATTTGGAAGAGTTCTAGTTTCTGCCTTTGGGAAATACCAGAGCTAAGAGTTTGAATCATGAGCAAAACTCAAAATATGTAAGTGATAAAAAACAAGCAAAACAGAGATCTAAGACAAAAAAAAAATTAACACATACCAATTTCAATCATGATTTACACGAACAAGTGGGTGAATTTCGTATAGCAACTTAGACAAGTATGGAGAAGAAAACCAGAATAGGGATGACAAATCGACTTATAACTAGAAATTTACAGTCTTTTTTTTTAAGTTATTTGAGACATTGATGGCAAGGAGAGAGAACACAAAATGGGAAATTTGTAGGGTTAGGTTTCAAATGGTTTATGAAAAAGAGATTGAAACTCATAGCATTTAACTTCTTTTATTTTTCTATAAATTGGCATGTTTTTATCTCGCTAATAGCATGCATCAAAGACTAGATTTTATATGAATTAGGAATTGGTTAAAATATTTTCACTATTAAAATTGGAAAATTGATAATTAGGGACCAAATAAAAAATTGATCCTTATCGGTATACTTTCAAAAATTGAAAAAATGACTCGGTACTAAAATATGGTTCCTAATACCTCTTTTTCTTGTAGTGGTTAGTGTGTATAGATAATCTAAATTTGTATTGTCTATAAACAAAATGTATCTTTCATTTGAGTTTACTGGACCAATGACTATGCTTTACATAAAATACATTCATTACAATTAATGTTTTCATAAGCGACTTGGACATTGACTCAATTTGCCAACTGAGTCAAGAATCAATTGGCGTTAGTGTTTTTATTTTTTTAAATACAATTATTTATAAAAAATTAAAAATATTATATGCCAAAATACATTCAAAAATATGATTGCCTTTTCTCTAATTCTAACCAACTATATATACAATTAGTTACACTTCATGATATTATATACAAAGTAAATATCAAGTAAGGACATATGGAAATTATTATTGATTTATTTTTTTAATACCTGAGAGGCCCAACTATTCTCTTATTATTAACACTTGAAGGAGCAACCACACAAGGAATCAAATGCATTTAGATATCAAAAATTTATTAATCTACATAACAACACATTAATATATAGAAACCAAAAATGAAAAAGTTACACCAAGAATCTCCTTGGCTGGTTTCGAGAAACAACCATCTATAATCTAAATTACAATGGAATAATCTTTGTTATACATGATCAGTATAAAGCAACAAGCTCCATTGCATATACTTATTTTTCTCATAATAGTAATAATAATGATAATACTTAAAGTTGCTCTTATATTGTTCAAGTACTAGCAACTTTTACAATATTAGGCAAGGTGACAATGGAAAACTATTAACCACATACTGTTAAGCACCATCATTTACAAACCAAAAGTATGTAACAATTACATCTGATGGCAGCAAAGCAACCAAACAATGACATTTTAAGAAAATAGTATTTCTACACATCTTGTAAAAAACTAGTCAACATAAAGCCAATCCAGCACATAACAATTAGTACCTTACCACATTCTTTCGTCTTTATATTATGGAAAACTAAAATTTTGGCTATATGGGAATGAGACAAGAACTAATAATCACAAAATCAATTGGATTATTATTAAGATTCATTAGTACGATCAAAGACTTCATTAAGCATTCTTCAAATATTTACCCAATTTATGAACAAAAAAATTAAGATAAGCAAAAAAGCATCAAATGTATCACCGAATTCAAACATGGTTGCATCTAAAGAAACAAAAGTCCCACTCTGGATGAAGAAGAAATAAAGATTGAAGAAGAAAAAGTGAAGAAGAGGAGGAGAAAAGAATGGCTACGTGAAATGGATGCAAAGAAAGGGTATGAAATTTAGGGATTTTGGGTTTTTTAAGAATTTTTCAAAAAGGAAAAATGAAATTCCTTCAAAACGCGGTATTTTTAGGTTGAACCAAATATCGATCAGAGTTGCCGAGTTTCAGTTTAATCCAATTTTTTTCAATCCAAGCTAGTTTTTACTACTTTCAATTTTCATGTTGGATCAACTCGAATTCCTAGTCAATTCATGGTCCAATCTATTTGGCCGATCGAGTTAAATTGAGTTTCAAAACATTACTTACAATTAAATATTTCTCAACTATAATAAAAAGTAGGCATAGTTACTATTCCTACTAGAACAATATTAAATTAAAAAGAGAATATAATAAAAAAATATATATAAGATAACAATTAAAATGCTCTTTAAAATTTTAGAAGATTAATGTTGTTACTTCTTGATAACTATGGAAAATACATTCCTAAAGGTCCAATTAATGTAGCCCAATAACATTTGGGACGGCCCAAGTCCACTAGCAAAAGGCAAAGCGTGAGCTGAAAAATAACGCAGGGAAGTGTGATGTCCGATCGGACTGATGGGACAGCCTGTCCTGTCAAGCCCACTGACACATGCCAACACATATACTCTCCATCTACTCCCTGTCACGTTGCCGCTCACCTACTCTAACTGCCGGTTATTACCCCCCAGGATACTCAAGTACCCCTCCAAATGACTTTTATAAATAGCCTAAAATACAATGGCTCTAGGTATTGAATTCATGATACTTTTTCTCTTATTTTAAGCATTCTCACTCTAAAAGTGATTAACTTAAGTTTCGGAGTGCTAACGCCTGGATCCGACCGGACACTCCCTTTTGCAGGTCCAACCGTTCAGTCGGCCTTTCGACTGTCAGCTCTTCTTCTCACAAGATAAAGATATTTTAAGTTTTATCACTTCTATTAATTTAAAGTCATGTTTCGGTTCTCAATTTTAATATTTTTATCTAAAAAAATGTATGCAACGTTAAATCTCAATATAGTAATAATGTATGATGAGATATTGCTCCATTTTTATTTTGCTATAATTAATTTACATTAATATTGCCTCGAGCATCGCACGGGTTCGAAAACTTGATATATATATATATATATATATATATATATATATATATATATAATGAAGGAATTAATTGTTAAGCACGACCTGCAATTGTATCAAGTAACCTAAGTTGGATTTTTGCAAATCCCATTCCAATTGGGAAAAGAAAAATGGAGATTAATATTAAAAAAGTATTACCTATTCCAATTTCTATTTGGGAGGGGAGTGCAATATAAATATGCACATAAAGAAAAAGGGTTTTTGTTCTTAACATATACTGTCTAAAATTTTTTGTTTGAAATTTCTATGAAAAATTTTATCACAATATTTTATATTCGTTCATTGAATACTTTGGTAAAAAAAATTATGGGTGAGCATGAAGGTGTTAACCGATTAATTAATAATTTCATTAATTAGTTAATTAATTTTGATTAACAATTATATCGATTTTTAGTTTTAATCATTTTTTTATTGTTTTACTGGTTAACAATTAAAAAACTTTTAACATATAAATTTAATAAATTATATAGTTTAAAATGTTATTTAATAGTAAGAAATGCTTTAAAAATAAAAACTACAAAGTAAATATAAAATCAATTAAAAAATAAAAAATTCATAATTTATTCTAAAAATTAAATATATTTAATATAAAATTAACATTATAATATATATTAATTATGTACATACAACGAAAAATTAATTGTTAATAAGATAATTTGATATTTGTTTACTAAAAGTATTTATTATAATAATATTTTAAAAAATTATATATTATAATATTTATAAATTATAAAAATATTGAAAATTTTAAATGTAAAAATTAAAACATAATATATAAAAATGTATGCAAATTGGTTAGTCATCTGTTGACTAATGGTTAACTATTAATTTAAAAAAAAAATCGTAAATCTAAACTTTCGATTTAGTTAAGTTAAAATTAATTTTTTAGTTAACTGGAAATTTTTCTTTTTTTTTTTCTCACCCTATAAAAACAAAAGTTGATGGTAAAGGTAGGTTTCATACGAATACACATAAAGTCTTCATGCTATTTGTAAAAACCGGGGTTTTGAGATAGTTTTTGTTAGGATTTCCTGACGAGAAAATCTACTTTTATAAAAGACAAAAAATTGAAAAGTTTTAGGAACTTTTGAAGTTTTATAACCCTTTAAAATTATTTTTGAAACTTTTATGAGTATTTTGAAAAAATATTAATATTTTAAACACATGATTAAAAATCAAATTACGGACTTCAGTTGCATTATTGGGAATCTCCACATTTAGCAAAATTGCTCAATTTATTGGCATAAAAAATTGACTCACGGTCGGCCATCACGAAAGCATGGCTGTGAGTCATCTTTTGTTAGGTGATATATGACCGTGAGGCCCTTATTTATGTCCTAGGAGGAAATAAATGAGATTAATCAATAATCTTATTAATGCATGCTTGATGATAATGTAAAGTAAGCAGGACCTAATAGTAATTATTCTTAAAAAAAGATCAATTGATCATTGTACATTAAGTTCTACATGAATCTAATTAGGAAGAAAATGTAATTAGGGGTGCAATTGAAAAGAAAGAAAGGAAGTTTTGGAGGTCGGAATAGGATATTAAAGATTAGAAGGGAGCTAAATGTGATTTCCCTAAAGTTAACAAATGAACCAATGGGAAAAGGACACCTAACTTCCCTAGAATCTTCTTGAAAAATGAAGAAAAACTTAAGGATTTTAGGAAGGAAGGGCTGGTACCTTAAGGAACCAAAGAAAAGCCAAACTTCTCCCACAAAAAACTTGTAAATAGTCCCTAAAGATCCAACACTACTTTAGTAAAGAGAGAGAATTTAGAGCTTAGTATTTTTCTAACGTAATAATTTTTTTCTCTTCTCTTCTACACTTATTTCTTATAGTTAAACAATGAATTAAGGAGGTAAATGCATCATTAAGCATGATCATCTGTAACTTATATTTATATATATATATATATATATAACACTCTAATAGTTAGTAAAAATTAAAATTAAAAATTAATTACGTAAAAGTTATGATTTTAATCAAAATTAATGAGATTAATTAAAACTTTAGTTCATTTCGTTGGATTTTTGGTTAATATCTTTATTATTTTTTCATTTAATTACTTTTTTTTTTCGAATGACACTTAAGTATCCTTGATAATTATATAGATTTGAAAATTTTCATCGGGGAAATTATTGTGTGGACGGAAACAACATGAAGAAAACTAGGGGCATAAAGAATTTGGGCCCCACTTGATGAAAGCCCCGCCGCCATAACTAGTAGGAAGACGTAAGGCTTGGTGTTATCTGACATCATCTTTTTTTTTTATGCGAAATGCACGGGGTATCCTGGATGGGCTCCAACTATGGAAGGCACCTTTAAGCCCGTACCACACCCAGACTAATTCTCGTTCGCACCGTGTCGGCCCAATTAAGGGGTAGTGTGCTGGCCAATGTGTTGCTCCGTACGTGAGGGGGATCGAACCCCTGACCTCACTTAAGGGATGAGAGTTATCTGACATCATCTTTAGTTCTCTGGTACCGATTTAGAAGAGTGAAAAGAGAAAGATTGCTTCGTAGAAAAAAAAAGAGTAAATAATAATTATTATATAATAAGTTACATAAGGCGACGATGGTATGAGATCTTGTTTTAATTTATTAATTATTAAATGCGGTATGAACAAAAAACAATTAATCACTCATTAATATTAATTTTTTTTAATTTATTAATTATTAAATAATCTTCCACATTCAGTTAACTGATCTATGAATTTCAATTTTTTTAATTTATTTAATCAATATTTATCGATTAATCATTAAAAATTATAATATAAAATTATAAAAAATAAATAAAACTTAATTTAATTTTAAATATATAAAATAATTTAAAATAAAAATTATAAAATAAATATAATTTATTAGCGAAAATAAATATTGAATAAATTAGTAGTGAATATTATAAAATAGATTTAATATTTATTAAAAATTAACATATTTGATTTTAAATTAAATACAATTTTGGATTATATATACTCTAAAATATAAAAATATATAATTAATAATTATTATATATGATAAAAAAATAATATATATAAAATTTAATCAAATTTAATCGATTATTATATATAAATATTGTTATTCAATTAAAAAATAATATAATATAAATTTTATTTAGAGTGTTATATAAATTTTATAGAAAAATAAAAAATAAGTTATAAATATAAAAATATCATTTAAATATATTTAAATATATTATTTTATATAAATTTTAGAAAGAAATAAAATATATATATATATATATATATAATTAAATTAAACCGATTTTTTAATCGAAATCGACGATTTTTTCAAATTGTTGATCAAAATTAAACCGAAAATCTCTATTTTTAAAAATTTAAACCATTTCTACCTTATTGGCTTCCATCATCCCAAACACTGCAAGGGAACATACATAGGAATTCTCCTTTGCTATTTTTTAGCACTCCACATACTCCTGAAGGATTCGATTTTCCCAAAAGAGGAGCTGTCAGCACTCATTTTAAAATAAGAAATGAGAGGGGTGTCCAAAGCAGTTCAAGCCTAATTTTTTGAGAGAAGGATTGTTTCTTGATGCCTTCCACACAGAAAAAAAAAAATAGAAACATTATATATAATTTTGCTTTTTTTTTTCTCTTTAAAATTTACATAAAATAACATTTTAAAGTACATTTAAATTATAATTTAATTTTTATATCTTAATATTTTGTATTATTTATAAAAATTATACAATAATTTAAATTATATTTAAATTATATAATATTCTTTAATTATATAAAATAATATTTATATGCTGTAATCGATTAACTTTTATATATTTATATATATATATATATATTGATGTTTATATTTTACTTAGTATAATTTAATTAGAATTTTTTCAGTTACTTAGTAGATTTTGATTAGAGTTTTTTAAGTTCTAGAATTTATGTTTTCACATTTAACATTGTTCAAAAATTTTTTGACTAAAAATTAAGTATGTTAAGTTGCACCAAATTAATATCAAATCCATTATATAATATTAGCTACCAATTTATTAAATATGAATTTTAGTTCTAATATTATTTTTATTTTAAATTACTTTATACATTGAAAATTAAATTGAACTTTACCCTTTTTTATAATTGATATGTTAGAAATTTTAACTATTCACCAAAAAATATTAAAAATCAAAAAAATCAAAATCGGTGGACTTAATAATTAAATGTAATGAATTAATTAATTGTTAATTATTTTAAAAAATTGATATTAATAGGCTGATTAATTTTTTTACTAATAATCTGGTTAATCAATTCATATATATATATATATATATATATATATATATATATATATAACTGCTAACACTAGGAATGGGTATGGACCGATGAACCAATCCATAAGCACAAAAAATTAACCAGTTAATTAATATTGATTTTTTAAAATTACTAACAATTAATCAGTTTGTTACATTTAGTTAAGCAATTCATCGTTTTCGATTTTTTGGTTTGGTTAACCAATATTTGTCGGTTAATCATTAAAATTTATAATATAAAATTATATAAAAAATTAACTAAAGTTTAATTCAATTTTCAATGTGTAAAGTAATTTAATATAAAAATTACGAAATAAATATAATTTACTAACAAAAATTCAGATTTTATAAATTAATAGCTAATATTATAAAATAAATTTGATATTTATTGAAAATTACTATATTTGATTTAAAGTTAAATAAAATTTTGAATAATAATGTAATTAAATGCTATTAAGTAAAATATAAACATCAATATATGATAAAAAAATATTTATAAGTTAATTGTATATTATATATAAATATTGCTATATAATTAAAGAAAATGATAAATATAAATTTAGTTTAAAGTATTATATAAATATTATAAAAATATAAAAAAATTAAGGTATAAAAATAAAAATATAATTTAAATATATTTTAAAGTATTATTTTTTGTAAATTTTAGAGAAAAATAAAAAAAAATTGAAGATATATATATATATATATATATATATATATATATATATATATATATATATATATATATATATATATATATATATATATATATATATATATATATATATATATATATATATATATATAAATCGGTTAATTGTGAACTAATAGTTAACCAGTATTTTAAAATTTAAATCGTAATCATTAATAAAAAATAATCGAATTAATCGGATCGATTAATTTTAAAAATTGATTTGATTTCGAATCGATTTTACGATTAATCGTATTTTAAATTTTTTTTTGCTTACCTCTAGCTAACACTCTAATAGTTAATCATAATTTAAAATTCAAAATTATTATTAAAAATTAATTATGTAAAAGTTATGGTTTTAATCAAAATTAATGAGATTAATTAAAAACTTTAGTTCATTTCATCGGATTTTTGGTTAATATTTTTACTATTTTTTTCACTTAATTACCTTTTTTTGAATGACGCTTAATTACCCTTGATAATTATATAGATTTGAAAATATTCAAAGGGAAATTGTTGTGTTGTCGGAAACAAAATGAAGAAAGCTGGGCATAAAGGAAAAGTTGGGCCTCACTAGATAAAAGTACCGCCTTCATAACTTGTAGGAAGACGTAAGGCTTGGTGTTATCTGACATCATCTTCAGTTCTCTAGTACTGATTTAGAAGAGTGAAAAGAAAAAGATTGCTTTGTAGGAAAAAAAAAAAAACAACATAAATAAATAATAAATATTATATAATAAGTGACGCAAGAGCGACGATGGTATGAGATATTTTTTTTCAATAAAATTATCAATACAGCACGTAAAAAAAATTAATTAATATATTAATATTAATTTTTTAAAATAATTAAATATTAAATAATTTATTATATTCCCTTAAATAATTTTTTATTTTTAATTTTTTCAGTTTGTTTAATTTATATTTATCGATTAACTATTACAAATTATAATATAAAATTATAAAAAATATATATAATTTAATTTAATTTCTAATAAGCAAAATAATTTAAAATAAAAATCATAAAATAAATATAATTTAATAATCAAAATTCATATTCAATAAATTAATAGTAAATATTATAAAATAAATTTAATATTTACTAATAATTAACATGCTTGATTGTAAATCAAATAAAATTTTA
Organism: Excoecaria agallocha; assembly: GCA_037975025.1. NCBI lineage: Eukaryota > Viridiplantae > Streptophyta > Magnoliopsida > Malpighiales > Euphorbiaceae > Excoecaria > Excoecaria agallocha. The sequence goes on from JBBPFJ010000201.1 coordinate 132,096, forward strand.
GATAATATATACTCTAAAATATAAGAAAATATAATTAAATTTTATTATATCTAATAAAAAATAATATATATAAAAGTTAATTGGTTACTACATATAAATATTACTATATAATTAAAAAAATAACGTAATGTAAATTTAATTTAATGTATTATATAAATTTTGTAAAAAAATAAAAAATAAGCTATAAAAGTAAAAATATATTTTAAATATATTTTAAAGTATTATTATATATAAGTTTTAGAGAGAAATAGGAAAGAAAAAAGAAAAAAAAATTTAAAGTGTGTTTATATATATATATATATATATATATATAGTACGATACAATTCAAATATTTACAAATTTTCGTATTGTCTTGAAATTTTAAAAATTTTAAAAAGTAAGTATTGCTATTATCGTGTTAATTCGGGACAATTGATACTATTCTTATGAAAATACGGTACAGTTCAGTTCGATACTTAAATTATTTTAGTACTAAACAATACAATATAATATAATTTACTATTTTGGATAATTTATTATTTTTAAAAATTTATAAAATAAATTCACACAATAATAAATACAAATAAAATTAAAATATCTAAAAAACTACAATTAAAATGTGAGTTAAAGTACAAAATTTTAAAATTAAGATTTGATAATCTTTATCAACATTATATCGGTATTGACTTAAAAATTTTGATCAATATTTAGAAAAATAATATATATTTTAAATAATTAGATCATAAAAATTTTAAATATTAAATATACAATTTAAAAATTTATGCTAATATAATAGTTACTCGGTTCAAAATTTTCAAAATTTTTAGTTGATACATCTGAAACAAAATAGTGCAGTTGATCTCAACCAGTTTTGATAATAAATGAGAACATCAGCTATAATCGGATGACAATGACAAAAGGCAGAGTTAATTTGCTAGCTTAAATTTGACAATGACAAATAAAAAAAGATGCATCAATCACCAAGGAGAACAAAAGAAGGTAGTGGCAAGAGATTGATGGTAGTCGCCAAAGGTGGAGCGCGGGAGTGAAAGATGGAACAAGGTGATGAAAGGCACAGAGGCAAATGAGAGGCAAAAGTGGGCAGAATAAAAATAAAAAAAAGAAAGGAAAAAGAAAAATAGTTGACCTGAACTTAATATTCTCTTTTATATTTTTACATCAAATAATTTAATTTTTAATATTTTATAAATTATTAATTACTTAAATTCAATTTTTAATTATCTCCAAAAGCTCAAAACAAAAAATATTCCCTCCTAAAATATTTAAAATTTATTTTTAATTCCCTCTAAAAAATTTATTTTTTTATTTTTTTATCATTTTTAAACATACAACTAAAATTTCATTATGTATAATAACTATACAATTAAATTTTTTATATATATGAGTTAAAAATAAATTAGTACTATTTGAATGACACTAAAAGTAAATAAAATTAATTAATAAAATGATTATATACTCATGTAATTACATTAAATGATAAAATTTCATTATATATAATAACTATACATGATTACATTATTAATTTACATACTCAAATCTGTATTGTGCAAAAAATATATGAGTGCTAGTTAAGTGATACTAAGAGTAAATGAAGTTAATCCATAAGATGATTTTAAGTGATACTAAGAGCAAATGAAGTTCATCCATAAGATGATTTTATACTCATATAATTATATTAATTGGTAAATTTCCTTATATGTAAGAGTTGTATATAACTACACTATTTATTTACATACTCGATTATTCATATACATATTGTACAAAAAATAAATAAATACTAATTTAGTGACGCTAAAAGTAAGCAAAATTAATTGATAATGTGATTATATACTATAAATAATTATATTATTATATATAATAGCTATATATAATTATATTATTAATTTATATACTCATATAAGTTGTAACACCCTTAACTGAACAGTTCATTTTGATACGGAGTAAAACGGTAAACGGAAAATTTTTTTTCTTGACGATCGATTTCGATACTCTCTAATACCTTTAACTAGGTTGGTGCATAACATCTAACTATTATCCATTCGTTAACATTTTGACAATATAACGGCTAGAACTTCCTAGCCTGCTACAAGTTGAACAAAACCACAGTCTCATAGAGGTACAATAGATTATAATGCATAATAATATACATTCTAAACAATTAAACACATACTAATAAAATTCCTGCAAAATCTTTCACTGACACTCACCCATCAATAGTCATAACAACAATAATCAAAATACAGTTTAATTTTTTTACCTTAATTATCTGCGCATATACATGCCATAATACAACTCAAATAAGGACTATTCCTTCTCTTCGGATCTTGCTCCATTGTGTACCAAGCTCCCGCAACATATCAGAATCTGCACGCAACAAACACTACGTGCTGAGCACTAGATATACTTAGTGGTGACTACTAATCCTAAAATTTTTCAAATAAAGTATAATTATATAAATTATGTAATTCTTATCCTTATTCGTCAGACATTTGCTTGTACGTTTTTTTTTTTATTTTAGCTTTTACTTTTACTTAACTTTGTTTTTATATTTTTAGTTACATCGATATAATTATCATTTCATTTAAAGGTTTATATTGGTATTCGTGTCTTTAATGGTACCATATCTATTCACTATTTTATTTCTCAATTGATTATTCAGTCATCCAATATGTGCTATAATTACAATTTTCACTATTTATTCTTTTATTTTACTTTAACTTTTAAACTAATTAACACATTACTATTTTTAAGGCTTTTAAGCTTTAATTGCAAAGTGATACAATTATTTTGGAACACTTTGCATACAAATCTTTATTTCATTCTTTTTACATTTAAACATGTTCAAGTACTTATTTAAGACTTTGTATCTTTTTTCTTTTTCCTAATTGAACAATTATATGCATTTTATCATTTTACTTTTCATTTAACTTTTCTTTCAAGAAATACATTACTTAGGCATAATTTTTTACTTAAGGACAATGTTATCACTTTTTGACTTTAAATAGAAAATTTGTACTATTTTTCAAATTTGTTATTTTTCAAATTAATAATTAGTACATAAAATAGCAACTAATTTTAATTTATCTTTTTCATGTAAAAATTCATTTTAAACTCTTTTTTCTTTACAAAAGCTTAATTTAATCTTCATTTAACATTTTATTCTTATAAAATATTTCTTTTTCATTTTTTCTTATTAATCACAATTTTTGAAAAAAAAATTCGATTTTATCCAAATTCTTCATTTCCTTTTAATCAAAGTATTTTTCATTTAGAACCTTTACATTCAATTATTTTGACAATACTGATTTATTCATTACAATGCGCCCCTAGTGCAATATGACAGGACTCTCAAAAAGGATATACGGGACATGAATCCAAAGGTTCCACTGATAGAGAAATGACCCCCAAGGTATCATTTCTTGAAAAGCATATCACTATCACTTTCACTTTCACTTTAACACTGGAGCTATGGAGATCAAAGATTCTACCCATAACAAAGCAAGTCATCATGACTTGCACCGCGATATAGGATATCCATATGGCTAGCCAATTATATCCTAATAAGAATATAATTACCTGACTATTGTTAAGGGCAAAACAATCAATCATATTCGGAATAATTTTAAACATTTTAAAAATCTTTAGTTTTTTTCCTTTATTTCTAGATACAATACATTTTTGTCAATCGCACTCTTTTTAGTGCTTTTGACCAATCACTAGCTTTTTCTTTCTTTTACTTCTTTTTTTCTCACTTTATCTTTTTAATCACTTTTATAAATTATTCTTCAATAATTCACTCGAATACTTAAAATTTTTCAATCTTTTATAAACTTTATGAATTTTAGCATTATAATTCACTATTTCTTTTATTCTTTTTATATAATTATTTGCGAATTATTTCCTAATAATTCAATAATTGACTTTTTTTTAACGATTTTTCCTTTTCTTATTATGTCCGAAATTTTAGTCATTCGGGTATGCCAACTTTTATTCAGTTGGTGAATTATTTTATAATAATTCACTCTTTTAATACTTTTTATTGACTAATTTATCAAAATAAATTAGTCAAACATTTATTTTGTAACTTTTTGAACAATTATGAATTATATTAATATAATTCATTATTTTATTTTTCAGAGATTTAGCTCTTGACTTTTTCACTTCTTTTATTCGGAATATAGATTAATTCAATTTAATTTACTTTCTTTTACTTGCTAATTGAATTATTTTCAATAAATCAATATCTTTACTTAAACATATTTCATATTAAATTTCAAAAATTATTCTAATAATTCATATAAATTCTATAATTATTCATATGCATATTATTTTATAATTTTTATCATTTTCACTCATTTTATGAGTTATTTTCCAGTAATTCATTATTCGTATTACTTTCATAGCTCAATAATTATTCCGAAAATATTCTCATATTTCATATAAATTACACAAAAATTTATATAGACTTTATTCCACTATTATTATCATTTTATGACATAATTAACAAAATTTCATTACTTTTGTTAACTACATCATTTAACAAATATTCTAAAATATTCAAATAATTTTTATACATTTCATAAAAATTTATGGATACATTATATCACATTTATTACCATTTTTTACTTATTTTATGAATTATTTCACAATAATTCATTATATACACTATATACATACACATTTAATAAACTTTAAAATTCTCAAATTAATTCCAAAAATTTTTTAAAATTTTTTGGGCACTAATTATTTTATCTATAATTAATTTAGGCTATTATTTACTAATTTCATGCACAAATACTCTAATTATCCTTATATAGATTCTCGGACAACATAAAATTTCTATTATAAAAATTTATTTATCTCACTTTAAGTATTTAATTCACATTCTCCATGATCTAATTTTATTTTTCTCACATCAATTACATTTATTAAGCAATTTAACAAAATTTTTCCTAATTACATAAAGGAAATTAATTCACATAAATGGAAAATCAAAGGATTGTGTAGCCAGTTACCTATTTTCATGTGTTTATCCTTCCATAAACTTCATTTTTCTCACTTAACATCAAGCAAATCATCAACCTCAAAAGAATCCAATCCTTGGCTGAATTCTTCTCCCAATAAATCATCAAGATATCAACAATTTTAGTTCAAATTAATCTCAAAAATGATTTTTAGGCACCTAAAACTACTTATAGGCATCTTTAAACAAATTTAAAAGCATGAAAATTACTTACCTCACTTTGACTCTTAAGCCTTTATTCTTTGTTTTCTCTTATTTTCTTTGCTTAAGTCAAAGGATAGAGGGCTTATAAATGATACAGAGGGATAGAATTACAATTCTTATGTTGGAATCAATTGAAAAATTTGAGTGAAACTTGAAGAAATTAAAGAGAGAAAAAGGGAGGAGTATCTCGGCCAAAATGAGGGAGAAGGAGAAGGTGGAAAAATGTGGAGATTTACAGATTTTTTCACCTTATATATATCTCTCAATGGACCAAAAATTGACCAATGGACGCAGCCCTATTAATTAAAAAAGTCCAATTTGGTCCATTAAGGGCCCTAATTAATTTCTCTCACTTTATAACTTTAAATTATTCAATTTTGATTCCATCATTTTTATCACATAAAAAATAGCTAGTAAATAAATTTTTGACTTAATCGGAGTCCGTTATCGATCCGATTCAAACTTATCGGTCAGATTCGACAACTGCTGGTATCACCGAAAAATTTAATTTTCATCACCAAAATATTCTAAATAAAAATTCATGAAGATCTGCAAAATTTGGCAATTTTTAGAGTTCGTTTACTATTTTTAATAATTTATTCAAAATTAAGTCTCATTTCCTACCGGAAAAATTGACTAGCTACCTTTTTCGTATTTTTGACTTTTGAAGGTCTATTTGACCTCAGTTTTACTTGAAATTTTAACTCCGGACTCACCATGACCAATACTTTCCGATGGTCCAATAAAATATTTTTGACTTTCGGTGTCCTTTTCGGCCCAAAAAATACTATTCACCATCGAAAAGTACTGTTCACGACTGATCCGGTGTTGAGGCCATTACATAAGTATTGTGTTAAAAATACATGAGTACTAATTAAGTGATATTAAAAATAAATAAAATTAATTGATAAGAGGATTATATACTAATATAATTATATGAATTGGTAAATTTTATTATATATAATAATTGTATATAATTACGTACATTATTAATTCACATACTTTGTTATTCATATAGTAATTATAAATAATTATATTATTAATTTACATACTTGATTACTCGTTTAGCTATCGTGCTAAAAATAAATGAGTATCAATTAAGTGATACTAAAAGTAAATGAAATTATTGATAGGTAATTATATAATCATATATTTATATTAATTGGTAAAATTTCATTGTAAATAATAACGATATACAATTACAATTTTAATATACATACTCATATAGTTATTGTACCAAAAATAGATGAGTACTAATTGAGTGTTATTAGAAATAAATGAAATTAATTTATAATGTGCTTATGTGATAAATTGCTTAACTTACATATGTATATTGAAATTTGTACAAAAAGAGAAATTAAGTAGTAGTTGAGTGAGATTAAAGGTAAATTAAATTAAATACAAATTATTTTATTTACATATTCATATTCATATAGATACAATAATTATTATAATAATTAAATTTATCTTATTAATACTTAAAATATTTAGTTTAATTTATTAACTAATTATTATCTTAATTTATTAAAATATATATTGCAAATAATTATGAAGTTAAATTTATAGTACATATAGAATAAAAATTATGAATAATAATTATATATAAATTATTAGCATTATATATAATAATTAATAAATATCGATTCTTTTGGTACAATTAAATTTCAGAACAGTTTGGTATAGTTTAATACAGTTTTCAATTTGATTCTAGATAAAATTGTAACGGCCTCAACACCGGGTTAGCCGTGAACAGTATTTTCCGACAGTGAATAGTATTTTTCGGGCCGAAAAGTGCACCCGGAAGTGAAAAATATTTTATTGGACCATCGGAAAATATTGGTCATGGTGAGTCCGAGGTTGAAATTTGAAGTGAAACCGAGGTCAAATGGATCTCGAAAAGTCAAAAATATGAAAAAGGTAGCGAGTCAATTTTTTTTATTGGGGAATTGACTCAATATTGTATAATTATTTAAAAATAGTAAACGAACTCCGAAAATTTCAAAAAAAATTGCAGTTAAGCCTAAAATAATATATAGATTATTTTGGCTGCAAAAAGTAAAATTTTCTATAATATCGATATTTTTGGATTGGACTGATAAATTTAAATCGGACCGATAACGAACTCCGATTGAGTTGAAAATTTATGTCCCACCTATTTTTGATGTGATAAAAATTATAAAATCAATTTTAATGTGAATAGGAGCTTTGAAAGTAATAGCAAAAGTTTTAGGGATCAAAATAGTAAAATTATGGATAAATAAATATATATAAATAAATATATGAAAAGAAAAAAAAAGAAGAAAAAAACAAAAAAAAATGAAATGAATGTCGGCAATTGTGGCAAATGGCCACAATCTTACAAATAAAAGAAAGAAAGAAACGTGGACCAAATGTAAAGAAAAGAAAAAAAAAAGAAAAAGAGAAGGTGCAGTGGTCGTCGACCAAAGAAAGAAAGAAAGAAAAAAAGAAAGAGAAAGAAAAGAAGGGAAGAAGGGACACCGCCGGCCACTCCTCATGCCGACCACCACCGCGACGGCGACGAGCGGCATGCCCTCTCCCTCTCACCGGCGTCCGGCCTCCGTTGTAGTGGTCCGATCGTCGAGTTTTTCTAGTTTTAGTTTAAATGGGTTTTTGTTCGTTTCGGCGAATCAAGGCGTCGGATGGGGACACCACCACCACCGATCAACTCCCGGCGACGAGGCGAGTCTTCCGGTGTATTCCATCGCTCCTCAAACGCCGGCGATCGGTAGATCGAAAATGGGTTTGGCGGGTGATTCAAGTCAAGATTCCGGCCAACCAAGGAATAATTTGGACGCGTGACCACCAGAAAAATGAAAGAGGAGATTCCGATCTACAAGGTGGCAGTGTCGGATTGTCACCGGCGAGATTCCGGCGAGCCTCCGGCGACGCTCCGGCGAGTCTCCAACAAGCAAATTATTAAGCAAATTGAAACGAATTCGACCGTTATGGTACGTGACTACGAAATCTTTTAATTTTCCTTAATTTATTGAATTTTTCCTTTAAATTTATTAAGGAAAAATATTGAATTATTGATTAATATTGAAATTAATGTTATTATTGTTCAATTAAATTTTAATTAAGCCTAATATAGTGTATAAATTGGGTTAAGGAAATTTATTAAGAAATTTTCTTTGTGAATCAAAAATTCCCTTGTTAAAGAAATGAATTATTGTATTGTAAATTAATGAAATTAAATGCTAATTGATAGAAGATTAAATAATATATATATCCATAAATTGTTATGGAATTTATAGAAATTTATATGATTATTTTGGAATATGTATTGAATAATGTAATTGATAAAGTAGAGAATTTTTGTTGATTATGTTATATAATGATATTAAGCATAAAATAAATTGCCATGAATTTTTAATGAAATTTATGGAAATTTAGAGAATTGTTAAGTGTATGGTATATGATAAATTATGTTAAAATAATTCATGAAATGAGAAAAATATGACAATAATTGAAAAGCAATGTTCACATAAATTTTTACGAAATTTATGTGATGTATGGATTAATTTAGAAAATAAATATGGAATATGCTTAATTGAAATATTGAATTATTGCAAAATAATCCAATAAACAATTACATTCGATAATTTAATATAATTTAATGTACATTTCGTATAAGGAAAAGGAAGAGATTAAATGATAAATTTTCAGAAAATAAAAAGTATAGTAAATAAATTAACCATAGTAAATGATTTGTGAATAGTAACCGTATGAGTGAATAGTAACTATATAAGTGAATAGTGACCGTATAAATGAACAGTACTCAAAGGAAAAATCAGATTATAAAATAATTCATAATTCGAATAAAATAGTGAATTATTATAAATAATTCACAACCCGTATTAAGTATTGCAATTTTCAAATAATTGCAAATTCATACCGAAAGAGCAAGAGATTGACTAAGGGTCAAAAAGTGAATAAAATGACTGTAAAAGTATATTTTTGAATTATCAAGCAATAATTCAATAAGTGTCAAGAAAGTAAAGAGTGAATTATCCTGACATAATTCACAAAATATGAGAAAAAAATATATCGAGAAAATAATTAATTAAAAATCGAAAGAATAATAATTATTTATAGTGAATTATTTTATCGAAAAGAAAAAGGAAAGGAAACGAAAAAGTTATTGTACAGTCGATAGCACTAAAAAGAGTGCGATTGACAAAATGCACTGTTTTAGGTAAAATAAAAGAAATTAAAATTTTTGATGTTTGAAAATTATTCAGAAAGGTCTTGACTGTTTTTGCCCTTAGCAATAGTCAGGTAGTGATATTCTTATTCAGGATATAATTGGCTAGCCATAGGGACACTTCTGTACCGCGGTGCAAGTCATGGCGACTTGCTTAGCTATGGGTAGGATCTTTGATCTCCATAGCTTCAGTGTAAAGTGAAAGTGAAAGTGCATCTGTTTTCTGCTCTGTGAGACTTGATCTTCCGAGATCATTTCTCTATCTGTTTAGTGGGACCTTTGGGTCCATGTTCCGTATATCCTTTTTGAGAGTCCTGTCATATTGCATTAGGGGCATATTGAAAAGAATAAATCGGAAGTGTAAAAGTAATTGAATGTAAATGTTATAAATGAAAAAGAACTCGATTGAAAGAAAATGAAAACTTTGGGATAAAATTGAAATTGTTCCCAAAGATTGTAATTAATAAGCAATAATGACAAGAAAATGGTTATAAAAATAAAATGTTTATGAAAAGACCCATGAGATTGAATTTGTAATTTGTGTACCAATTATTATTTTAAGAAAATAAAGAGTTTCGAAAAATAGTGCTAATTATGTATTTAAAGTCAAACATGATAATATTGTATTTAAGTGTAAACATATGACTAAATAATAAATACTGGAAGTAAAGAGGAAGTGAAAAGTAAAATGATCAAAAGACAAACGATTGTTTAGTTAAACTGAAAAAGTTTCATTTAAAAAGAAAAGAAAATAAAGATTTGTATGCAGAGTGATCCAAAATACTTACATCACTTTGCAATAAAGATTATAAGCCTAGAGATTAAAGTGAATTAAAAGAATAGATAATGAAAATCGTATTTGAATTACCTAATAGAACTAGGAACAGGAAACTTGCCATTAAAGACATAAGTATCCATGTAACTCGTAAAATGAAACGACAACTACGTCAAGTGATGCAAAAGTATAGAACAAAAGATAAGTAAAAGTAGAAGTAATAAACGAAAAAGGAAAAGTCAATTTGTAATCGAACCACAAGGAAAGTAATGTAAAGTCAATTGAAAAGTATACGAACAAAGTAAAACGGTTAAAACAAACTGTTGGTAGAAAATAAAATAGTGTGAAAGAAATTAAAAGTAAATTTCTGATAAATAAGAATAGAAGTTTGCACAATTTATGTAACTATGTTGAATTGGAAAGTTCTAGGATTAGTAGTCACCACTGAGCATTTCTAGTGTTCAGCACTTAGTGTTTACTGCGTGCAGGTTTTGAAGGGTTGAAGGAGCTCTACACATGGAGAAGCAGAATTCGAAGATGAAGAAAGTTAGTTGTACTTTTATGTTTAGTATTTGTGGCATGTATATACTTAGACAGTGAGAGTATAGAATTGAAATGTATTAAAGGTACTTTTTGTTAAATAATAAATATTGTTGCTGTTTTGATAATGTCAATTAAAGAGTTGTAAATGACTATCATTGATATATGATTTGTTGTGCCTCTGAGAGGCTGTGTGGATTGTTTGAATTTTTCAGGAGGCTAGTAAGTTCTAGCCATTGTACTGCCGAAATTTCGTAAATTGAATAAAATATTAAATTGTATCAAAGTTGTTTGGCAATAATTGAAGTTTGAAAAAAAAAATTTTACCGTTTACTGCTAAGTTTCACTTCGAAAAATACTGTTCTGATAAGGGTGTTACAAAAATATTAAGATCTGTTTCAAATAAAGTCAATGGCACAATTTGGCTCGATTTTAATAAAAAAAAATCAATGGTACAATTTGATTCTAGATCTTTTTATTCAGTATTTTGATTCAATACAAGAAGATCCAGATCCATGTGTGTGTGTGTGTGTGTGTGTGTGTATAAGTTAACCATGAATTAACGATTAATCAATACTTAAAAATTAAAATCGTAACAAAAAATTGAAAATATAAAATTAAAAACCATCACCAAGTCCATCAAATCCGCTAACCAAAAAATTCGATTCATTTTGAGATCGATTTTGTAGTAAACTATATTTTCGAATATTTTTGCTCACCCTACCATACGGAATAAAGAAAAATAATACAGATAAACACTTTAGAAAATTTTAGAATTTCTTCATAAAGTTAATTTTAACATTTAAATTTAAAGAACTGACATAATAAATATATAAAATTATCCAATTTTATTTGTAATAAATATAATTTGTTGACTTGGCAGCAAATATGATAAACTCATCATAATGAGCATATAGTGCTATGAGGGAAACATGTATCGTCAATGGGGTGTACGGTCTGGTACAATTTAAAAATTTAAAAATTTATGTATTCTTTTAAAATTTTGGATATTTTGAAAATTAAATATTGTTATTGTTTTGAAAATTTAAAATAATGTAATATATTTTTTAAAAAAATTCAAGATAATTTGATTTAGTTTTTTTTTATTTTTTCGATGCTAAATAATATAATATGAGATAATTTGGTATTTCGAATACTTTAATATTTTGAAAATTTTTCAAAATAAATAAATAGACACAATATGTAACACCCTTATACAATAATCAACACAATGTAATTTAGATATTACTCCATTATAATACACATACTAAATTTAATTCTTATAAGAATGGAATTAGTGGTTCAAAATTTTAATTTTTGTGAATGGTATTTTTCGATCATGAATAGTGATATCGAAATGAATAATATTATCCGAAATCCATAAAAATATATATTTTTTTATTTTTAGAAAGTACAATTTAAGACTATTTTGGTTGTCTAATTTAAGAAAAAATTGAGGTCAAATATATTTTCAAAATGGACAGTGAAAAATTAACCTGAACCATATTAGGATATGGCTGAAGTTTGACTACCTTAAAAATATTTGACAGACCTTAGAAAATTATTACGATTATAGGAAATCACTAGAAATAATTTCAATTAATATTTGGAAGTGAAAAATAAATATTTAGGTAATTTTGAATTCTCGGGTTTTGGTTCGATGAATTTTACTTCAGGGCTTGAAATTAATGCTAGATGTCTCTAAAAAATTATTTGAATATATGAATTCACTCGAAATATTATGAGGTATCATTTGGCAGTGAAAATTTAATTTTACATTGATATCAAAAAACAAATTTTTTAACTGGTGAAAATTTATCGAATGGAAAATGGTGTCAAATTGATCCAAAAATATGTGTGTAGCTTAATAAATATTTTTCTATCATCATAGACCTATTTTTTGTGAGAAATTATGTAAGAGAAGTGGTAGAAAAGTAATTGGGCCAAAATATTGATTAATTAGGTAAATTGAGCCTAATTGATTGGATCTGGTTTGGCCTAATTAGGATGGATATATAAGCTAAGAAAAGCAAAAATTTCTTAGGAAATTTTCCCATTTTCTTCCTTCCTCTTGCCTCCCCATATAGTTCGCTAGTTTTCTCTTAATTTCATCAATCTAATCCCACCAAATTTCATGCTCTAAATAGTTCTAAAGCCCTAAATTCATCTCTAGCCATCTCAAGAACCTATTTTAAGTGGAAAAAGTGGAAGAAATTATGAAGAAAAGGTTTAAAGAAAAAATTCAATTAAGTTAATTTAGTGAAATTTCAATGAGTTTAATGAATTTTTAGTTAGATTTTGAGGTAGCTATTAATATTTTGAGTATATTTTTAATTATAGATGAAGAAAATTGAGGAAATAACTAATGGAGGAATTCACCCAAGGTAGAAATTCAAGAAAAATCAAGTGAAATCAAAGGAAAAAAGAAGGAAAAGGTGAAAAAGGAGGAGAAAATAAGGAGAGAGCTTGGAAAATAGATATGTGGATACCTAAACTAATTTATTTCATATGGTTAAGGTTATGTGATTTGGAGTTTTTGTGTATATTGATGTTAAATAAATGAAATTAGATGTTAAATAATGTGTTTGATAAAATGAAATGCAAGAAAGTGTGATTAAACGTATGAAAATAGAATTGGAACCTAATATGTCACTTAGGATTCTCGTATGTAACATGTGTTTTAATTCAAATAAATGATAAATAAATGAAACTAAGTGATAAATAATGAGATTTTGTGAAGTTATATGCAGGAAAATAAGGTTAAGAATGGGAGGTTAGAATTGAAACCTATTATGTAAGTATAAAAAGTTAGAGATATGTAAGGAATTAAATTGATTAAATATTAGGATTGACAATCTTAGGTTTGGAAAACATGTTTAAAATGAATAATGGAAAGAAAATGACTAAGAATGTAGGAAAACATAATATGGCCGAATTGATAAATATTTAAAATGACGAGTATATGATGAAATAAATGTAAAATATGATGAGTTAACGATAAATATACTTGAAACTATATCTTAAAAAATTATTTAGAATAGGCCATAATAGTTAAGATAAAAAAGAATAAAAAGGTAGAAGTATATATAAGGCCAAATGGTATATCAAGTGTATACCATATGTATACAATTGTATACTAAGTGTATACCAAGTGAATATTGAGTGCATACTTAGGTAATTTAGATAGATTGATATAACAAATGTGTGGAATATATGGTCCAAGATGAAATTTATAGGTAACTACATAAAAATTAACCATTATGTACAAAATATATCATAAAGAAAATATAAATGAGTTAGGATAAATAATGGCTGAATAAAAAATAAAAGAAGAACTAAGGGTATTTTAATAAAACCTTAGAAAAAATGCATGAATTAGATACTCAAAACAAGATTAGAAACTCAGTAAAATGAAAATATGATAAATGATAATTAGATATTGGTTGGTTGAATGAGAATGATGAGTGAAACAGTAGTTATTTGATGTAAAATGACAAATGTGAACTTGAAATGTGTAAATGAACATAAACATAATGATGATGCATAGAAAAAAAATAAATAAAGAATATGATGAGATTACTATATGGATTTAATTATGAATATGTATGATGAATGCAAATAAATGATGTATAATAATAAATGAAAGTATGAGAAAGACATTTGAGCATGAAAATGATGAATTGGTATGATAAACTAATATGTATGGAATGATACATTATATGTATATGGTGTGTGATGGTCATTTGATGTGAATATGTTATGTGATGAAAAGTAATGATTTGATGAATATAATTTATTTGATATGAAGTTTAATTGTGACATGATGAGAAAATTGTGAGAATGATGCATACGTTGATTGAAATTATGAAAGTAGTTTTGCCTTTAGCACTTAATAGTGAAACCTGAGGTATATGATATAATTAGATAGCCATAAAGATATTTACAGCAGTAGCGAGTCATGGCGACTCATATGTGGACCAAAGGCAGATCCACATTATAAGATATGCGAAAATGTTGAGAGAAAGTAACAAAATAGTATTATGATGTCAGTTGAGGCATTGACGCTTTATGTGGTCACCTTAATATATTTGGACTTATGGAGCCTATATCCCATATATCTAGTTCAAGAATTTTCACTGAAAACCACTAGGGCAAAAATAGGAATTTAATTGGTAAATTATGATGAAAAATATATGGATATGTAAATTATTTATGAAAAATAAGTGAATATGTAAATGAATATTAATTAAGGTAAATATGTAAAGAAATAGCGAAAAGGTGGTAATTATGTGAATAAAGGATAAAAAGGAGACAAATATGTAAGGTAATAGTAAATAGTAAAGGAGTAATTGTGAATGACATAAATGTAGATAAAGAATAAAAATGGACAAAAATGCAAATAAGTGGATAAATAGTGGAAATATGTAATTAAGTAAAAAAAGAGAACCCAAAAGGTAAATAAGTGGAAAAGTATGCTAAATATGTAAATAAAGAATAAATAGTATGAGTAATATAGTTAAGTGACCGGTAGGGGCAATTGTATAATTAAACGAGAAAATAGGGATAAAAATGTAAAGTTATGCTAATAATATAGTTAAAAGGGCTAAAATGGTAAAAGGGATAAAAATGTATGAAAATAAAACCAACAGGGATCAAACTGTAATTTTCCACTATATGAAAAAATTATAAGGGTTAAAACATAAATTGAAGGCTAAAAATGTAATAAATAGTATCAAAAAGGGCAAAATCGTAAAATTTGGTAATAGGTGAGAAATGTGATAAAATAAAATTTAGAGACCAAAATGAAATTTTTACCTAAATAGTGGTAATTAAATAAGTAAAAGATAAAAATGAGTAATTAAAAATGATTAAATGGTAATTTGGAGATTAAAATATAAATTTGAAATATAAAGGATGAGAATGAAAGTAGATTAAAAGTTATGGACTAAAGTGGAAATTTTTGCATACATAATTACTTAAAAGGTAAAAACGTAATTAAGAAAGTTTATAAGGACTAAAAATGAAATTTGAATATTACAAAATCTAATGTATATATGAATTAGCGGAAATTGGAAATTTACTAATGTGTTAAAAGTAAATGATAATTTAGGAATAAAATAATAAGTAGAGATAAAAGAGTAAATTATATGTGAAGAAAAATAATCAAGGGTCGAATTGTAAATTGGTAAAAATAAAGGAAATACTTGTAAAATTAGCGTAAAAACTAATATAGAAATATAGATTGGAAATTAAGTGAAAAGGAAAGAAGAAATAAAACTACAGTGACTAAATAGTAAATTAACATGAATAGTAACTGTGAGAGAAAGCCGGGGAAAGATTGCCATAGGAATAATTGGCAATATAAAAGATAGAAGCTTAATTTGATTTACATGTCACAATAGAGATAAGGACAAACCGATTTAGTAAATTAAATGTGGAAATTTTAATAAAAAATTAATTGAAGACACTGAACATAATTAAGAGAATGATTTGAAAAGGAAATAAGTAAAATACTAAAAAACAGAATAAGCGTTTAATAATGCTATAATTATTGAAATAGTGAGATAGAAATTATTAATTCATATAATGTAAGTAACATATATAAAATATGAAAATAAGAATTAAAGTAAATGATAAAGCTTAACTTGTCTTTATCTTGTGAGAGGAAGTACTGACAATTATAGAACCGGTCGGATAGTTAGACCCACAAAAAGGAGTGTCCGATCTGACCCAGGCTTTAGCACTCCGACGCTTAAGTTAGTAACTTTATAGAGAGAGTACTTTAAAAGGAGTGAGAGGGTCTCATATATTCAATACCCGAATCCATTATGTTTTAGGCTATTTATAGGAGTTCTTTGGAGGGGTATTTGAGTACCTTGGAGAGCGATAACCGTAAATCAGAGTAGTTGAGCGGCGACGTGACAAGAATTAGGTGGGGAGTGTAGGCGTTGGCTTGTGTCAGTGGGCTGACAGGACATGTTGTCCCATCAGTTCGATCGGACATCACGCTTCCCTGTGCTGTCTTTCAGCTCATACTTGACCTTTTTGCCACTGAGCTTGGGCCCTGTTTGGGCCGTATTGATTTTGCCTTTGAAAATGTATTTTTCTCAGTTATCATTTATCCCCCCTTTCAACGGGTCCGATCGGGTGAAGTATCATTCTATTATTTTGACAGGGTTTTCGAATTTTTAGGAGGAGCTCGCTCGAGGAGATGCGTCTGTTTTCCCCAGACAGCTGTCTTGTACTTAATGCCAATGCCGCACGTGTTCCCAGAATGACGTTTTATTTTTTGCAACTGCAGTGATGGGTCGAGGACACGTGGTGTCTATCCGACTGGGAGGCTTTGAAGTATTCTGAAAGCTTTTCACCTATAAATAGGCAGGACTGATGCATATTTTCTTCACTTTTCGGCGACTCTTAACGAAACTGTACCAAAATCTCTTTGTGAACTTTGCTACTTGAAACCCTTGCCCAAAAGATTCTTTGTTGAGGGAAGTACTTCGAATTCCGGGGAGTTTCAGAGTGTCTGCGAGATTATCCAAGTAAGTAATCAATCCCTGCCTTTGATTTTATTTTTTGCTCGTCACATATACACTTTACTTCTCCTCCGCAAAAAAATGGCTTCAAGCAGTGGCCCACAAATAGATAGAAGCTTCATAAAGGATTACGAGAATCGCGAGCCGCTCGCTCGACCTTCGCGATTGACAGAAACTGAGGTGGCAAAAATTTCTTCTCGATACCACCTTTCGGTAGAAGTATCAGTGATGGCCTGCCCTGCTTTCATGGCAATTACAGAGGGGCCTTTTGGCTGTGAGAGGAACGAATGGTTCATATGCCATTTATGGAGTTTGAATGCGGGAATGAGGCTTTCCTTTGGTGCATTCGAGTCGACACTGCTCAGAGGTTACAGAATTACCCCTAACCAATTGATTCTGAATGGATGGAGAATGGTAACCTGCTTTAAGATTTTATGCCGGATAGAATCGGTGGCCCCCACTCTAGATCTTTTTACTCACTTTTTTTATATTTTCGGTCGAAGTGATGGGTCAGAATATTACTTCACCAGCCGACGGCATCAAAAGCTCTTTGCCGTTTTGTCTTCTATGAAACATTTCAGGAAGAGGTACTTCTTAGTGGGGATGGCTGGTGGCTTTGGAGTACTGTTAATCCGATTGGAAGGGGCGACTGTTTTGAATGATCACGCTGTCGGTCGATCTATGTACGAAACCGACATTAAAAAATTGATGGAAGCCGTGGTGAGGAATGGTCGGCCATACGATTCTGATTACCTTCTGAGAACTCTGTCCGAGCCTATAGGCTCCAATGCTGGCACTAGCACAAAACGTGAGCGTTAATATCGGAGTGTGGAGAAGGAGGCCTATTTTTATCGATTCATATATTATATGTGTATTTATTGTACCGAATTTTAAAACGAGGTATTTATCTTTGTTTTGTTTGCGCGATGCAGCTGTGAACGAAATGGTAAGAGAAGAGGAAGCCACAAAACAACTAGCCGATCGGGTCAAAGCTAAAAGAGAGGCTGACGTTTGGCTAAGGAGGAGAAAAGGAAAAAAGAGGATGAAGATTCTACTTGTTTTCGAGGTTCAGGCCTCCAAAAGTGCAGCTAGTGTTCCTATCATTGCGACAACGGCTACCTCTTCTGCCACTGTGGTTGTCCCTACAACCCATCCTTCCTTGACCATCTCGGCCCCATCACTTTTCCCTCAAATTGTAGCAGAACAGTGCCCTCTTAGGCGATGGCGATTAAGGGATGAATCTAATGAGGAAGGGCTATAACCGTCTTTCCTTACCCAGCTGTCTTTCCAGCAAATGGGCACACTGGCAGATGAGTCAGTGTATAAGAAGATTGAAGAGGCGGCAAGGAGGAAGGCTATCGAAACCATAGCTGCTGTCGATGCCTGGATTGCCGCAAGGGGCAAGGAGGTAGCTCGAAATGAGCCCAGTCAATGATCTTCAGGGAGAACTCAAGAGGGCCGGGCTCCACCTTTGGAAGACATCCTGAAGGAGCGGTTTGGCGATGACTGGTCCGTGACCAACAGGGATGTACCAGCCTTCATTTGTCAAGGTCTTGCTCAGGAGAGTGATTTCAAGGCAATGACAGAGCTCAATTTGCTCTCTCGAGAATACGGGCTATTTCAGCAACAAAGCCTGGAGGTAATACTTGCGACTTTCATTTTTATCTTTACTTTTTCTTTTCCTTCATCTCTTTTAATTAGTTCCTCCACTTCCTTTTCTCAGCTGATAAAAAGGGGGCTTCGTATACACGGCATGGTAGCTTATGCCCGAACGAAGTGGGAGGATGCCGTTCGGCAAAGGAAAGAAGCTGAGACCGCCATCGATATGACGAAGAAAAAAGTTGTTCTCTTGAAGTTAGAGGCGAAAGAGCTAAGGAAGGAGAAAACCCGACTGGCTTAAGACCTTAAGTCTCGGTAGAGCGAGGTGGATCGCTTGAAGGGAGATGTGGTGCGCCTTGCTGTTGACAATGCCTTGTGCAAGAAATACGAAGAGGAGTTGGACAGGTTGAGGGACAAATGCTCACAATTGAAGAACGACTACCTTAAAGCCAATGCTGACAAAGACAAGGTGCTTGTGGATAGAGATAAGGTTCTATCAAAGCATGACCTTCTCCTGGCAGTGAAGAATTCCTTGGAGATAGTTTTGGCGAAAAAAGAGGCGACTTGGGCTGAAAAGTTGGCGAAAGCACTGGATACTAAAGGGGAGGAGGTCCTTGATAAGTTGGGTGAGGCGCAAGAGAGGTTGCTGACTCGATTAATCTATGCAGCTAGGCAGCGGTTTCCTGAAGCTGACCTTGATTGGATGGAGGATCTGGGGGCTCTTCCCGATCCTCCTTTTAGCGATGAGGAGGAAGAGGACTTTTCGATTAAAGAGATTGAAGGGACAGCTGAGGAAACCTCTTCAGCACAATCGGTGACTGTCAATTTACCAACTAAACTTGAAGTCATTCCTCCTCCCCATGCAGAGCCCAAGGCCCCTTTACCGACGGAGCCAGAACCCACTATCTCTTTGTCAAAGGAGCCAAAAAATGAGACTATTGCAGGGCCCACATCTGAGCCGGTCGATTTCACGGTAGAGATTGTAGACATAGAGGCTTAGTCTTCTTTCTTGTAACTTGTAGAAAATTCCCAGATGTATATACAAGATTATGTTCACTTTTTATATGAGTTGCAATTTTTACCTGGAGTAGGATTCGTTATAAAATTAACCAAATGAAAAGCAAACTTTGCATAGAATGTACGAAATCAATTAAGGAGAGTATGGGAGCACTTCCTGAATCATAAAAACCTTTGTATAGAGTCAATGATCGTCTGATCCGATCGGAGAGAGTCGCGACAACTTGACCATTTCGGTCGCAGTAGGTGACTTTGAAATTTTTGGTGTTACCAAAGTATTATTCTAGTAAATACAAAGATTTGTTATGTGTTGGAGTGATTTGCAATTTTGCACATTAAGTATAGAGGAGATATAACTCATTTAACTATCGTATTTCGCATTTTGAGTGCGAGATAAACGTCGATGGAGATGGAGTGAAGAAGTTTCGTATCGATGGTTGAGGTATAGTGTCAAATCTATTAGATTGAATGGAGAAAAGTTTTCGTATGTTGAGATAAACGTTGAGACAAATCGCATTGGGGGAGTCGTAGTGGAGAAATCTTTCACATTTTGGGCTTAGAACAAGCCTAGCGAATGACCATCCTGAATTTCGATCGGGATCTATGGAGCATGGAGTAAAACTAATAACCTGCAAGCAAACAACCAAACTAACAAACGAACAAATTCATAAATAGAAACATACCTTTTTCGAAGATGAAGAAAAATGGAGAAAATGGAGAAAATTTTCTTTATTGAATGTGAATTTAATACACGATTATACATGGTACTTCTTGAGTACTTTGACATTCCAGCTTCTGGGGATATCTGACCCTTCAAGGGTTCCTAGTTTATATGTACTGGAACTTAAAACCTTGGAGACTTCGTAGGGTCTTTTCTAATTTGGCATCAGTTTCCCAACTTCGGCATTTCCCGAGCTTATGTTCGCCCTTCTGAGCACCAGGTCACCCACGTTAAAGGTTCTTGCCCTTAATTTTATGTTGTGGTATCTAGCGACTCTTTGTTTGTAGGCGGCGGTTTTGGTACAAACATCTTCCCTCATTTCTTCTAATAGGTCCAAATCTTGGCGTCTATTCAAGACATTCGTCTGACTAGAATAGAATGTTGTTCGATAGGGCAAGAGACCAATTTCTATGGGTATCATGGCCTTGGAGCCGTAGACAAGAGAGAATGGCGTTTGATGGGTGTCGGCTCGTGGAAAGGTCCTGTAAGACCACAAAATGCTATGCAGTTTCTCAGTTTAGTTGCCTTTTGCCTCACCGAGTCATTTTTTCAGTCCTTCTAGGAGCGTCCGATTGGAGACCTCGGTCATCCCATTGCTCTGGGGATGGGTGACGGAGGTGAACTTAAGGCCTATATTGAGGCTTTGAAAAAAGTTTTTGAAGATCAAACTGTCAAACTGCTTGCCATTATCTGTAATAAAACATTAGGTAAGCCATACCTGCAAATGATGTTTTTCCAGGCGAAGTTTTTAACTTTCTCCACCATGATTGTAGCCAGAGGTTCTGCCTCGATCCACTTGGAGAAGTGATCAATGGCAACAAAGAGGAACTTCATTTGCCTTTTTCCTTAGGGAAAGGGCCCTAAAATGTCCAGGCCCCACTGGTCGAACGGCTAAGAAACTCCGATCGGATTCTAATCTGCTGCCAGTTGCCTAATGACTCTTCCATGGATTTGGCATTGTTGGCATCTTCTTACCTTCTCTTGGGCATCTTTGAAGATGCTTGGCCAGTAGTATCTAGTTTGAAGGGCATTCCTCGTCATGGCTCTACTAGCCTCGTGTGCTCCACAAATGCCTTCATGGATTTTCCTCAAAATATAGTCTCCTTCCTCCTCCATTACGCATTTGAGCCAGGGGTGATTAAAAGCTTTTTAAAACAATTTACCGTTAATAATAGAATAATTTAGGGATTTACGAGATACCTTTCGGGCTTTCGCCTTATCTTTGAGCAATTGCCCTGTTTGTAGGTACCGTTTGATAGGGTTCATCCGTATTTCCTGAACTGGCTCAATTTCCATCATTTCTGGTTCTTCTAAGGAGGAGTTTGGTTGGTCAATGAGGGTTATGCTTTCTTCCACTATCCCTTACTCGACAGTAGATATTTTGGCAAGTCGATCGGCTACTAAAGTTTGATCTCTCGACGCCTTTTGTAGGACCCACTCGGATCCACATTCTTCTAGCATCTTGAGTGCCGCCTTGACCTTTCCCAAATATCGTATCATGTTGGCTTCTCTGGCCTCTAAGGTGCCCAAGACCTGACTCGTCACGAGCTGGGAATCGCTTTTGATGACGACCGATTCTGATCAGATGGCATGAAGCAGGCTCAACCCTTACAAGAGAGCCTTGTACTCTGCCATGTTATTTGAAATTTTAAAGTTAAGCTTTATCGCGTATCTTATAACGATATCCAAGGGGCCTATTATTACAATGCCTACACATCCTCGGCTGTCGTTCGTAGCCCCATCCATGATCATTTCCCAATTTGCGGGTTTGGGGTGGTCAGTTACTTCCTCACCAATGAATTCAACGACGAAATCTGCCAAGGCTTGAGCCTTGATTGCCTTCCTGGGTTCGTATCTCATGTCCCATGATTGAAGCTTAACTGCCAATCCCAGCATTTTTCCTTCCAAGTTTGGGGTCTTGAGAATTTTCCTGATTGGTTGACCCGATCGGATAACTATTGTATGTGCTTCGAAGTATTGTCTTAGTTTCTTCATGCACATCATGAGGGCAATGATGAGTTATTCGATCGGTCCTTTTTTCAATTTTGGACCTCTGAGCACTTGGCTCACATAATAAATAGGTAGTTGCTGGATTCCTTCTTCCCTGACTAGGACACCTGCAACAGCTTCGCCAAAAGTTGATAGGTATAAGTACATATTTTTACCTGGAAGCGGCCGGCTGAGCAAAGGGGGATTGGTGAGGAATTTCTTTAACTCATCAAAGGCTTGTTAACAATCAACATCCCAGTTGAAGGCCTTATTCTTCCTTAATTTCTTGAAGAAGGGGGTGCATCATTTGGCTGAGAAGGATATGAACCGCTCAAGGGCTGTTATTTTGCCATTCAGTTTCTGAACGTCTTTCACGTTACTCGAAGGCTGCATCTTCAGGATTGCTTTTATTTTGTCAGGATTGGCTTCAATGCCCCTTTGGGAGACCATGAAGCCCAAGAATTTACCTGAGGGTACCCCAAAAATGCATTTATCAGGGTTGAGCTTCATCCAAAATTTATTCAGTGTATTGAAGACTTTTGCCAAATCGGCAGAATGTTCTTCGGGGCTTTTACTTTTGACGATCATATCATCCACGTAAACTTCCATATACTGCCCGATTTGATCTTTGAAAATCTTATTCATTAAGTGCTGATATGTAACCCCTGCATTTTTCAATTCGAACGGCATGGCCTTGTAACAAAATGTGCCATCATCAGTGATAAAGCTGGTCTTTTTCTGATCTAGTAACCATATCATAATTTGATGGTATCCAGCATATGCGTCGAGGAGGGAATAGATGGCGTGACCCACAGTGGCGTCCACCAACTGGTCTATGTTGGGCAGGGAGTAGCTGTCTTTTAGACATGTTTTGTTAAGGTCTGTGAAATCAACGCACATTCGCATCTTCCTCGATTTTTTTTACCAGAACAACATTGGTCAGCCATTCGGGGTAGTCAACCTCTCGGATCGTCCCCACCTTCAGTAGTCTATCTACTTCCTAGGAGATAAATCTCCTATGATCGGGAGCATGTCTTCGCAATTTCTGCCTAACAGGCTTGCAAGCTAGATCCACGTTGAGTTTGTGGGTGATTACACTAGGATCAATCCTGGTGATGTCTTCTAGATTCCAAGCAAAGGACGGCTGGTTGATCTTCAATACTTGCATGACAGCCTCCTCAACCTCCGTACTCATGCTAGTGCCAATTTGGACAGCCTTTCACAAGCATCTTAGTCTTGATTTCTTTTGCAGGATCCATTCTTGGTTCCTCCGCCTGCTCGAGTCATTCCAGACCTGATTCTACCAATATGGCCTCTTTATGGTGGTTGATCATGGCGACGTAAGCCTCCCTTGATGCCTTTTGGTTGCCTCTCAGGATGGCGACGCCTCCCCTGATCATGATTTTCATCACCATATAATGGATGCTGGTGACAGCCCCGGTTTGAAATAATAGAGGCCTACCAAAAATGGCATTATAAGCAAAAAACATATCAATAACCATAAATGTTACCTTGCAGGCGTGGGCGAGAGCTTCCTGGCCAAGCTCAATTAATAAATCAACCGAGCCTACTATTGGTACTGTGGCATTACCCAATCCGATCAGTGGCGTAGCATTCGGCTTGAGCTCTTCAATCTACAATCCCATTGCTCTATAATCTTGCAATGTAAACACATTCACCGCACTTCCATTGTCTACCAATATCCTTTTTACATCGAAATTGTTAATCCGTACCCTAACGACAAGGGCATCCTCATGAGGGAACATTACATCTCGTGCATCCTCACAAGATATGGTGACTGGGGTTGGCTGTTCAGATGTTTGAGAGACATAGACGCCCTTACCCTTTCTTTTTCTGGAAAGATCTTCTCCATAGGACGACCCACCAGTGATCATATTTATAACACCGATATACGATTGGCGTGGATCTGCATTTTTTGGCTTTCTCCGCTCATCGTCATCATCATCATTGTCAGAGTCATCTTTCTTATGGTTCAATTGTTTACAAGGACTTACCTCTCGAGTTGGACCTATAAACCTCTTGAGGGATCCCCTTTGCACGAGTCGTTCAATTTCTTCCTTCAATTGATGGCATTCATCAGTTGTATAACCAACGTCCCTGTGGAACTTGCAGTATTTGTTGTGGTTTTGGGTTCTTCTGGTCTTCTTGTCCATCTTTTTAGGCCAGTTCACCCTTTGGTGGTTCTCCTTGATCCATATCAATACTTGTGCTGGATTGGCGTTGAGCGGAGTAAAAGTTTGAGCCTGCTGATAAGCTCTCTGATCGGACCTTGATCGTTCCGCCTCCTTTCTTTTTCCTAAGCTCCTTGAAGTGAAAGCTCTCTCTGGACTCCTTGCGAGCCGATCAAAAATTAGAGCTCGATTAAATATCTGTTCATCTGGGTGCTGTAGCCTATCCAAGACGTTGCTTCTTCTGCCACGGCTGGATCTCAGGGCATCATCCAACTGGATATATTGCCTAACTCTTTCCATCAAATCGAAAAAGCTGACTGGTGGCCTTATCGTAATTGAGTCAAATAATGGCCTATCAGTAGTGCTATTGGCTAGGGCGGTGGATGCCATTTTCACGCTTACATTCCTCACCTCTGATATTATAGCCTAGAATCTGTCGATGTAGTCTCGAAGACTTTCATCGGTCCTCTGATAGAGGTTGCACAGATCACTCATGAATTTTGGCACCCGTGTCTGCATAATGAATCGCGTAATGAACAACTCCTTTAGTTATCGAAAGGAAGTGATTGACCCCTGCGGGAGCTTATGGAACCATGTGAGGGCGTTTCCTCCCAGCATGGTGGGGAATATCCTGTAGGCAATCCTTTCGTCGTAGGTATATACCTACACTTTTGTTAGATATTCTACAAGATGTGTAAAAGGATCAGTTTTACCTGTATACCTGTCCATTACTACATCTCGTCACCTGGGAGGTAGCTCTAACTCTGTGATTTCCCTACAAAATGGTGAGACCGTGTTACCGCAGGTGTGATCCTCGAACATTCCTTTCTTGGAGCCTATCAAGCTAAACTGCCTGAGCTTTTGCTTAAACCATTTGTCCTCCTTGCTTATAGCAGCTGGGGTAAGTTCATCCCTCCGTTCCTTCGTGCGGCTATGATTTGGGGTGCACATAAAAGACAAATCGTCCCCTATGGATGAAGTGGATGACCTACTGGGGATGTATGGGGAATCCCTGCTTGAGGACCTTATGCCCTTCCCTTGTCATACCTGTCTGGGGTTTCGGCCCTTATCCTCCTGCTATCATGAGCTCTTGGCTCGTTGATGGAAATCCCCTTGTTTCTTCTTTTTTCAAAATCCTCGATCATGAAGTCAGTTTCATGGCTTTTTTTCATAGATTCTGGGCATTTTTTATTTTTTCAAAGTCTAGACTATGCTTTTTGTAAAGTCGCTAAGAATAGCACGTATGTCCCTATGGTAATAGGGGTATCTTTCGGTTGCCGCTTGGCTACTGCGTCAAATTTTGGAAGGAGGTCACCCCTAATAGGGGATCTGAAAGACCCCTCTCTTCTTTTCGGGGCTTAGATTTGCCTTGACTATGATGATTATGCTCTCCCAAAGTTTCTTGTGCATTAGATTTTGAACCTGCCATTTGTCTCTCAACGAGAGCACCAAATGATAAAGCTTAACTTATCTTTTTCTTGTGAGAGGAAGCACTGACAGTTGTAGGACCAGTCGAATAGCTAGACCTGCAAAAAGGAGTGCCCGATCGGACCCAAGCGTTAGCACTCCAACGATTAAGTTAGTAACTTTATAGAGAGAGTACTTTAAAAGGAGTGAGAGGGTCTTAGATGTTCAATACCCGAAGCCATTATGTTTTAGGCTATTTATAGGAGTTCTTTAGAGGGGGTACTTGAGTACCTTGGGGAGCGATAACCGTAAATCAGAGTAGTTGAGCGGCGACGTGACAGGAATTAGGTGGGAGTGTAGGCATTGGCTTATGTCAGTGGGCTGACAGGACATGTTGTCCCATCAGTTCGATCGAACATCACGCTTTCCTATGTTATCTTTCAGCTCATACTTGACCCTTTTGCCACTGAGTTTGGGCCCTGTTTGGGCCGTATTGATTGGGCTTTTGGAAATATATTTTCCTCAATTATCACTTGTCCCCCCTCTCAACGGGTCCGATTGGGCGAAGTACCATTCTATTATTTTGGCGAGGGTTTTTGAATTTTTAGGAAGAGCCCGCTCGAGGAGATGCATCTGTTTTCCCCAGACAGCTGTATTGTACTTAATGCCAATGCCGCATGTGTTCCCAGAATGATGCTTCATTGTTCGCAACCGCAGTGATGGGTCGAGGACACGTGGTGTCTATCGACGGGGAGGCCTTGAAGTATTCTGGAAGCTTTTCACCTATAAATAGGCAGGACTGAAGCAGATTTTCTTCACTTTTCGATGACTCTTAACGAAATTCTACCAAAATCTCTTTGTGAACTTTGCCACTTGAAACCCTTGCCCAAAAGATTCTTTGTTGAGGGAAGTACTTCGAATTTCGAGGAGTTTCAGAGTGTCTGCGAGATTACCCAAGTAAGTAAGCAATTCCTGCCTTTGATTTTATTTTTCGCTCGTCACATATACACTTTACTTCTTCTCCGCAAAAAATGGCTTTAAGCAGTGGCCCACAAATAGATAGAAGCTTCATGAAGGATTACGAGAATCGCGAGCTGCTCGCTCGACCTTCGCGATTGACAGAAATGGAGGTGGTGGAAATTTCTTCTCGATACCACCTTCCGGCAGAAGTATCAGTGATGGCCGCTTTGCTTCCATGGAAATTACAGAGGGGCCTTTTGGTCGTGAGAGGAACGAATGGTTTATATGCCATTTATGGAGTTTGGATGCAGGAATGAGGCTTCCCTTTGGCGCATTCGAGTCGGCACTGCTCAGAGGTTATGGAATTGTCCCTAACCAATTGATTCCGAATGGATGGAGAATGGTAACCTGCTTTAAGGTTTTATGCAGGATAGAATCGGTGGCCCCCACTTTGGATCTTTTTACTTACTTTTTTTATATTTCCGGTCGAAGTGATGGGTCAGAATATTACTTCACCAGTCGACGGCATCAAAAGCTCTTTGCCATTTTGTCTTCCATGAAACATTTCAGGGAGAGACGGTACTTCTCAGGACCGGTCGGATAACTAGACCTGCAAAAAGGAGTGCCCGGTCGGACCCAGGCGTTAGCACTCCGATGCTTAAGTTAGTAACTTTATAGAGAGAGTACTTTAAAAGGAGTGAGAGGGTCTCAGATGTTCAATACCTGGAGCCATTGTGTTTTAGGCTATTTATAAAAGTTCTTTGAAGGGGTACTTGAGTACCTTGGGGAGCGATAACCGTCAATCAGAGTAGTTGAGCGGTGACGTGATAGGAAACAGGTAGGGAGTGTAGGCATTGGCTTGTGTTAGTGGGCTGATAGGACATGTTGTCCCATCAGTTCGATCGGACATCACGCTTTTTCTGTGCTATCTTTCAGCTCATACTTGACCCTTTTGCCACTGAGCTTGGGCCCTGTTTGGGCCGCACTGATTGGGCCTTTGGAAATGTATTTTTCTCAGTTATCAATAGAGTTTTAGTGATTAAATCAAATCAAATTAATAATGATAAATACAATATCAAATAGGTTGAAGAGGAATAGATTTGGAATAATAAGTATACTAGAAATAAGTATTCATCCAACAAAGGCAAAATACGATGAAGAAAAGAATAACAATAAAATCTAAAAAAAAGAATGACCCAAATAATAAATAATGAATTAGAACAATGTAATTGAGAGTAGGAAAAAGCAAGTATGAGGCAAGGTTAATCATAATTCAAGCATGAATTAAAAGCAAGTAGCCAAGAGTAAATTAATAGCCTAGTACCAACAATAAATCGGTAGCCCAGTACAAGAAAAAGAAATAAGAATAACAAACTGTCAATGCAAAAGAAAAACTAATGACACAGAAGAAAAGACACATAAATATAGTTAAAAAGAGTGAGAAAAATGGTTCGGTTGAAACTTAGGAAAATAAAATAAGATTAAAACACGACATAAGTAAACATTGATGAGGAATTAAGGTAACTGGGCATAAATAGTAAGTAAATTAAGGCATGCAATAATTCAAAATTTAAGAAGGGAGATGACAAATGTCAAAAATAAGAAAATAAAAAATAAATATTAGTTAGATTAAAAAGATAAATCATAGATAAATAATAAATAAAAACTATATGTGTGCATGTTTGTGAAATTTATTAGTTGGGTATCCACCACTAAGCATTTTATGCTTGGTGCGTAGTTATTAACCATGCGCAGGTAGTTGGAGAGGTAGATAGCAGGTCAAAGGGCAAATGGTGGATACTAACGAAGTCGTGCAGTGGAGAAAGTAATTTTGTATATATGTCTGCATGACATGTATATGTATGATGAGAAAGTTTTTAAAGTTAGATTAGAAATATGTGCGAAGTGCGTTGGAGCCACACTCATTTTCGAGTTCGCTATCAGAAGCTCACTTTTAGGGTTCAAGATTGGATCAGTCTCACTTTACTCATAAGTTGGCCACTTTACAATAAAAAGGGATCAAGCCCAAATTATTGTTGATAGTCAGCTCATGAAGGCATTTACTAATGGGCTCAAAAAAGGTAGGTGTTATGGAGTCGCCACCTAACAGAATATTGGAAAATGAATCTCGACCTTTTGATACCTAGGTAGAGACTGATGTTCGGGATATCACTTTTATTAGAAAATTTTGGTTAGATGTTATTTATAATTGAGTTTTAAGATTAATCCTATCTCCTCTCTCACACGATGTAAGGTGATAGAATAAAGTAAACATCCCAATCAAATAAGAAAATAAAAAAATAAAAAAGAACACAGTCCTACTTAGATTTTTACATAGGCAAATTGTCTAAGAAAGATAACAACATAGAATATACATACATAAATCGGAATATTAATTTGGGTTGGGAACATTGGTTCCCTCATGCATATTTACGAAAAAATTTTATTACATCGTGTGGATTTTGGCTAAAAACCTAGACATCGGTTCGAGATTAAAAACCCCAATTAATTTAATAGAAAACATTTCAACGCTTTTTTCCTTTTTTAACATGCATAAAAACCATTTTTTACTAACTATTACATCCCTAAAATAATAATACATCCAAAAAACAAACTAATGAAAAATAATAACTTAATAAAAATAAAACAATAAATCAAATAGCAAAAAGGAGATAATTAAAATAACTAGATGGATCGTTTCTGGTAGATCAGCTTGGGAGTGTGACTTCCCACGTAAAAATCCACAAAAAAAACCTCCATAGCAAAGGTATAAAATACTCAAAAAATCACACCAAATAGACAAATTAGTTAGTATTCTCAAATAACATAATAAAAATAATTATAGATTCATTTTACACAAATAAAATGAACTTAAGTATGGAATCTCATCATACAAGATCAAAATCATGTCAAACAACGAATAAAAAAGATAGAAAATGAATAAGTTACATAAAAGATATATAAATGCATGAAACTACCCAAACAATGCCCAAAATACATCCTAGGATGCCCAAAACTAGGTCAGGAATGGCCATAAACGAGCAAAGGACAAGATAAGGAAACAAGCTCATGATGTCCCATTTGTCAAATGATAGATGGCCGTCAGTCGAGTCATCTTCTTGTCGATCACCTCTGGACAGAATCGAAATGCAAAGATTCATGATAAAAATGCAAAAAATCATGCGAAATGTATTTTCGGTCCTAAACATGCATTTATAGGGTCCTAAATCATGTCAAAACCAAATCACAACAACAAATCATGCATAAATACACTAAAATCGTTTGTTTATAGAATTAAAAGAAAAACAAAAGAAAGCTTTCAAATACACAACAATGGAGAAATCCAAGGATTAACCATATCTTAAACTTGCTTTGAAACCCATGTTCTAATCATATCTCAATAAAACATGCATATGACTCAAATACAATAATTAAAATATATTAATTGACATCAAACAACCGTATGATTATATAAAATAAATTGTAGAGAGAGAAAAAGTGAAAGTAAGCCTAGAATGTTACTCTCAAAAGATATTATGACACTATAATTCTTGTAGTCCAGATCTCCATTTCGATTTATATTCTTTAATTCTCACAAAAACAATGAAATTCATGTGTTTTTGTTTTTTTGTGGTCAAATATTAATGTTAGAGTAATTAACTCTTAGGAGAGAAAGAAATTAATTTTTTTCTCTAAAAGTTGCCTCTGTAAAATAATGATTCCCTTTCTCTTCAAAATCATAGATTTTTAGTTTTATACCTATGCTAAAGTTTGAGTTGGATTCCAACTTAAAACCCTCCAAATTTGGAGATCAGACCCTAACAAATTCGAAAGAAATCCTTTTGAGATAAACTTTCCTTTTTACATATTAGAAACATAGTAATTCTAGGTTTTGAGCCATGGATAGGCATTACTTACTGAGAGGCGGCGGTGCCTCAATACTAAACCTGGAATTTCTAGAAATACCCCTTGTTTAGCCTGTGTAGGAGAAAGAGGCCCACATACAGGTACCCCTTAGGTAATGAGTGGTCGTCTGCCACCACTATAAGTCCAAAATGAGGTTTTTATACACAATTAATTAAAACACTTTGAAAATATTTAAGAATACTTGGAAAATCATGAAAATATTTGAGAACAAGTGAGAAATTCATAATCAGAGCTTTTAGATTCAAACCTATTATCAGTAATATACTTTGTTCTCATCATTGGGTAACCCTGATCTAGGTTACCTTAGATCATAATATCTACAGCTGTCCTTAATTTTTGGGAGCTAGTGCACCAGTGCTAAAGTGAGCCAAAATTCAAGGTAAAAGGAAAAAGATGCATACCTGAGGTAGCGAATTACTTGGTTAATTAAAACACGTACCTTTTGAGGCATTGATTCTCTTATTTGGTCGGGTAGTTATCGTGAGCATGTTAATGCATTAACCTTGGTTCGGATATCTAACATTAGTTTGTCATTGTGTTAACCTTAATTCAAATAGTTAACATCAATTTATGGATGTGTTCATCCTGATTGACCGTCCGATTAGGGCCTAGGGCATGTTGAATCAGGATGAGTTTACTAACTCTAATTAACACTTAGGGCATGCAGAATCAAGTTATTTGAATGCATCTAATTAGTGCTTAGGGTATGCAGAATCGAGATGACTTGATGGGAACTGATTAGTGCTAGCTTATTGGCATGCAAAATTAGGATGAGTTATCTTGATTGATGCCTTCTTATCAGTGTGTTGAACCATTGTAGATGGGTTCACTACCTCTTAAGAGGAATTTGGTATTTGTGAAAAGGATTTAATATTAGTGTGCTATGGCAATTCGAAAAAGATACTAACCTTGGTGAGATAAAGATTTGTCTTTGAACATGGTAGCCATCCTCTAGAAATTACCCCCAGCATACCATATATAGAAAGGACTTTATTGCCTAAGAGACTCAAAATGCCTTGAAAAAGGACTTAAGGACTTAATGCTGACCAAGAGACTTCAAATGCCTTGAAAAAGAACTTAAAGGCTTAATGCTTGCTAAGAAACTCAAAATGCCTTGAAAAAAGACTTAAAGGCTTAATACTTGCTAAGAGACTCGAAATGCCTTGAAAAAGGATTTAAAGATTAATGTTCGCTAAGAGACTCAAATACCTTGAGAAAGGACTTAAAGACTTAAATGCTCCTAAGAGACTAAGATTGCCTTCAAAAAGGACTTAATGATTAATGCTCATAAGAGACTAGGAATGTCATGAAAAAGGACTTAAAGACTTAATACTCGCTAACAGACTCGAAATGCCTTAAAAAGGGACTTAAAGATTAATGCTCACTAAGAGACTCGAATGCCTTAAGAAAGGACTTGAAGACTTAAATGCTCCTAAGAAACCAATAATGCATTGAGAAAGGAGTTAATGGCATGTGGCTGAAACCTACAGACCTATATATAAAGCAGATAGTTAACTTGCTATTTTATCATTCACAATGGAGAATATTACTTGGTTGCTTCCGATATGAGCATGCAAAATACTATCTCGCACTTTAAGGTGAGTGTAAATCATCTTAGCTCTTGGAAACATTATGCAAATAGAGGCCTATTGGGTTGCCCCTTATTATGGGGTGATGATTGAGCTGAATGCTTACGACATTGATTAAAAGAGTTTGGTATGTTAATCTTCGCTTGAGTGACCAATTTGTGCTTCCTCCTTTTTTTATGGGTGCAAGAGTATATACAAAGGATTATTATGCATGAAATATGTGGAATGTATGCAAATAATCATGCTCATAAAGTGCATGCAAAAGAACTATGTGCAATAGAATGTAGGGGCCATGCAAAATGTAGGGAAATCTATTCATCCAAGTGAGTTAGGGGTAAGTGACAGTCTAATCCTATTGCATTTCTATTCAATAACTCCTTATTGCTTTAAGTCATTATTTTGAAGGTGGTATGCCCCTTATGGATTTTCACACTAGTTTATCTTAGCATGAAATACATCCCATTAGGGATTTTCACATAACCTATGCCTAACTTTTGCCTAAAATGGATCCAATCCATTCAATGGCTTTTATTCTTTATTCTTTTCTTTTTTTTCTTTTTTTTTTAGAATAGACTGCCCATTTTCAGGTTTTCACCCTATTTTTTGGCCTAACTTTTGCTTATAGAGCTAGTTATGATTTTCATCTCTAACAAACTTTTTCTTCTTTTTTTAGTTTTTATGTTTTTTTTTTGTTTTTGCTTTTTTAAGATCTGCACTCCTAATTTGCACTTTATCACGTGTCTTATACGTGTCATAGGTCTCTCTCGATTGGTTAATCATACTTATACTTAACTTATGCATGCATTCTCATCTACATGCATTGTATGCGATGACAATAATCATAACCAGACATGTAATGAAAAAATACTGATTCTATTTATTCTCAAGAAGTGACATTATGTGTGCATCCAACACCTGTTATCAATAAGCCCTTTTGAATTTTCTTAATTGAATATTTTCTCTCAACCCTTAATTTTTTCGTAGGGCATCTTTTTTTGTTTTCATCCTAGTGGGATGCTAAATTTTAGCAAGGCTACATTTTTTTTTGTTTTCAGCCTGCGAGCTTCTTTTCTATTTTTTTTGTTTTATTTTCTTTTATATATGCTGCTAGCTACCAGCATGTCTAAATGTCCATGTAGTCAATGCTCTTGATGAAAAACTTTTGGGATAATAGGGGCACCATAAGGTACATTGTCCCATGCTACATCATCCATAGATTTACCATTAATGTTCTTGCTAAAATGCTCGTCATAACAAGTTAATGCTGTGTATTGACCTTTATTATGCCATCATACTGTATGATTCTTCCTCTTATCATTGGAATAGCTTCTTAGACCAAGCCTATTTTAATATGCTTTTTTGTTTTATTTTGTTTTCTCTTTTTTTCTATTATAAACTTAGCCAGATTTGGCACACTTCCTAATTACTATGTCACTACTTTGCAAATTGGCATCAGTATAAGGAAAATCATCATTAAGGTTGTTGGCACTTCTATTTGCATTTTGCATCTTTCCAAAATTTACATTTTCATTAGAGTTTCATCTCTTGTCCAATATTTCCTTGTTATCTATAACCATCGTGTAACCTTTGATGTGTTTAGCTTGTGTATGGTTCTCTTACCAATGAGTCTTCTTGGTTGTAATCCTAATAAATACTAACTGCTATAATGGCATTCTAGCTTTGGCTTGAGTTGTATTCCATTTTAATCTCATGATAATCCAGAATTTCTAAGGAAACCAACTATAATGGTTTAAAAAAATGACCTTTGAGGATAGTGTGTTTGGTGAGACATAGTATCTGTCTTGATATTAGGATTTACCTTGGGAAAACCAATAACCTACTGAGACTTACCTTTAAGCATGACATAAGACTTTTCTTGCATAGTCATGATTACAGAAGGGAATAACAATAGAGGCATGTCGAGTTCATAGTAAGAGTACTTCATAGCTTGCTTCCCATCAACTCCTACAAAAAGGCATTTTACACCCTATGCAATGGCGTAATCTTTTTTCTTTTTTTTTTCATCTCTCAAATTTATCTCACTTCAGGAGTCATAATGGATACAATCAAGATATTTTTTTTCTTAAGATCAAGTGGAGTAATATTCATTAAATTAATGTCTTAGAAATGAATTATGATTACTATCATCCAGGATGCAAATAAATAAGACATTGCAAACATAAAGAAAGTTCATATCATTAATACAATTAAAAGGAAAAAAGTTATCTTAGTTCAAAGACACTTATTAGATGATAAAAAACTATTCAGACCCCATCTTTATCTAGATGATGCTTCCAAGGTTGGTGATGACATGGAGCTTGTAAAAGAAGCCTTAATTATTCCCCTTTGAGACTGGTGTTTATTGGGTATCAACCAAATGTTGAATACGATCTCTTACCGGGATAGCAATAATCAGTTCTATACCTTGTATGCTGGTGATAAGCACAATACCAATAAGTTCTATATCTAGGTTTCCCTTGGCTCATGACTAGCTTAGCTAGTAATGGTTGTAACTTCCCTTACCTATTGAGACAAGTGAGGTACCAAGATAGAAGTTTACGTATAAGGGTATAATGATTCCCTTTCTTCTTATGATTGAAACTTCTGCAACCTCATCATTGCCCTTACTTGGGTATCCATTCTTCTGCTTATTTCCATGGTTGCTTCTTTTTGAATTCACAACCCAACACTTTTTTCCAAATATTTCCCCTTAGCTTCAATGGCGATATCCTTAAGAGACTTCAAGACTTTAAGCCCTTTCATTTTCAATCCATCTCTTAGTTACAGGCTCGCATTCCTGATGAAGTGTCTAATTTGATCAGAGGCATCTGTCTTTAACTTCATCTCAATCACCCTATTTCTCCCATAAGTAAGGTATTCATGGAAGGACTCTTTAAGTTTAAGGCATAATAGCTTTAGATCTTTGAGAGCGGCCTCCATTTTGGTGCTGCAGTCACACTACTTCATAAACACTTCTGTCAATAGATTCTAATCTTCCTTTGTCTTACTATCTAACCCATGGTACTAATCGATGGTAGGACCTATCAAACTAAGGAAAAAATACTATATCTTCTGCTTCCTAGTTAAAATTGTTCCCATCATCACTAATGTGTATTGCTTCACATATGTTGATAGGTCTAAAGTACCATTAAACTTAGGCAAATCGGGCATCTTGAACCTTTGAGGTAGCAACTCTTCAATGTCCAGATCTCTATCTTTAAGGATGAGTCCCCTTCCAGCCCACAGGAGATGGTCCATTACCTTAATTTTCACTTTTAACTTTTTAAATGCAATATTCTCTACCATAGGGCCCTTACTCTTCACTTCAAAAAATGTCAAAATAGCAATGAAAAAATTTCTATTGTTAATTTATCAAGGAAATCAAATATCGTTGCTATTTTTGGTTGAAGTTTTTAGATTTAGCAACGAAAATAAAATTGGTTATATTCCATTGCTAAAAATGGAGGAAATTTTTAGTGCCAAAATATAGTAATGAAAATTAGCAATGGAATGCTTATACCGTTGCTAAATAAGGCGTTAGAAGATGATGGAAAAATTTTAGAATGAAAATTAGCAATGGAAAGAAAATTCTGTTGCTAATTTAGCAATGAAAAGTTATTTCCGTTATTTCGAAACCAAATTGCTTTAAGTTTGCTTATTTAGCAATAATTTTTTTTTCGTTGCTAATTTAATAACAAAATTCAATTTTCGTTGCTAATTTAGTAACAAAAGATAATTTTATTATTAAATAACCAATCTTAATGCAGTTTGATTTCAAAATAGCAACGATTTTTTTTCATTGCTAAAATAGCAACGAAAATAATATTCTGTTGCTATTTTATTTTTTTCTAAAATAACAACGAAATTTTTTTTCAGTTGCTAAAATAGCAACGGAATGTATTTCAATTGCTAAAATAACAATAGAATGTTTTTCTGTTACTAAATTAGCAACGAAATATGTTTTCTGTTGTTAAAATAGCAATCGAAATAACATTCTATATCTATTTTAGCAATCAAAATAAAATTTAGTTGTTTTTTAATTGTATAAATAATTCATTTTTTTCCTTTTGTTGCTTCTTCATTCTTTTGTGAACCTCGGTCTCTCCCTCATCCTTACCCTCTCCCTCTCTCTCTCTCCTTCTCTCGCCTTTTCCCTTGCCTTCGCTTTCTCGCTCCCTTTCCTCTCCGCAGCCGGTGGCTCTTTGTTGGGAGTTGGTTTTGATGATGCTTTCAAAGATGGTTGAGTTGGCAACTGCAGTTGTCCCACATCTCTTTCTTTCTTTGGCTTGTGCTGCTAATATGGCAAAGGTTTGCTTCTCTATTTATTCTTAGAAATGTATTTATGGTTTGCATTCTCTTGTAGACGACTATAACTCCGAAGGCAGCAACAAAACCTAATTTCATCTCATGGATCTGATAATTCTCTCGCATTTCTAAATTTCTAAGTTTGCTGTTCTTTAACCTTCAAAATAGCCCAAAACTACGAAAGGTCTCTCATTTCCCTCTAAAACCTAACATTTAAAGAGGAAAATCGAAATCCACATTAGAAATAAAGAAGTAATAAATCAGTTTCAAGCTGTTCTTTTGGAATTTTATGTATTTTTATAGAACAGAAGTGAATTTTTTCTTCACAAAAATTGAAAAAAATATCATGGCTGAGATCCACCGTGAACAAGGCAGTGAAGGTTGGAAACAAGAATAATCTTATCCGTGCCATAAAAAATTATGCTAATTCCGTTCTTCACAATTATGGAATATTTATGAATTCGAGTGTTCATTTTAAATGCTAGAAAATAGATTCTAGTTGATCTTCCATGTTAGAAAAATAAGTAGGGATTTTAATTCCTACAGGAAATGTTTGCTACATATTATTTCTTTAGTTATGTCTTACAGATCAAGTGGAGTAAGCATACACATGTTACTCGGATAGTTTACTTAATTCAAGGAGGGCATAGGGTGATAGTAAGCATTAAGTATGCTTTTTGAGTATCATTTTCTTTTGACCATTTTAAATATACTAATAACTATACTATATATGGCGATTGAGTGGTGAACAACAAGTTAACTCTTTTATATGACTCAGAATCTTGAAGCACCGAAAGATCAAGAAATTTCTTTTTTCTTGGTGATGTTTGGGTGAGTTTACTGGCTATTTTCGGTGAGGAAATCATTTTCCAATCCTGTTGATTTTTTAAATATACATATTAGGAACTAGAGATGATTTTGGGTATTAATTAAAGGGAATTTTGTGTTTAATTGGAGGTTAAGGCAAAAAATTAAACAAAGGTGAGAATGAGCAGGTTTTGAAGCTGGCTGTCATCTCTTCTAGAGGCATGTGAAAAATTAAACTTAAGTTTAATTAAATTTTTGAGCTGTTATGGATTTCTGTTTTTAATTCTCCCAATCCTGCTAATGTCAGCTCTATCCCCTCTGTTATGGTTTATGCATTCTATTGTTCTTACCTTCACTCCTTGAAATTATTTTGATGTTACTAAAACTACTTAAATTTATTAGAAAAAGCACTTTTTGGATGTTGATATATTTGTTATAGTTACTTCAAAGATATTTGGTGACATTAGTTTTGCTTGCAACTTTGGGAATGAATTGGGGTGATGTTATTGTTCACTATAAGACAACTTAAAAAATGAACTATGACTCGGTAAATCATATTATTATTTTTGATTTACAATTACATTTTTTTCCTTTTACTTTTAGCAGTTATCTTTCTTTTTAAGAGAAGCTTTCTAGAATGAAAGTGGAATGATTAATTTGGAATTACATTATTTTCCTTTATTATTCGAGATTGATTAATTTAATTGGAATGAAAGGAATATTTTTCGACTTTTTCTTTCTCATTTCTATGAGTGTTTGTTAGCCGTATCAAATGCAGCAATATAAAATATTTAATAAAAAAATGTTTTTCATTTTTCATTCAATGATCTGTATGTGCAGGGTGTGTTATATGCTTAAATTACCAATTAATTCCCTTTATAGTAAGTATATATAATTTAATTTTTTATGCCATTTTGATCAGATGTTTAAATCTGTTGGATATATGTGAAGAAGAAAGTATAAAAAAGATGAAAGAGGGACTAATATACGTAAAGCATATATAGCACTTCTCCCAAATAAAGTCAAATGTAGCATTTAACTGTATATCATTAAATATGTGTTATATGAGACATGAAAGACCATTTAATTTACAAATTGATTGTTGGGTGCTGAATTGACTTGCATGTTTTGTTCTGTGGCTTCAAAGTGGGAAGTCATTATGACTCCAAGCAATGTTAGTTTAGTAGGACAGTGCTTCTCTATACATGAAATTTCATTTGCTTTAAAGTGGGACATTATGCTTGCGTTTTAGCTTTTATAATTTATTTTACTAATAATTCTTAATTTTGTGGAAGCATGTGAAAAGTGAGATATGGAATACTAAGATATGGACCCATTGTTGACGTTGATTTGCAAATTCCACCAAGACCCCCTGGTTATGCTTTTGTTGAGGTAGTCTGTGCAGCTCTTAAAAAGTGGCATTGGCAATAATGCTACCTTTTATTTTGGGTGCTTGGATATTTTGTAACTTAGATTTAGGTTATCTTTTTTTAGTTAAGTAAATTGATTAAAAAAGAAGAGAATAACAGTAGCCAAAGGAAAAAAAAACAAAACACAAAAAAAAATAAATAAATAAATAAGAGAAAGATATCAGTAAAGACCCCAATGTATTAAGATTGAGTCATATTGTATTAGTTTATCATTCAAGCTCTTGAAGTTTGGTTTTCATAATGAAATTGCATAAGAGATAAATAAAACAAAAAAATGAATGCGTTGGTATTATTGCCTTGAGTTTGGTTTTCAAGTTAATCATGTTACTGTTTTAAGGATATCTAGTGGTGAGGTTGTAGTTTACATTTCTTCCTGTTGTTCTCATCCTCTATCCCTGCTTTTCTACTCTCTATTAATTCTGCTTTTGCCTTGCTGCTATTATGCTTGGTGGTCATGCTCTACAGGCGTAGCAGGTAATTTTAAGAATTTTTATCTTATTTGCATATTTGTTTCTTGAATTATTTTCAGAACCCTTAGCCAAGTGGTCTGATTGTCTTCCATATCAGCCGATTCCTGTTTGCATTAGACTGAACTAATAGAAGTAATTTGTACTAGTTTCATACCAATTATATGGCTTTTATATGTTTGCAATTTAACGTTTTTGATATATATATATATATAATTTCTTAATAAAAACTAAAACCCTTTTTTTCTATTTATGCTGCCTTTTTTCCTACCTTACCACCAACCAATAATGCCTAAAATAAAACTATTTATCTTCTTTTAATTTTTTAAATTTTTTGAATTTTTGTAATTAAATTTTTATACTTTTATTTTATAATATTCAAAATTATAAAATTGATACCATTTTTTCGTTTTATGCGCTTTTATTATATGCATTTTAATTTTGATTTCATATATTGTGATTAATACTCTTATTAATTTAAAATTAAAATAATAATTAAGAATACCGCTTAAGTTAAAATTGATAAAAAAAATGTATGAATATAATAAATTAAGATTAAGTACAAAAGTTAAAAAAAAAACTCTTAAACTCCGTGATGCATTTTGATTTTGCATGTAATTATTGATAGATTTATTGAACTTTATATAATTTATCAAATGAAAGTGATGTGCTGCCTAACCACCTTATAAGTTGAAGTCCACGAGGTCGCAATTACCTTGTAAAATTGATCACACCCACGACGATTGCCTTCTCTTTCATTCTTTTTTTTAGATATCACTTTAATTTGTAGATTTCAAATCCTCGAGAGCACATATCTTTAATTAAATAGCAAGAAATATATATGTCTTTCACTTCATTATACGGATAATATAAATCAGCATCAAAATGAAGTGCACTCTTACTCAGCAGCATGCTTATTTTTCTTCTTTGTTGAGGTCATCTTTTGCTATGGGACTTGTAGGGCCCCATTCCAAGGAAAATAGTGGAGTACTATGTTTCTTGCCATCCGATGTATGCTAGTCATTTCTATATAAGATATTTATTATTATCCTAATTAGTTAGGATATCTTTTAAATATATTAGCCATTACTTTACGTTATTTTTGTGATATTGATATAGTTCATATTCCCTCAAGTTCTTTTCTTTTCTTTTTTATTAAGAATTCCCCTCGTTGACATTCACATTTTGCTTTTGAATGTAATTATCTTAAGTCTCTTTTGATGATTGATAGATTGATTGGTATTATATATTGTGTATAGAGAGAAACATAGAGAATACTATTTTGAAATTTTACTTTTGTTGCTTTCTTTTTTCTTTGGTTCAATTACATGATTGTTTGACACTACCCACTGGCTATCTCACTATAGCCAAAGTGAAATACATGATCACCTAAATTGAAGCGAAGAAATGCATTCAAAACCCCAAACACTCTTTATCATTATATTTGCAGCTCCAAATTCTTATATTTAGTTTTTATAGACTTCTATTGTAGTGGTTACTTTGATGATAATCCAAGCAATGAGGTAGCATATGAGATTATGCTTATAAGATTGCTATTCGAATTGTATTCTTGTCAAACTCTTGCGATGCTTCTTTTTTCTTCCTTTTTCTTTTATACTTAATTTTTTTGATTTTGGTTTTTTCTGTTACTGCAGATTGCAAAGGCATTATTATAAATTTCACCACCTAGATCCTCTGGTGACGTACTTTTAGAAACTGATGTTGGAATAGTTTTGGCTGTTGCAGACAAGTGCAATTAAACTCATGACTGACAATTAGGCTTTATTACCTTTATGGAGTCATAATAAAGATTGTGATATAATGTGAATGCTACATTGAGAATGTGTTATGCTTTCTATATTGAAAAAAGATATTTCCAGTTAATGGGAATTGGTTTTCTTTAGGTTCAAATATTGGTAGAAAAGGATAAAAATTTGAACTTGGTTTGTGCCTTAAGACTTGCTACTGATGTCTAACCTATTGAAGTTGATGCCCATGTGATAAATGATGTAATAAACTTTGCTTTTGAATTATTGTGATAATTAGCATTTTCATTTTTAGTTACAGTTTCTTGCTACCTAATCAATTGTGATGGGTTTCAAATAAATTATTTGGCTTCGAGCTCAAATAATATGAAATTTGATTATTTGTGTTTGCTCAAGTATTGTTAAGGGATAGTGTTGATTTGCAATGTGGTATTCTGTGTAAAGAATAATAATTAAAAAATTATAATAATTTTTAGCGATGGAATGGCGATGATTTCACCATCGTGAATTTTTTTTATTGGTGGGTGAATTTAGCAATGAAAAATGAATTTTCGTTGTTAAATTTAGCAACAAAAACTGATTTCATTGCTAATTTTAGTAACAAAAAATGAATTTGCATTGCTAATTTTGACCAATTTTTCGAATCTACCTTAGTTGGATTTAGCAATGAAAATTGAATTTCATTGTTAAGTTTAGCAATGGAATAAAATTTTCGTTGCTTAACAATAACAATCGCCAAATTATCAACCATTGATTCCGTTGCTATTTTTGATTAGCAACGAAAAATTGATATTTTTCGTTGCTAATTTCCATTGCTAAATAGCTTTTTCTTGTAGTGCTTTACTACCAATACTGGCTCATCTTCTTCCTTATTTTTATAAAGTCCTCTTCAGGGGCAAGTATGTTATCCCTTCTCTATTCAGTACCTATCAAGGGAATGCCTCTAGTAGTGTTTTGATTTATGGGCTAAGGTTCAGTAGGTGATGGAAACATTCCTCCAATCAGAGCAAGCATCCTCTCCTTAAACTCTTGGAACTTTCTATCTAGCTTTCTTTCCAGCATATCACATTGTCTTTGTGGTGTCTCCCTGGCCATCTCCACCTCTAGTATAGAAACCGTTATATTATCTAAACCACTTGAATGAATATTGTACGATGGCTGAAAAAGCAAAAGGTTAGAATGATGCATGATATAGTGAGGTGTATGAATTATATACATAACATATGATTATGAATATATTACGCATATGATGTTTGAGGATAATGCATATGGGTGACATGTATACGATGCATGACTTCATGATTAGAATGATGCATGACAATGTATAATATACAGGTGATCCATGATATATTTTAAGGGTATATATGATTCATGAGTCAATTGTTACAATAATGCATGATGGGTACATATGGTGTATGGTAACACATGTTAATACATATAATACACGAATCAATCATTACAATACAGCGTGATGATGCATGTGCATATTATACATATGATGCGTGAATATGTTAGGTGCCAATCACAACCATATACAAGCATAGAAATAGTCTTTTGACCTTATTTCTCCCATACAGGAGATCATACAATCTATTTCCTAGGTGGGTTTAGACCATTGGTCAACCGGGGATCCAATGGATGCATATAGTGCATGGTGAAAAACTAGCAACATAACCTCTCTAATTGAAAGCATATGTATATGGGTTTTGACCATTATGTATTTTGACTAACTCATATAGGTCGGATTAGGCCCGTCGGGGCATGGCAGCCTTTAATTGGTACCTTTATAATTTATTTGTGTTTGGTCAATACATAAGGGTCCACATAGCAAGCAAACTATATTATGGTTATAAAATCTAAGGGAAGTTGCTATTGTCATTACATAGACTTGAGTTAAGGGTGGTGAGACTTTAAGGCTACCCAAGCATGATCCCTGCTAATAGGTCTAGCTCATTATGAGCATAATGACCGATGGACCACTATTTTATATACCATTTGGTACTAGATTTGGGTTGGTGGGTCTCTTTGACACGTCTTTACATTGAGTGAATATAGGGTATGCTTCAGGATAGCACTGGGACTAAAAAATGATGCCTAACTTAATTCTAAGCCCTTAAGATGTATACAAGAAATGCAATTTTAGAAAAGAGGTATGATTAATAAAAAAAACTCAATTATAAAGAACTTAACCAATATGCTTTTAGGAGCAAGGTCTCTTTAGTCTTTAGTGG
The DNA here is from genome assembly GCA_037975025.1 of Excoecaria agallocha. Lineage (NCBI taxonomy): Eukaryota > Viridiplantae > Streptophyta > Magnoliopsida > Malpighiales > Euphorbiaceae > Excoecaria > Excoecaria agallocha. The sequence continues at coordinate 175,807 of JBBPFJ010000201.1, forward strand.
AGTCACCATCGCGATACGTGCTGAAGCCATACTCATTTTTCAGTTCACTCTCGAAAGCCATTTTCAGGGTCCAAGATCGGATCAAGCTCACTTTACTCATGAGTTGGCCAATTCACAATAAAAAAAGGGATTAAGTCCAAATTATTGTTGATACTTAACCCATAAAGGTATCTACTAATAGGCCCAAAAAAGGTAAGTGTCATATAGTCGCCACCTAATAGAACGTTGGAAAATGAATTTTAGCCTTTTGATGCCCATGTAGAGATTGGTGTTCGGGATATTACTTTTATTAGGCATCTTGGTTAGGCATTATTTTATAATTGAGTTTTGAGATTAATCCTCTCTCCTCTCTCACGTAGTGCACAGTGATAAAATAAAATAAACATCCTAATAAAATAAATACATAAATAAATAAAAAGAATAAAGTTCTACTTAGATTATTACATAGGTAAATTGTCTAAGATAGAAAACAATAGAGAAATATACATACATAAATCGGGATATTAATTCAGGTTGGGAACATTAGTTCCCTCATGTATATTTATGAAAATATTTTGTTACATCGTGTGGATTTTAGTTAAAACATTAGACATTGGTCCGAATTTAAAAAAACCCAATTAATTTAATAGAAAATATTGAAAATTTTTTTCCCTTTTAACATACATAAAAATTCTTTTTTATTAACTATTACATCTCCAAAATAATAATACATCCAAAAAACAAACTAATGAAAAATAATAACTTAATAAAAGTAAAATAATAATTCAAATTATAAAAAAGAGATAATTAAAATAACCAGATGGATTTCTTATGGTGGATAAGCTTGGGAGCATAACTTTCCATGCAAAAAGCCACATAAAAACCCTCAGTAGTAAAGGTATTAAATACTGAAAAAAATCACACCAAAAAGACAAATTAGTTAGTATTCTTAAATAACATAATAAAAATAATTATAGATTCATTTTACACAAATAGAATGAACTTAAGTATGGAATCTCATCATACGAAATCAAAATCATGTCAAAAATCCAAATTTTTCCTAATTGCTTTGTGTGGCTCCATGCTTATGGTTTTGATCTTCCTGGTAAAGATCTTGTTTTGGGCTTTGATGCTATTTACCAACTTCGCAAGTTATATATCCAACCCACCGGGCTTCGTTACAAACAACAGTTTCTTCCTTATACAACCCAACATATCCTTTTCTCCCTTAAACCTCCTGATCCCTTTTCCCAGATTAAAGATAACCTTTTAACCCATTGTTGTGCTACCTCTCATTCAGATTTTCTCCATAAACACCCTTCTCCTCTTTGGACTCGTCTTGAGTTTTTTATTTCCTTACCCTTCAAAAAGTCTGAAGACATTAACCCAACCAAAGTCACTCACCCTAGAATGTCTCCTAATGACTTTCATTTAGCCCAAGATGAATGTAAACAATTGATAGCCAAAAAGCTCATTAAGCCCACTAAGTCTGATTGGGCTTGTTAGGCCTTTTATGTTAATAAACACTCAGAACAAGTTCGTGGTAGAAAAAGGCTTGTGATTGATTACACCCCTCTCAACCCATTCCTGAAAGATAACAAATTTCCTTTACCCAATATTTACTCACCGTTCCCCTTCCTCCATGATGCCCATATCTTTTCCAAGTTTGATCTCAAAGCTGGATTTTGGCAATTAGGAATCATTCCTGAAGATCGTCTTAAGACTGCTTTCTGTATTCCTAATTTTCATTATCAATGGACAGTGATGCCCTTTGGACTTAAAACTGCTCCCTCAATTTTCCAGCAAGTGATGATTAAGATTTATAAACCATTAGCTCATAATTCCTTAATTTACATTAATGATATCCTTTTGTTTTCCCTCGATATCCCTTCACACCAACAACTCCTCCATACCTTTTTTACTTTAACCCAATCCCATGGTATAATTCTTTCATCCACTAAAATGTTTATTGCTCAACAAGAAATTGATTTTCTTGGAAGGCATTTTATTCATGGTACCTATTAACCTCAACCCCATCTAGCTTCTGAATTATTAAAATTCCCCGACAGCCATCTGTCCTTTAAACAAATTCAACAGTTTTTGGGAATTGCCAATTATGTCCGCCAATTCATCCCTCACTTTGCTTCTCTTGCCAAACCACTTTACCAGCTGTTAAAGCAAGATGCCCTACCATGGTCTTATCTTCACACTCATGCAGTTAAAAAGATAAAAACTGTGACACAAAATTTGCCACCTCTTCATATTCCTTCTATAGGAAAATGTTTCCTTTAGACTGATACCAGTGATGAATGTTGGGGTGTAGTTCTTCTTGAAGAAAAAGACAATGTTCGACACATTTGTGGCTATGCTAGTGGTCAGTTTAAAGTATCTGAATGCCATTATCATTCAACATTTAAAGAAATGCTAGCTGTCAAGTATGGGATTAAACGCTTCGAATTTCACTTGATTGGACATCACTTTACTGTAATAATGGACTGTTCTTCTTTCCTCAAGATGCTTTCCTTCAAGGGAAAGTCTGTGCCACATCAGCAACTTCTTTGATGGGCAGAATGGTTCAGCAAATATGACTTTGATGTTCAGCATATAAAAGGCAAGCAAAATTTTCTCCCAGATTATCTTTCTCGTTTTAAACCTCCAAAGCCTTTAGTTCCTCTCACTGTTCTTCCACAGATATTTGTAATGGATTATCTTCGTCCCAATCCAAATCTCAAAAAAATATCAGTCCTCTTCACTATTGTTCTGCTTCCAAGAAACAATCCTCTCCTCCAGATTGTCCTATGACCGATCCTTCTACTGTTAAATTATTTGCCACTCGCCACCTGTTTCATTTTCTCCATCTGTTTTCTATCAAACCTGGAATCCCTCCTGATGAAAATTTCTTTCGTTTGGATCAACCATGGTCCATACTGTTTCAGTTCCACCAGTCCTCTCCTATGTACCCAGATGAAATTTGGTTTCTTTGGTGTTTATCTGCTTTGTATACTCATGCCATCCAGTTTCCTTTGGTTCAAATCTATGAGATTCTGACTACCTCCAGTAATTATGACTCTCTTCAATGGCAGTTCTTAGAATGGTATGCTCCACTCTCTTGGTGGAGACATGAATTTCTAAAACGGATTCAAGATCTAAATCTCTGGAAAATGTCTCCAGATGAAGCTCATTAGTACTCAGTGATTTACTTTTTCACTAGGCCATACATTCTAAACCCCACTCAGAATTCTATGTGGTCTCAACCTCAGACATTTCATTGGCATACTTTCTCCTTTCCTAATCTTTGTCAAAACCATCCATCAAGAATGACCTTCATCTCTCTCTCTGTGAGCTTAATAATATTGATCCTACTAGTCTTCATCCACTTGTGCTTGACACTGTTGAGTCATCCTCTCATCCTAATTATCTGGACTCCTTATTCCAAGATTTTCATGATCCATATGACTCTTTACAGCTATTTGATAATAACTTTCATGAACCTAATGACCCAAGCACTCAAGACTATCTAGCTGCATTTGAACAACAGATCAAAGCTGACATTGATAAAGAAAAAGCCAAAGGAAAAGAAAAAGTTGATTGGCGTGATTATCCACTCTCACCTGACATATATGATCCTGAAGATATGAACTTGTCTCCTTCTCATGAGCCAATCCACTCCAGCCACAAAGATTAAAGAAGATGGTCCCACATGTTTAAAGCTGTCTCCCACTTACTATATATTATCATGTGCTATGAGTTGTAAAGGAGATTCCTCTTTATCTTGTGTAATTATTGTTTACTTTAGTTATTGGATTGTGATGTAAGCACTGAAGAGAGCTTCCACTTCGCTTCATCTATATATGCTTAGGTTGTAAGCCTACTAAGGCATAAACTTTCTTTCTTTTCTCTCTTGAAAAATCTTCAGTGTGTAATAAAAATATGTTTGCCTAACGTTTTCTCTTTCTTGCCATTCAATGTTCTTAAACAATCTTACATAAGATCTTGAAATCAGTTGCAGGATCTATGGATTTGTTCATAAACCTAAGAGGATAGTCCACAGTTAAGGCTAAGAGGAAGTGTCGTGTTTTGGACAGTCATACCTGGTAATGAGGAGATCCATAGTCCCCTGCTAATTGGTATCAGAAAATACCCCAAAAATGCCCAAAATATACCTACGGACACCCAAAATTAGGCGAGGGATGGCCATAAATGAAGTGAGCCACAGGATGAGGAGACAAGCTCGTGATATCCCATCTATCGAATGATAGACGGCCATCCATCGAGTCATCTTCCTGTCCATCACCTTTGGATAGAACCAAAATGCAGAGATTCATGGCAAAAATGTAAGAAATCATGGAAAATGTGTTTTCGATCCTAAACATGCATTTAGAGGGTCCTAAATCATATCAAAACCAAATCACAATAATAAACCATGCATAAATACACTAAAATCATATGCTTACAAAATTAAAATAAAAATAAAAGAAAGATTCAAAATACACAACAATGGAGGAATCCAAGGATTAACCATATCTTCAATATGCTTTGAAACACAGGTTCCAATCATATCTTAATCAAACATGTATATCACTCGAATACAACAATTAAAACATATTAATTCACATTAAACAGCTGTATGATTATGTAAAATAAATTATAGACATAGAAAGTGAGTCTAAAATATTACCCTTAGGAGATATTCTAACTTTGTAACTCTTGTAGTCTAGATTTTCACTCTGATTTGTGTTCTTTAATTCTTAAAAAATAATGAAATTTGTGTGTTTTTAATTTTTTTTTGTGATCAAAGATTAATGTTAGAGTAATTAACTCTTAGAGAGAGAAAGAAATCATTTTTTTCTCTAAAAGTTACCTCTGTAAAATAATGATTCCTTTTCTCTTCAAAACCTAGATTTTTAGTTTTATACCGAGGCCAGAGTTTGAGTTGGATTCTAACTCAAAACCCCCAAATCTAGAGATCATATCCTAACAAATCCGAAAGAAATCCTTTTGAGATAAACCTACCTTTTTGAATTCCAAAATATGGAAATTCTAGATTTTGAGCTATAGACATACATCCCTTAATAAGAGGCGGCCATCCCTCGACAGTAAACTTGGAATTACCTAAAATGCCCTTTATTTGGCTTATATAGGAGAGAAGGGCCTACAGATGGGCACCCTTTAGGTGATCGGCGATCGTCTGCCACCACTTTGGTCCAAAATGAGGTTTTTACATACATTTTATTAAAACACTTTGAAAATATTTGAGAATACTTAGAAAATTATGAAAATTTTTGAGAACAAGTGAGAAATTCATAATTGGAGGTTCGAGATTTGAACCTATTATCAGTAATATACTATTTTCTCATCATCAGATAACTCTGATCTCGGTTGTCTTAGATGACAATTATATGAATTAAATTTAGTGTGTATATTGTAATGGAACAATATCTAAATTACATTGTGTTAATTATTGTATAAAAGTGTTATAGAATAATAAATACAAATACAATTAAAATATTTCAATAAGTACAAATAAAATTTAAGTCAAAGTATAAAATTTAAAAATTAAAATTTT
>JBBPFJ010000201.1:181551-266560 GCA_037975025.1 Excoecaria agallocha
TCTCTTTGACATTTAAACAGTCCAATAGCAGATTCTCTAATCACATTGTTCCATTTTTCAATTATCCTTATAAGTTGAAACAATTCCTTAAGAAATCTAATGATCCTCTTTCATGCATTAACACATTTAAACATTTACTCATATTATCCGTCACATCGCATTTTCAATATGATTCGCAAAACTAAACTTTTAACCCTGGTACATCTAGTGACTTTCAGAATACAAAGCATTACTATTTCAGTAGGTTTCAATCACTTCATTAACTTTTCTTTCATATCCGGATAAATTTCAAGAATTCCACTTTTAACCATATATCACATTCATTAGGTTGAGCAGATAATCACTTTTCTTTTGATTTCCACAGAACAATTTCAAACATTGACCATATTATTTTGATCATCTCAGAACATATCAGAGGGTTATTACATAAATCCTCTAACATTGATCTAAGAGAAGGTGGAAAATCTTTTTCTATCTTTTCACAAAGGCGAGCCATACATTGACCACTCTGTGCATCACGACCAATAACCCATAATGGCCGCATCAAATGCAGAAAACAATCTTAAATACACTATTTCTCATCTCATTCTTAGGTCGTCCCTATGCTCATCATATTCCCTGTCAGTTCCATCCTATCAAGTGGGGCCTATACATATGATATAATGCATATCAGATACTGTCAAACAATATGAAATGCTATGCAATGAATGTATGAATTCATGTATGCAGATAGAATACTGTCAAGTATCCTCATATAATGCAGATATCATAGCCCATCCCAGAGCTATGAGAAATACAATCAAATCCCCACTCCTATAAGGAAAATCACTGACAGATATATATAGAGCATCTTAGACAATCGTGACTTATAACATCTTGCTCATTAACATCCTTATATTATAACAATCCAATTAACATATCTCTGTATCCTGGACATTTTATCAAATCTCAATATACAATTCCATGTTAACTTCTGACACATTCTTTACTTTGTCTTTCCTTGGACTATTTCTCATCCACATAGATGCTTGGATCTCACATATAAACACAGTTTCAATTAACATTCCATTTTCCCTGCTTTGATCTCCAAAAGATGTCAAGCAGCAATTCTTTCATTCACTTATTACCATCTTTACTTGTGCAGAATCAATCCTTTCACACTTGACAATCTCAGTCAAATGTCAACTTTTCACTTTTAAACCTATAAGGGAGCAAGTACACTTTAAACTCATTGACACCTATCCACTTATAATTGGCATGTATATACAGACAAACCTATCACTTAACCTTATCCCACTCCGATCTTAGAACCACTTAAACCATTGCTCTGATACCACAAAATGTCACACCCTTTCTATGAACAGTCTTTTCCGATGTTGACTTAATCGTAACAGTGAAAAAATTTTTTTTTTCTTTCTTTCTTTCCCTTATTACACTTTTGCCCCAAATCCTATATATATATATAGGCAAATGGCCCAAACCGGTTTTCTCCCTTCCAGACATCATATCACTCCGAAAATAGTACCATTAGCTTTCTTTCATCAAAAATAGCTTGTACATAAATTTTCGGCTCAATCAGAGTCCGTGTCCGGTCTGATTCAAACCGATCGGTCCGATTCAAAAACTGTCAAAATCACCGAAACACTTATTTATTTTTACCAAAATATTCTTCATGAAATTTCATGAATAACTGTAAAATTTAACAATTTTTGAAGTCCATTTACTATTTTTAAAAATTAGGTCAAAGTTCGGTCAAACCAAAATCGACCCGGTACCTTTTTCGTATTTTTAACTTTTCGAGGCCCAAATAACCTTACTTTCACTTCAAATTTCAACCCCGAGGTCACCGTGACCAATACTTCCCAATGGTCAAATAAAATATTTTCGGATTTCGGGCGTCCTTTCGGGCCCGGAAAACCCTATTCACTGCCGGAAAGTATTATTCACGGCTAACCCGGTGTTGAGGCCATTACAGAGAAATTTTGGGAATTCCCCGCCCCGAATGGAGCAAGTTCCCATCGGGGCCGGAGAATCCCCGCTCCGTGATCATCCCTACACGTATATTAGTTTGAACTTGATTTTAACCACCGGTTTCAGCCCTAATATACATCTTATGGACCCATAAAAGGGTAAGAAAGTTAAAAATTAATAGATTAAGAGAAAAAGGACAAAGGAGTTGCTAGTTGCAACATTGTAATAATTGTTTGATAAAATATTTATCATTCTATAATCCGATAAGAATATGATGAGCATGATAATTAAAGATAAATAGAAACTCACAAATTTTTTGCTTTTAAATTTTATTGCTCAAGATTACACAATTTTTATGGAAAAGTTCAACCAATATCAATTGAGATATTGATATATGATATTTACCATGAAATACAAGCATTTATTGTAACACCCTTGCTGAACATTCTAACTGAAACCAATGATAAGTTGGAAAATTTTTTTTTCTTTCAAGGACCATTTGACTGATACCAGTCATTGCCCCTTTGAGGAGCAATGCACTGAAGTGACAATTCCAAAATCAGCAAGATTTTTCTTTGAATCTTCCTATCTCAACAACTCCAGGCTTGTCCAAAAAGCAATACTTATAACTTAAGTAAGTCGATAAACTATAACTGTCAAGTGACTGAAAATCAAATAAAAATCCGGCAATATAACGGCTAAAAACTTATCTAACCCACCTGCAAATCAGATAATTCCACAGCCCTTCAAGGGCACAACAATACAAAGTAATTTCACTACGCATCCCATACATCAATTCACATTATTATTCTCATGTCCTAAGATGATTCAATATTACATATTACACTCTTAAATTGCTATAACATTCCAAAGCAAAAACAATTTACATTAAAATCATCTCGCTACAACTTTAAACCCTGATGGAGAACTGTTCACACTAAATCCTTTCTTCCGATGGTTGAGCCATAGCAGCTGCTAACCCAAACAAGCTTATCTTGTTACCTACACGGATAACAAACCCGTGCTAAGCTATAAAGCTTAGTGGGGAACAGTATTCTAAATATAATCTTTTACACACATAACATCATTTACACCAATACAAAGTTAACAATATTCCTAGAAGATACTTTCAATTTTCTCAGATTCCAATTCATTCATTCAACAATAAATTACAAGCATAAGGAACAGAACATCTTATTCATATAGTCAAGAAAACTTAATAACTCAATAAGCAAATCATCATTAATTGTTACCTCAAAAGATGTTTGGCATAATTCCTTCATATCTAAACATCATTTAAAACTTAGCATGCATTCTAATTTCACTTTCATGTAATCATTAAAATAATCTTAACAAGGTGAACAATATATTACTTAACACCATAGTATACCATACATTATATATTTGATCGATAACAGAGTGATATACATACCTATACATAAATATATAGATACATAATGCTTATATAGAATTAAATGATCACATGCTCATCAATATTATAACTTTCAATTTAATATCCATTTGATGTACTTATACAAGAGGATAATTCTTATGCACATTAATTTCGAACTATAGCATTTCTTATCTTTTATACTTTTTAACTTATTTTCATATTAAGGCCCCTAGAACAGTGCCGACAGAAATACTCAGACTGGATACACGGGATATGGACCCCATGGGTCACAAACAGACTGAAAAATGATCTCAAAAACCATTTTTCCACGTAGCAGATACCAGATACAAACAGAAGCTATGGAGATCAGTGATCCTACCATAACTAAGCAAGTCGTCATGACTTGCACCGTGGTACAGAATCCCTATGGCCAGCCAATTATATCCTGAGCTAGTTTTACTGCCAGACTATTTTCTAAGGGCGCAAAAGATCACTTACTTTCAGTACATTTATCATTTTCAATTCCTTTTCAATCCAGATAATACAGTTATTCAGAATATTCAATACTCTTATACAGTTTGTGAATCATCATTCACATATGTCATGAATTATTTCACAATAATTCAGCAATTTCTCTTTACATTACTCTTCAGTCATCAAAAGAGTTTACTTAATATACATTCTTTCAAATTACTTGTAAACTTTCTAATAGCCATATATTAACAATACTTGTACTTGTCATAATATGCATTACTAAACTGTTTTCATGAAAATGAAATCATATATAATCACATTCACTATGAATGTCTAAAACAACACATGAACATATAATCATTTCAGAAAAACGTACTTGCATGGTTCATTATAGCCATCTCACCTGCTCTCTTGTACTCAATTTAATCATTTCATATATGCTCAACCAATATATCCAATACATATATTTAATTACTAAAACAATCATGTGTATGAACCTGTATTTTCATATCAATTTCCCATGATATCATAAATGCATAAACATACTACTACATCTGTTCCATCAAATATCATGATATTCCTAATTTTTAATTAAAGTACCAACAAGAATTTGTTAAGGGACATAAATGTTTGTTCTTAAACTAACAACACTATTACGTACTTTGTATCATACCATTAAAATTTTCACGTAATAATCTATTTACTTATAGGGACCATTACTTTATTTAGTTAACAGTTATTCAATATATTTGTTTTTCAATATAATAACAGAGAATTCTTTTAGTTTTATATCATTAGGATTATACATCAAACTTCATTTCAAAACAAGTCCACCTTGTCGATTTATAACTCCATCATCTAACAGTAATTCACTTTGAAACATTCCTAAGTACATCCCCATTTATGTCAGAAACTCCAATTAAACTTCTATTATACTTTACATCTTAAGTGCATTGTCAAATATTAGCTCTTTAATCTATTAATACGTTTTTAACATATAACCAAACTTTATCAACCAAAATACTTGTAATCAATGCTTATAAAATTTCAAAGGCTGCTATACAGTTCATTACACATTAATTTTTATGAATATATATCTTTAGTACTCAACTTAAATCAAGTGAACGCATGATACACATGACCTCTCGATCAAAGATAAGGAAACTAGAACTTCCCCAATTCAATCTACAAACTCACGGTATGATCTTTTACCTAGCATTACTAATTTCCAGCATTGCTTTCTATTATTATTAATGACAGTTCCCTTGAATAACTGTTTAGAACTTCATCTATAACCTGTTTGGAGCTTAAATTCGAAGAATCACTCAAGCTAACATTACAAATTTCAAGGGTACAATGACATTTATTTATATTTCAGTAAGTTACATCCTCAATTTCCTTAAACGAAATTGAAACTTCTATCTTATTAGCCAATACCATTTATTGTTCTTTAACTAGACTAAAATCACTTAAAAACAAACAAATCTCAAAGTCTATCATATTTACTTTAACTCCATCATTACTCAATTCAACCCAAGAACTTTGCATGCAAAATTAAATACCCTATCACTACTTTATTTGCAATAAACTCATGTAAATCCTATCTCATAAGTTTTACTTGAAATTCTAATAAAATTACATCTTAAATTCACTATCAAATAAGAGTTCCAAAATCTACCAATAACTCGTACATGCCATTAATATTTATTAATAATGACCCTTTTACCATACGCTCAATCATCTCTCTAAATCAATGACTCAATTGGACAAATTTACAACTTCTTTAATTGAGTTATTCTTTCCTTTTTCGTCTCCTGCATTTCTTTTCCTTATGCTAACAATCCGAAATCTTGAAGTCATCCCATAACAATATCATAATTACCATTCACTTAACTTACTTCCTGAATTCTATCCATTTACACACACAGAAGCAACATTTATAATAAACATACAATAAATTTCTCATATAAATTCACAATTTATTTAACGAAATTGAGGGCAATAATTTCAGTATCCCATACCAAAGAATCGAAGCCCAGAATGCCCTCTCCAATCTGCCTTGCCGGAGACTCGCCGGAGAGCTACTGAAGTCACCCACCGGAAGATCAAGCCGCTGGTAACATTCCGACGACACTCACGCGCCTTTACGCCGTCCTGATCCACCGAAAAACCCCCTGAAAAGGACTGGCCACCCCATTTCCAAACTCCTTAACGCTGGCGAGTGAGGACGATCAGCAGGCACCAAAAGATCCGCCTCACCACAGGGAGTTTGTCGGTGATCTCCGTGACACCAACCACCGCCGCAGGACACCGGAACGACGGAAAAACCGAACCAACCATAGAAAAGAAGAAAGAAGAAAAACAGGTCGTCGGAGGGAAGGAACGGCGAGGAGAGAAAGGCCGGTGGCCGAGGTGGTGGCAGCCGCACCGATCGTCGGCCAGAGCGCCGTTGATCGGCGCCAACGCCTCCCCTCCGCCTCCCTTCTCTTCCCCGATTCCCCTCCTCCTTCCTCCTCTTTCTTTCGTTTTTCTTTTTTCTCTTTTTTTTATATCTCTCTTTCCTCAATTATTTGGTCCCCAAAAACCCAAATCAAACCTCCAATATATACATATAACAAAAGATTACCCCACACAACTAATCTTTAGGAAATCAACCCATAACTTATATTTTTCCCTCAATTATACCCTTAAACAATTTTTATATTAAATACTTTACATATTTAATTTAGTCCAAATCCAAGAATTAATCATTAAATCCTGCAATTAGACTAGGGTCACTTTTGGGACATTACAATTAATGTATGAAAATGTGATTAAAAATATTGGGTTAGTTATGGAACTTATTATTTAAGTATGAGAAACTAAGGCTATTCATGAAATTAATTTGTTTAAACGTTAGAAATATACTAATTATGTGTAGGAAATATGTTTGGGATGTGTTATGTGAATAAAAAGAATTGGTATAAGTGGAATCCTAACATGGTCGAATGGTAATGGGGTAGTTTTTGATGAAATAATGTTAGATGCATGTAATTTAAGCCTAAATAACATGTGGGGAATAGTATCTAGTATAAAAAAGATCTTGAATGATTTAGTACTATGTATGGCCGAATGGTGTTTATGACCTAATTAATGTTTCATACTGATCAAATGCATGGAAATGATGTTACATGATAAATGAATGAGAATGAAATGTAGGGTGTGAAATCTAAGTGATACATAATGTGGAAATGTGTGAAATTCTGAAAATAATGTATACTTTATATGGATGTTACGAAAATAATTTTACCCTTAGCATCTAGTAGCAAAGCCAAAAGCATAGGATATAATTGGCTAGCCATAAGGTCACTCACTTCGGTAGTGAGTCTTGGCGACTTATAAAAGTGTATCAAAGGTAGATCCAAACTATAAGTATAAAAAAAGAATGAGAAAGGTTGAGAAAAGGATAGAAAAATGAGAAGTATGTAGTCTTGGACCTGTGGAGTCCACATCCAGTGTATCTAGTATGAGGGTTTTATTTCCACTGAAAAACTACTAGAGGTGAAACTAAAACAAAGGTATTATGGCAATAAAAGAAAGAAAATAGTAAATAATAAATAAAAATGCTAATTAAGAATTAAAATGCAGAATAGTGATAAAATGAGTAATCACAAGTAAAATGGTCAAAAGATAATAAAAATGTAGTTGAAAAGGGAAAAATGGAAATATAGAATAAAGTTGGTAAAAAAGGTCAAAATTATAATTAAATAAAAAAGTGATGAAAATAGGGATTAAATTATAATTTTGGTTAAAGAAATGAATGTAAGGACCTAAATGAAAGAAAATGTAACTTATGGGCTAAAAGTGTAATAATGTGGTGAAATATGTATAATAAGGTAAAACTAGGGATAAAATGGTAATTATAATAAAAGATGTGACATAGATGTCATTTTGGTAAAAGATGAGATATAGGTGTCATTTTGGTAAAAGATAGGACCTAGATGTAATTATGATAAAAGAAGAAGATATAAATGTAAATTTGTCAAAGGTTTAAATGTTAGGGGTAAAAGTATAATTTCACCCTAAGTCATAGATGTTACTAAAAAGTGTGGGAAAATTTAAAGTAAGCATAGAGATAAATAAAGTAATTAATTAAAGAAAAATAATAAAGTTAAAAATAATTAGAATATATAATTTGTAGTGAAAGTTTTTAGTAAGCTATCCATCACTAGGCTTTATGTTTAGCACATAGTTGTTTGCTGCGTGCAGGGTTAGGTATTCGAGACAATAGGTTTAAAGTGGAGTCTAGGAGGAAGCATAATCGAAGTAATATTACTTAGTATATATATATATATATATATAATCTTAGAGAAAGGATATGTATACATATTGTGACTTATGGAACAAATGTATTATGCCCTGTATATATACTTAATGAATGGTAAAATAGGATATAAATGTGTGTATGTGCATGTGTTGATGGTTTGAGAATATGATGACTGTGATGAATTACATAAGTGCTTGTGTTGTTCCCTGGAGTTTTGGAGTTGGAGGTTGAATATTGGGAGTGTATTTTTGAACTTTTGCTGGAGGTGTAGGTTAAATTTTATAGTCATTATGCTACATAAATTTTTACCAAATAAATAGTAATTTTTGACCAAATGAATAGTAATTTTACGATGAAAACCACATTGGCATGAAATGGACCAACGAATCGATATAGGAACTTAGTCTTGATTTGCATTGAAATAAAATAAGAAATAAGTGACATTGACGTAATTAAAAGTCTATTGGTAACCAAATTATAATTTGCTAATATCCAAACCTAGAAAGGTTTATGGTATTACATTTTTGTTGTAACACCCTCATATAATGATTATCAAAATGTAATTTAAATAGTATTTTATATAATACACATACAAAATCCAATTTTATATATACATACCACACATAAATACACAAATATTTTTTGTATTGCACGACTTCATCATTATCCAGCGCCTATCCCTTGGAACTCCTATCTACCACTTCAAATACTTGCATGCAGTAAATAACTATGTACTAAGCATAAAATGCCTAGTGGTAGACACCTAACTAATAAATTCCACAAACATGCATATATATTTAATCAAATTTTATTTTTAACTAACTTGCTTCTCTTCTACTATCTAAATTTCTCGCCATCAATTAATTTCTTTCTTTATTTCTACACCACTACCGCATTTAGTCAGTTTTCCCTTTCAAGCTTAGATTTTCAAATCTTTTACTAATTCTTATTTACATTTTAGTGTCTTATTTTTACTTATTCAATATCAATTTATTACTCACATATTATTTAACTTTATTTGCATATTCATTCATTTTGGTTATCAGTTTTTCATTTGTACTATTAATCCATAAATCTTATTTCACTGTCTTGTATCAAACTATTAATTCATTCTCAATACACACATGTAATCATTTTATCACCACAACATCAATTTAGTATCATATTTACTGTGGACTACTTGCTCCTAAATTTTGCATTTGAATTATGATTTATTTTGCATTTGCATTATTTTCCTTAATCTCGGTTGCATTGTTTTAACTCCTTGTTTATCATTGGTTTGGTCTTCATTATTAGATTATTACTATTATTCTTTATCGTATTATGCCCTTACTAGATGGCTACTTGTTTCTAGTATACATGATATAACAAATTCATTTCTTCTCATACCCATTCGACATTATATTTGTCATTATTATTTTAAGTTGATTTAGTCACTAAATTTTACATTCATTCATTACATGCAGAACTTCTAAATCAATTTAACATACAATTTACACTTAACGCTACATAATTAATTTTGTCCAGTTATCTTATTTAATATCTTTTTATTCTACTTAAATTATAAAAGCTTTTCTAAATAATTTCTCAATCTCATTATTTTTACCAACTAAATATTCTAATTACCATAATTCCATATTTTTACACTAATTTCTCATTATTTTCACTATCAACCTTAATTTTGAGTGAAATTACACTTTTAACCCTAACAGTTAAGTTTTTTTATCAAAATTACATCTAGGTCCTTATCATTTATCAAAATTACATTTATGTCCTTAAAGTTTCATCTTTTGTTATAATTACCTTTTTTATCCCTAATTTCTCCCTTTTAAACACATTTCATCACATGTTTACCTTTCAAACACGTAAGTTATGTTTTCTCTCATTCTAGCCTTTAAATTCATTTCTTTTACTGTAATTACCATTTAGTTCCTATATTCACAACTTTTCATTTTTTTTACAATTTTACCCTTCCTTTCCCAAATTTATTCCATAATTTTATTTTTATCCTTCCAACATCATTTTTCACTATGTTTTGACCATTTTACCCTTGAATTCACATCTTGCCATGATTTTGTTATTTATTTCTTAAATTATAATTTACTTATAATATACTAATAATTTCTAATTTCCACTTTAAAATTTAATTTTCATACATAATATGCCATATAATATTCAGATTTCACTTCTGATCCTTATAAACCCTTTTAATTACATTTCCAACTTTTCAAATATTCATGTATGCCAAGATTTCTTTCATCCATAACTTTTAGTCTACTTTTATTTTCATCCTTTATAATTTATGTTTATATTTTAATCTCTAAATTACCATTTAATCTCTTGTACTACTTATTTCTATATTTACTTATTTAATTATCACTACTTAGGTAAAAATTCCATTTTGGTCTTTAACTTTTATTTTATCACATTTTCAATGATTATTACAAAATTTTACAATTTTTCCTATTTACACTAATTATTGCATTTTTATTCCTCATTTTATATTTTAATCCATATGGTTTCTTCACATATTTACGAACTACTATTTGGTCCTTATTGATTTTATTTTCCTACAATTTCATCCTTTTTACCATTTGCCTTTTTAAACTATATTTTCAACAAAATTTACATTTATACCCACATTTTCTTACTTAATTACATAATCAACCCTACTAATCACTTAATCATGTTTTTCTTAATATTTATTCTTTATTTATACATCTAGCATTTCTTTCCATTTTAGTCCTCTTTTTCTCACTTAGTTACATATTTGCCACTATTGATCCACTTATTCACATTTTTGTCCACTTTTATTCTTTTTTTACATTTATTTCATTCATAAGTTACCCATTTACATATTTAACCACCATTTACTATTAACTTCCATATTTTCCTTCTTTTTATCCTTTATTCACATAATTATTACTCTTTCACTATTTCTTTACATATTTAACACTCGTTTACATATTTATCCATTTTTATTCATAATTTACATGCCTATACATTTTTCATCATAATTTACAAATTTAATTTTTGTTTTGCCCTTAGTAACTTCTAAAGGAAATGAAACCCTTGAGTTGAATCATGGGACATGGGCCCAAAAAGTCCAAAATAAGTTAAAGTGACCATATGGAGGGTGCCTCAACCACATCATACTACTTATTTTTTCCTTCTCTTCTTCATATCTTTTATAGGGTAGATCTGCCTTTAGGCCACCTATACGAGTCGTCATGACTTGCTACCAAGGTAATATTCCTATGGCTAGCTAATTATACCCTATACCTCTAGTTTTACTATCAAGTACTAAAGGCAAGACTATTTTTATAAATTTCAATCAATGTATACATCATCCTCACATTTTCCCATATTGTCACATAATATTGCAATCAAACTTTATATCAAATAATTTATACTCATCAAATCATTACTTTCCATCACATAACACATTCACACAAATTATCCATATCCATCCTTTATGTTCATAATTCAATCCATGTGAAATTCTTATCATGTACCTTAAGCTCTCATACATCATTACCATACTTATATATGTATATAAAGTTTCCATTTGTCATTTTACTTTAAATAACCTCGATTTCACCACCATCATCATTCAGCCAATTTTATTCATTTAGTATCCATTGTATTTTCACCTCATTTAGTTCAAGAGCCAAATTTATACATTTTTACTAATGTTTCTCCATCATTTGGCTATAACTTATTTTCATCCATTTCACATTGGTTTCATGTTATATTTTGTATGTAATGGTTAGCTTTTATCATACTACTTATAATTTTAACTTAAAATTTATACTTCATACATTATTTTATTATTATTTCATTAGAAACTCCTAAATACACACTAATATACACTTTGACCAATGTGTATACAATATCATTCATCTATTTTTTCATGTATTCTTTCTTTTAAAATATTCTTTGGTTTATTTTAAGCTTTCATATGGTTGTATACATGCAATATTCAATCAATATATAACTAGTACACAAGTGTATACCATTATGTCCATTTTACCAACATTATGTTCAAACATAATTTTAATATTTTATAATTCTTTCTAAGTTCATTTACTATCCTAATGATCATTCCATACTTACTTTTCAATTAACTAAACAAATTATCACCTTGTATACTTACGTATACAATTTGGCCATTAATGTATACAATGCATATTAACTTGTTTTTCCACTAATTATCATTATTTCACTTATGTTTCTATAGTTACATAATGGGTTTCTATACTAACCTTCATTTGTTAATCATATTTTAATGCCTTTAACTTTAAAAATCTCATTATTTATCATTTAATTTCTTTTACTTATAATTTATTTGAATTAAAACATATGTTACATACAAGAACCCTATGTGACATAATATGTGTCGATTCCATATTCATGCTTTTAATCATACTTTCTTGCATGTTATTTCACCAATTAAATTATTTAACACCAATTTCATTTATGTATCATTTATTTAATTTTAACTTAACTTACATGAAAAATTCCTAACTTACATAACCTTAATCACAAGAAAAAAAATTAGTTTAGGTATCCACATACCTATTTTTCAAGCTTTCTTCTTGTTCTCTCTTCTTTCTTTTTCACCTTTTTCTTCCTTTTCCTTTTAATTTCACTTGATTTCCTTTGAAATCCTCCCTTGGCCTAATTCCTCCATAAGTTCTTTCCTTAATTTTCTTTATCCATGATTCAAAATATACTCAAAATATTAATCTTTACCTCAAAATCTACCTAAATCTATTAAAATTATCAAAATTTCACTAAATTCACTTGCATTTTTGTTCTAAACCTTTTCTTGATAAATTCATCCACTTCCTTCTCTCCAAATGGGTCCTTGAGATAACTATAGATTAATTTAAGGCTTTAGAATTATTTAAAACATGAAATTTGGTAGAGTTTGGTTGGATTAGGTTAAAGAAAATAGAAGAAAAATGAAGAATATGGTGGGTTGTGTGAGGCGACAAGAAGAAGGAAGAATTTGGGTGATTTTCCTATAAATTTTTAACATTTTCCCTTTCATACCAAACCTAATTAGGCCAACTTAGGTCCAACCAATTAGGCCATATTTACCTAATTAACCAATATTTTGGCCTAATTATTTTTTACCATTTATCTTGCTCAATTTCTTATAAAAATAGGTTTATGATGATTGAAAATTTTTTATCAAGCTATATGAATATTTTTAGCTTAATCTGACATCATTTCCTAGTCCAATAAATTTTCATTGATCAATAAATTCATTTTTCAATGTCATCATAAAATTAATTTTTTATTGCCAAATAATTCCCCATATTATTTCAAGTGAATCCATATATTTAGATAATTTTTTAAAGGCCTCTAGCATTATTTTTAAGATCGAATGAAAAATTCACCGGTTCGGAACCTAAAAATTTATTTTTCACTTTTAAATATTAATTGAGATTATTTTTAATAATTCCATGTAATCAAAATAATTTTTTCAGATCCTTCAAATATTTTTAAGTTGATCAAAGTTTGGTCAAATCCTAATATGGTCCAAAAAAATTTTTCACTATATATTTTGGAGGCTTATTTGACCTCAATTTGACCTCAAATTATACCATTAGACTCATTTAAATTTATACTTTATAATGGTAAAAAAATTATTTTTGTGGGTTTCAGGTGGTACTGTTTACCTTGGTGTCACTATTATCGGCCTGAAAAATACTATTCATAAAAATTGAAATTTTAAGCCATTACATTTGTCTGCATATGAATTTTATGGATGGGTTTTGCTAAAAAAGTTATTAGCATCAAATTTATTTCTTCACACTTATGTGTTTTTAGCTTTATTCTTTATGCTCAATATTTTGATAAGGTAGATTTTTTTTTATAAAAGATGCTAATAAGTAATCTTTATCTTATTCATTTGGAAGCTAAGGCTGATTTATGTCTTCGTTCATTGACTTGATAACAAATATAAGAATTAAATTTTAGGTGATTGTCTAATACTTTGAGCTGTTAGGTGGATTGTCAAAAGTAGTAGTATTTTTAGATATTGGCATTACTTGTTTCATCATCGTAGTAATTATTTCAAAAACTATGGTAATATTTATCTAATTTAGTTGTATTAAATTCAATATGGGCCCTTTCTTTCTAGCATCGGGGTAGTAGAAAGGTGCTTTGGTTCTTAAAATCTTAGTCATCATATGGCTGGTTTTAGATGTGGAGTTATGGCGAAAGACTTTAAATGTAGCTCATTAAAAGCAGAATTGTCATTTGAACTACACTTAACTCGGGAGGAAAATTAAGCTTTTAAAGATCATGGAATGTTAAGTGAATGAACATAAACAATTGAAATAGTTATTTCTATCCCAACAATCTATTGGCCATCCTCTATCAATACCCTTTCAGGGGAGTGACCAATAAACTTAAGGCATATTACAAGTTAGTAATTTGAAACACATGGTTGTTGATTACAAATTTCTATTTTTGTGCATATTACAAATTTCTAATAACGTTAACACATAATTGTTCATATCAATTTCTAATTGGAGTATATGTTGATACCTTTATGGTGTATTATCTTTATTAAGCTATAATCCTTAGAATTATACCTTAATAATTATTTCATGTGATGGACTTTTTGTTGTTGATTAACTAAGCATGTGAATGCTTTTATTTTCTAAAAAAATGTTATTATTACCATTGCTTTTGTTTTCTGTGATGGATTTTTATTGTTGTTCTAATTAAGAATTTGGTACTTGTTAGTTTGTTGTGAGAAATTTTTACAGTTGTTGTTACTTAATGATATTTAAGTTGATTACAAACTAATTACATTACTTACATGAGAATTTACTAATTTTCTTTAGCTTTTTCCTTTTTTAAGTTGTTTAACAAAGTTTAGTAAATAAAATTATTATTATTATTATTATTATTATTATTATACAAATATTACCTATGTTATTTACTTTTTCATACTATTTTTTGCTTGATGTATTTGGATTTGTACAGTTATTTGAATATGATATACTTATCTTATTTTACTATTTTAATTATGCTCTGCATGTATTATGTAGCCTTTCATACACTAACTTTTTGAAGTGTATATAATTACACTTAATGGAATTAAAATGTTTTTTTGGTGACTTGTTAAATTTCTTTTAGATTCAGACAATATTATCAATAGATTGATATATATTTCTTTTCACTAAATTATTTTATTTTCTTTTTACTTTTTTTTGTAGTAACAAAATATAGATTACAATTGACAAGGAAGATTTAAAGACTTCACACAAATGTTGATAATTAATTTGTTAGGAAATTGTAAATATTTATTTTTTAGGTATTAATTTTAGGGAAAGTGGTTGTATATACAATACTTTGGTTATATATATATATATATATATATATATATATATATAACCAAAGTATTGTGTGTATATATATATATATATATATATATATATATATCATATATTTATATCTATTATGTGTGTGTGTGTATATTGAATATACAACATTAGAAAATTGATCTTTGTTAGACTTTTAGTGATAGAACTTTCGATCCTTAAAAGCTAAATAAATCACATGAGCTTACTTTTTAAAAACAAAACATTCTATCCTCAAAGGTTGGATAGGCTAATGCTTTTTATTAAGGACTATTAATTTGGTCTGTAATAATTTTTAGGGATCGAATCCTGATCCTTAAAATACTGGTTATACATGTGATTCTCTCCATTAGGGACTAAAAATTTAGTTTATAATGCTTTTTATGTATCAAATTTTTGATCTTTAGAAGCATGAGTAGCCACGTGATGGTGCTTAATAGGAACTAGAAATTCGATCTTCAAATGTTTTTAAGGACCAAAAATTTTTGGTCCTTAAACTTTTAGGGACTAAGTTTTATTTTCAGCCCTTATTTCTCATTAGTGTTTGAGCCTTTAAGGATACGGTAAAGACTAGAATTCTCTTCCTTAATGATATTTAAGGGCTATTTTTTTCACTTTTAGGGACTATTTTCTTGTAGCGAACTATAACACACCATCCATAATCATTGAAGATTATAATTTACACCAGCAAAGAAATTAGTTCACTATAAGAAAAGTCTAAAATGCCAATGAAAAATTACTGATGGAATTACTTTCATCAGTAATTACTGATATAAATTTTATTGCATAAGGAAAATGGTAGTGGAAAATTATTTGTTATGACAGAATAAGAATTCCATCTTAAA
Source organism: Excoecaria agallocha (assembly GCA_037975025.1). Classification (NCBI taxonomy): domain Eukaryota; kingdom Viridiplantae; phylum Streptophyta; class Magnoliopsida; order Malpighiales; family Euphorbiaceae; genus Excoecaria; species Excoecaria agallocha. The sequence continues at coordinate 197,926 of JBBPFJ010000201.1, forward strand.
AACTGGAGTGAAATTTTATTGCCAAATATTTTCGACAGAATTTAACGATAGAAATCAAAATTTTATCAATAAATTGGTGCCAAAATTTTATGGCTAAAATTGGACACAGGATTTATCAACGAAATATTTTTTTCGTCAGTAATTTAATGATGGAATGAAATTTTTATAGGTAAATTTCCCTATGAAATTATTTTTCCGTAGGTAATTTATTAATGAGAATCATTTTCATCGGGAATTGCCTATAGAAATACAATTCGATAGGAAAATTACCTACGAAAGTAGTATTTCATAGGAAAATTAAAAACAGAGATGAGTCTCGTCACTAAATTCCCTGTAGAATAATGCTTTCATTCGTAATTTACCTAAGGAGTTCTCATTCCATAGTTAAATTACCTATGAAAATTTCATTCCGTAGGGAAACTTTTTCTAAATTAAAATTATGATTTTTGTTAGATCAAATTGCTTTATTATCCCTCTTCTTCGTTTTAAATTAAAATCCTTAAAAAATTGCTCTTTTTAATTTTTTTCTTCACTCATTTGTCATTTTCCTCTCTTTGGACTTTAGTCCTCGCTCTGCCTAGATCATCTGCCATCGTCCAATCTCCTAAGATCCTCCTCCTTTTAGATCCATCATTCAGGTGTTTATATTTATAATTTTTTTATTTCATACTTTTCCCTTTCTTATCTGTTGCCCTAAACATATGAATTTCTTCTCTCTTATAGCCACTCCTCTCTCTCTCACTCTTATTCACTCCACTGTTGCCCTTTTTGGCTTCCATTCTTCAATTGCTGGCCTTTTCCATGCTGAGAAAAAGATATCGAAATATCTTTCAGGTTCGCCATATCTCCTCTCTATTATATATGGATTTATTTTATTTTTAGTAATTGGGATTTTGGGTTTTGTAGCCATTAACTATTGTGATTAGAGATTTGGGTTTCTATTTTATCAAAAATTTTGTTGCTGTTGTTTGTCTCATTTCCTCCATAAAATTAAACTTCTCATGAATCCATTTAAGAAAAATAGTTTTTAAAAAGGCTAATATAAAAATGATACTCTGTTATATGTGTATAATTGGTAAGGCAGTAGAAGAAAATTATATTTCTTACTAAATAATAAAATGTTAATGCATCAATTGTTGAAACTCACTTTTTAATCTAAACAAGTCCACTTAATTTGGTTTCATAATTGGTAAATTGAAAAAGAAAATATAGTGGTTGTTGAAACTCACTTTTTAATCCAAACAAGTCCACTTAATTTACTTTTATAATTGGTAAGTTGAAAAAGAAAATATAGTTAGGTAAGTGTCTTGATGATTGAATATATATATATATATATTTATTTATTTATTAATAGATCAATTTTATTGTCATAAAGTAGAAGTTAATTCTAATATTACATTAAACCATATAAAGTAATAATGTGAATAAGAGTATAAGAAGTGGGTGTATAGTTTAAACAAAGATTAGAATGTAGTTTAGTCTAATATTGAAATCATAGCCAAAGATTAGAACAATATAGATGCAAAATTTGTCAATACCAACCAAAGATTAGACAATAGAGAGATGAAAAATTGAGGTGAGGCTAATCAACATTAAATTTGCCAACTTAAATTGATTGGCATATTTCTATGTTGTGTGGAGCCATTTGATACTAGTTTATTACTATAACTGATTGATCTAGGAAATCTTTTTTATACTTAACCTATTATGATAACTCTATGTTCTAAAATCTTATAGTCTCTTTATATTTTTGTTAATTTTCTATCAAAAAATTATTAAAAGGATATTTACATGAGTATTAATTACTTGCTAGGAACATTTTGGTTTATTAATCATTTTGAACAATAATGTTTTACTCCAATGTTTCATCTTTAATATTGTTTTAATTTTTATGCTTATTTACATTAATGGCTATTTACAAATTTACATTTAAACTTTCTTTCATGTTTTAATTTAATTTTTAAATTAATATTTATGTATACAAATATGAGATTACATGGCAGAGTGGAATTAGAATAAAAATCCGTAGAGGGTGGGAGATTTCAAAGAAATAGGCTCCACCTTTTCAAAATACAGCAGCAACATCAACAAAAAATAGGCAGTGCAATAGTTCAAGGGTTTGGAAATCAAAAGTGAGATTTTTTAAATTAGGTAAGTGTTTAATCCTTTACTAATTAGTTTATTTATTTGGTTTATCGTGTCCTAAAGGAAAATGATATGTTTGCTAAATATTTCTTAAATTTTGTTTCTTTGTTTGTTTGTTTGTTCTAATATGATGAACTACATTATTGTTCTTTATTTCTTTGTATTTTTAGTTATTAGCTGTAGGTTAATGTTACTCTTGCAAAATAATTAACTGTATTCCTTTCTATTTCTAATGCCTATGGAAAACATCCATAGTTTGTTGGCGTTGCATCCCCCTATTAGATGAAATTTTTAGTTTGTTGTGGAATTATTAGATTTAGCCTCTCTTGACTAGATAGTTTTAGCTGATGCCAAAATATATAAGTAATCTTTTATATGTTTAGCTGCAAGTTGCAAGTGTAACAATCAGTGAGCAAGAAACTAGATAAGAATATATTAGCCATGCAACTTACATGCCACCAATGAATAATATCCTCCCTGATCATGCACTTTGCTTTTTTATTGTTACTTTGATTTTATCATGCAACTTCTATATTATTAATAATGTTATGAGAAAGATTAAACAAATCCTTATCATTAACCATTTAATAATTCCTCAGTTAATATGTTGTTCTAAATTTTTTAATCTACTTACCTACAACTGAGAATCCAGGATTTAACTTTCAGGGGATAAACTTGCATTATTGAGAAAGCTAGGTGGGGATTTTTTTTCTTATGGTCCTTCCTTTTCCTTCTTTCATTTAGAATCTTTTTACTCATTTTTTATTTTTTTTATCATTAATGATTGTTTAATATGTTTTTTGGCAATCCCATTCTTATAGGTTGCATTATTAGTTTTAAGAGATATGCTTAGTGGATCGATTCTTATATGGCATGGCATTATGTTATAAAATTTAAATAGGGTGGTTTCATTGATGTATTATGGAAATTTAATATCATATCTTCTACATGTCTCATATTTTATCTCTAGATTCAATATATCATGGAGCAATTTGATTGGAAGCCTGAATGCAACCACATGTCATGGTTTACTTGTGTTGTTATTTACCTGAATATGTTTGCATATGTATAAAAACATGGTTGCCATTATATGTTCATAACCAGATGCAGTAAAATAAAGGGCGATAAACCTAATTTGTGATAACCTTAATACATACATGTTTTCTAACTGCTATATGTGCAACTTTTATCACTACACAAAGACAAAGTTAAACTGCTATATATTTATTCTTATAAAATAAGGAGTAATTAACAAATAAATTTGTTAAAAATATAATTAATAATATACTTTTAATTTGGAAAATTGAACAAGTAATTGGAATTTCTAAATATGGGAATTTCTAAAAATTAAACTCGTAAAGATTTGGCTATCTGGATTGCATATGGGAATTTCTAAGTATAAAAGTACATCATATGTGAAATTTCGTTCTTGATGGTTGGTAACTTTTTGGAGTTTGAAGCCCTAAATCTCCTTTTATTTAATATATTTCTTGTTTACTCATTAAGCTAAAATAAATTAATATGATTAAATTGATTTAATAACTAAACTTTAGCTTGTTGTCTTTGTCATCCCTGCATCTCCTTTTATTTAATATATTTCTTATCTCATCATTAATCTAAAATTAATTAGTTTACTAAATTAACTTATAAAGACTTATGCGTGACTTTTTTTTTGCTTGAATGCATAAGATAGTAGCAGTAAAATAGGGGAAACTCTATTTTTGTGTTCTATTATTGTTCTCTCTCTCTTATTGGTCTTAACTTCTACATTCTACAATATAATGGGTACTAAGTTTGCAATTTTTTTAATTTATTTACTAAGTTTGCTGCCTTTTTTCCTATATAAAAATCCAACTCTTATATCTCTAGACATGGACTTAATTTTTTTAAATGCTTAAATATGCAAAAAAATGTTAAATCATTAATCTAATTATGAAATTACCTTTACTAAATAACACCTATAAAAATGAATAATGATGATATATCTTGGATGTATAAACGATTAATTTCAAATGGCTTTATAAATCTTGAGTTTGTTGAAGGAGTTCAAGCCTTTATTGACTATGCATGTTCGGGATAATATTTATACTTATACGAAATGTAAGAAAATGATTTGATATGTTATATTACATTATAAATTTTATATTATATTATGAATTATCTGTCTATTAATTTATTATTGTAAATTATATATTTTAATTATATTGTTGATTAGGATTCCACTATATAAAGAAAATGAAATAATAAATATATTGAAATCCCAGATTTCCTGATAGAAATATAGTAAATAATCGCTAAAAATATAGATGAAATTTAGCAATAGGAAAATTTTCCATCTCTAAAATTACATACAGAATCAAAAATGAAATTTGGAGTGTGTTTTCTAAAATTACCAATGACTCTTCATCCTTTTTGTAAAAATTCATGAGGAAAATAATGTTCCCACCTTCAATAAATACCCCATTTTATCTATGATTATTTTTTGTAATTTTTATTTATGTAATTTTACTCTTTTATTTATTTTCTTAGTTTATTGCTTTACTTACATGCATGAAGTGTGCATTTTACTTATTTTGTAAATCATGTGAGAAGGGAGATAGCGAGTTCATCTTAAAGATTCATTTATGAAAAACAACTAACCAAGGTGCAAGTAAGAGTGATGTTTCGAACCATATTTGGTTTGGGCATCCTGAGGGTAGAATCACTTTTCCAACATACTATTGGATGGCAACTCCATGATACCTATCTTTTAAGCCCATATAAATGCATTTTGTAGTTTGATCGATAACAATAGAATTAGGGTACCAAGATGCTATCTCATGCCTTCTTAAGGTCAAAGACTTCTAAATTTGGGTCGAATCCCTTTCTTTTGTGAAGTGGATAATCTTTACAAACTTGATGAACCTTCATGTTGGTTATTTATCGATTACTGGGTTGTCGCAAACCACATTGTCCAAAATTAAACACCTCTAATTGTAATCCACATAAGAGAAGGATCAAATGAACAAATTACAACGGGAACACAAGGAGGACAAAATTCCCTTGAAGCTAGCAAGGAGGGTGACAGCTAGGGAAGAAGAAGAGAAGTTTTTTTTTTCATTTTTAATAACTCTTAACCATAAATTCCCTTTATTTTAGATTTTATAGCTAGGTTAAAAAATCCAACTTCATAATGGGATTGGTCTTTTAAAAATTGCTGGACAAATATTAAATAGGCTTCTAGAATTATTACTAATTCATTTGGGCTTAATTAAAATCCAATCCAAGCCCTTTCATAAAGGACCTTGCACATAACCCATAAACTAGGCCCATTATGTATACACTTGAATTTAATTATCCAAATCAATTCTAAACCCAACCAAATTAAATATATAGGAGCCATAACACTTATGAAATATATTTAATTTTTTTAGTCCAAAAATTAAGCCTCTAAGGCCTTCTGTATGGGGTTTTGCGTGAAAGCCATTCTCTAGTGGGGTTTTGCATATAAACTAACTTTATGGGCCTTTAATTATTTCTCCAATGGACCTATTAATATTATATAAGCCTTATAACATTTATAGTCCAATAATATTTAATTATGAAATATAATATTTCAATTAGGTCTATTTTGCAGAACATTTTTAAAAAGTTCTATGAACATCTCTACTTGTATATAATTAATTAAACTTTTTAATTAACTATTTTCTTATTTATTTCTCTTCTCCCATAATAATATGAAATATTATTATCCTTGTCATTTTGTCATTTTATCCTTTACTCTATATGTGTGTGACCTATTGGGTTCTTGTCCATATTGGCAGTATAATATGTAATTGAAAGTTCCATTCAAAACTTATATGATTTAAACCTCTTTAAATCATTTTATCAATCCCTTATTGATATTTATGATACAATATTATACAAGTCATTAGCAGCCTCTAGCTAAGCATTATGACTACCCAAATGTCAGAAAAGTCAAGTGGTTCTGATTATACCATTCCATAGAATTAGTTACTGTGCAGTTACTCCTTTCACCACTCATATCAATTAGATTTTGAGTATGGATTCATGTCAACTCATATAAATCTAATTATGTATGTTCTATTAATTGAACCATTGTTCCCAAAATGCCTTTTATGGATCCCTATCCACTTTGGCATATTACTCTGGCCAGAGATTCTCTGAATAAGGTAATTATAGAATCATATGAGATAACTTCCCTTAATAAATCTAGGATGGTGAATCCTTTATTGATTACTCAACTATCTTTAAGCAGGTTACGATATACCAAACCTTTTAACTATGTTTACCCCTAGATGGCAGTAAGCATTTATGGAGTCAAAGTATATTAGTTACTACTTAAGATAACTTTGGTGATCTCAAGTCTAAGGATACTTGCACCACTGCTATGAAGAGATTCGTCACTGACATAGATTTAATATCCATATAAGGATTCTCTTTGTAGGTCTTCAATGAACTTATTCTTCCAACAAACATCCATATGTTAGCTTTGATCATCTCCCATAATCACAGTTATGAGAATTATTGCTTGAACTATTTAAGAAGCATAATATATGCTAGTCTGTCTGCATTAATAATGTCCTATCTTATTAATACTATTACTAGGAATATTAGATATTATCACATTTGCATGTAATAGACATCTCACATTATGAACACTTTCATGATTGCCTTTGCACTGTGTTTATAATATCTAGGACTTCATTCATTAATTTAAGATAAATAAATAAATGTATTTAAACATAGCATTAATAAATGAATGGTGTCTTTTTTTCATTAACAACTTGAATTCATATACATGAAATACATTGCTTTCTATGTGGGCTCTAGGGCATACTTTCTAACAATTTCCCACTTGCACTAGAGCCATATCACTAATATGTCTTAAACCTATGTTACATATATGGTGATCGTGCTTATTCTGGGAAAGTACTTTAGTGAGGGGATCCGCCACATTATCATCTGTAGGGACCCTTTCTATCTTCACATCATTTTTAGCTACTATCTCCCTTATGAGATGGTATCATCAGAGTACATGCTTGGATCACTGATGAGACCATGATACCTTTGCTTGTGCAATGGATCTATTATTATCACAATATAAAGGAATCGAATCAATAAAGCTAGGGACCACTCCTAGTTCAGATATGAACTTCTTAATCCATACTGCTTATTTGGCTACCTCTAAAGCAACAATATACTTAGCTTATATCATGGAATCAGTAGTTGTTTCTTATTTGAAACTCTTCCAACTAATTGTTCCTTCTCCTATTATGAACATAAAACCAGACTACGATTTACAGTCATCTTTGTCAGATTGAAGCCGGCATCAATATATCCATTTACTTCCAAACTACCCTCTCCATATACCAAGAAATACATCCTTAGTCCTTCTCAAGTACTTAAGGATATTCTTGACAGTTGCCCAGTGCACTTCACTAAAATTGGATTGGAATATACTTGTGACACTCAAAGCCAATGGTAAATCTAGATATGTACATAACATAGCATACATGATAAAACCAATTATAGATGCATATGGAGTTCTATTCATGTTTTCTCTATCCTCTAGTATCTATGGACACATAGACTTAGAAAGGTGTTTCCCATGCACCATGGCTATAAACCCTTTCTTAGAAAGATCTATATTGAACCTCTTCAATACTTTATCTATATATGTACTTTAAGAAAGACCGAGCAACCTATTAGATCTATCTTTATAGATCCTTATTCCCAGAATATAGGATGCTTCTCTAAGGTTTTTTCATGGAGAATTGCTTAGATAACCATATTTTAACTGATTGGAGAAGAGAAATGTCATTTCCCAAGATTTATATGTCATCTACATATTGAACTAGAAGACAATTGCACTCCCACTAACCCTTTTATACACATAAGGTTCATCTTTATTATGTGAGAAACCAAACTCTTAGATTGTCTCATTGAATCGGATGTTCCAACTTCTAGATGCTTGCTTTACTCAATAAATAGATCTTTGATGCTTGAATAGCTTTTCACCATCCCCTGATGTGAACCCTTTTGGTTGTGTCATATAGACATCCTCAGTTAGATTTCAATTTAAAAAAGCTATCTTGACATCCATTTGCCAAATCTTATAATTATAATGAGCTATAATGGCTAAAATTATTCTTATAGATTTAAGCATTGCCACCGAAGAAAAGGTTTCATCAAAGTCAATTCCTTCTCTTTGATGATAGCCTTTTGTACTAAGTGAGCTTTATAGGTAACTATAATACCTTCTATGTCATTCTTCTTTTTGAAGATCCATTTGTACCCTATGGGTTTTATCCCTTCAGGTGGTTGAGCTAAAGTCCATACTTCCATTTTAGACTGTATAGCCTTAAGCCATAAATCACTTTCTGAACTATTCAAAACTTCCTACTAGCTTGTAGGCTCAGTGTCCTCTACTACAGTTATGTCTCTATCTAAATCAATGTGAAATCCAAATCCCACAGGGATAGAATGCATCCTAGTATATCTTCTAGGATTTTGTGTATAATTAGTTTCAACTATAATCTCATCAGTATGAGATTCAATCTCAGGTCCAATAGGTTAATCTGCTCTTATTTATGGGTCTTAAACTTCACTAAGTTCAATTTTACTCCTACTGTCCACTCGTAGAAGAAACTCTCATTCTAAGAAGACAACATGCCTTGAAACAGATATTTTTTGTTCTAAGGGATGGTAGAATAATATCCAAATGTTTCTTTTGGATATCCCACAAATAAGCATTTGTTAGACTTAACATCTAATTTATCTGACATTGTCCTCTTTACATAAGCAGGATAGCTCTATACCTTCATGTGAGAAAGTATTAATTTATTGTTATTCCATATATATTATGGAGTAACATCAACCGATTTACTAGGAACTCTGTTCAATGCATAAAGAACAGTTTCTAATGCATATCTCCAAAAGGACTTAGGCAAGTCTGCTCGGCTCATCATAGATCGAACCATAACTAATAGTGTTCAATTTCTCCTCTCAAATGCGCCATTATATTATGGTGTATATGGTGGAGTCCATTGAGATAACATTCCATTTTCTCTAAGATAATCTTGAAACTTTTAACTTAAGTATTCTCCACCTCGATTTGATATAAGTGTCTTAATACTTTTGCCAAGTTGCTTCTCTACTTCATTTCTGAATTATTTGAACTTTTGAAATGCTTCTGATTTATATTTCATTAGACATATATATCCAAACTTGGAGTAATTGTCTATGAAAGTAATGAAGTAGGAGTAACCTCCTCCGGTATGTGTAGTCATTGGACCATATACATTTGAATGTATTAAGTCCAAAATCATTCTAGCTCATTCTTGTTTACCAATAAAGGGAGCTTTTGTCATTTTTCCTAATAAACAAGATTTACATGTATCAAATGATTCATAATCAAATGATCCCAAATCACCTAACTTGTGTAATTTGGTCATGCGTTTCTTATTTATATGGCCTAAAAGACAATGCTATAAATATGAGGTGTTTAGATTATCTTGTTTCATTCTCTTGGTATCCACATTATGTACTTCTTTAATTAAGCCAAGAACGAATATACCATTCTCAATGATAGCTTTAGCATAAAATATATTGTTCTAACAAATGTAACAACATTTGTCCTTCAAAGAAATGTCATAATTGTTTAATAAACAAATAAAAGAAATAATTCATTTAGATAATGATGGAATATAATAACAATTATTTAACTTCGGTATTAATCCACTTGGAAGAGGCAAATGATAAGTACCCACAACCGTTGTAGACATGTTTTGTCCAGTAGCTGCCTACAGATATATATCTGCCTTTCCAACTCTTTACTACTTTTAAGCCTTTGTAGATCCAGTATCTAATGTCCAAGATTATTTTGAAGCAATAGAATAAGTATTGATTTCAATCATATGAATACCTAAAGTAGAAGAATCAACTTGCTTCTTCTCCTTGAGAGAATTTAGATAGGCCTTGCAGTTACATTTTCAATAACCATCTTTCCCATAGTGGAAGCAAGTTCTTTTGGGATTCTCCTTTTTGGTAACCTTCTTCTTAGAAATCCCACCATGCTTTAGCTGTGCCTTGGTAATCTTCTTCTTTTTTTGCTTTTTGCCTTTAGCAGAAATGACAACCATGATACTTTTTGAATCCTTCTTGAAGGATCCATCAACTGTTCTAAGTATATCGATTAATTCAGGAATAGTTACTTGGATTTTATTCATGTTGAAGTTAAGCATGAAAGGTGTAAAATTTGGAGCCACCGAGTACAAGATTAAACCTATGTATAAATCATTATCCATTACATAGCTAAGTCTACTCAAATGCTCAATGTACCCATATATCTTTAACGCATGAATAGCAGCTGAAGTGCCTTCCACCATTTTGCAGGTAAACAGAGCTCGAGCAATCTCATATTGCTCAGTTCTAGCTTGAAAAGCATAAAACTCCTCTAGATGCAAAATGATGATTCTAGCATCCATCATCTCATGTTGCTTTTGAAGCTCTAAGGACATAGCACTTAGCATCAGACATGCCATGGCTTCACTATCCTCCATGTATTTACGATAAATGCCCTTGATCTCATCAATGGCATCATCTGATGGAATTAGTGGTGGATCTTTATCCAAGATATAATGGATCTTTTTAGCTCTGAGAATAATTCTCACTTGTCTGATCTAGTCAGAATAATTGCTGCCAATCAGCTTATTATCCAAGATTGATCACAGGTTTATGTTTGATGTGCTTATGATGATGACCTAGATATGAAAAAGAAAAACATATGAGAGTATATTCATATATATATATATATATATTCATTAATTAGGTCTTTAATTAATCTATTTACTCCCACTATTTTATTGCGAATCAATAGCCCTCACTATATAATCCGAGAAAACCCAATGGTTTTCTTAGTGGGATAATATCCAATCCTTAATATGAAATTTGACCTTGACTATGGTCAATAAGTCAAACTCCATCCCTTTAAAAGGTAGGTATCTCTATACCAATTGTGTCTTTAAACAATTATTGGATCATTAGGTTATCAACTCTTGATACATACATATCATATATCCATTCCTTAATCTTACCTCTAGAACCATTAGCCTTGACCGTGGTCAACAAGCTAATAAGCTAGCTAAGATGACCCATTTAATAAGATTTGAACATATTCGATATAATGTGAACTTGACTGTGGTCAATAACCCATACTATAAAAAACTCTGGTTCTCCTCTAATTAATGGAAAACTTATATACCTTAGTATTAGTTTGAGGAATTTATTTAATTAAGTCTCATCATACATTGTTGGCATACATTGGTATGCATCCTATATCTATCGCATAAATATAAGTATACAAATATGGCATAGTTATGGACTTTACTATATTGACCTCCTCGAGCCAAGAGGGAAATCAAAAGTTCAAACCTAGGTAATATGTATGATTCGAACAAATATAAATAATTACATTATCTTCAATCTTGTTAGATCTCCATCCGGCCCATCTTGCTCCTTGATAGTGGTCTCTATATCTATTTCTAACTCTAATCTAAGTAATCTAATTACATATTATAATTTTAAAAGAAAATACAAACCAAAAACAAGTGGTCAGAACATGAAAGTCCTCATTGAGCCGAAACATGTATTATGCTCAATAATATTGGCCTTTATCCATAACTATCCATCATGCCAATTATACACCCTTATATGCATTTCTAATGTAGAAAAATAAAATCATATAATGGAATACAAATTATGTTTCAACTCTTGAAACTTACTTTTGAGTTATTTTAATAATATGATCAAATTAAGAAACTTTTTCCATTTTGTAAACTTTCCATTTTAGGCAATCTTTTGCACTTATGTGTTCTTGCCTTAATTATCAATCCAATTAATTATTAATTTATTATTTATTTAATTAATCATATTAAATAATTAAAGATTTAATTTTGGGCTTAAAATAATGGGTAGGCCGAAACCTATAAATTAAACCCAAAAGTATGTTCACACACAAACAAGTTTTGTGTTTTTTGGACTATTTAGGCGTTTGGAATGAGCCAAGCCCACTCTAGCCTTTAAAACTCATTAATAAATTTAATTAAAGTCTATAATATTTAATTTAAATTAGTTTCTTGGACCCACCAAGTCATTTACTAAATAAAATCAAACCCGTAGACATAATTAAGCCCATTAAGTGGCTTTAATGAATTAAATTTAATCCAATTAATTCAAGGCCCATTTTAATTAATCTAATTAATTACAACACATTAATAAATCAGATATATCAGACTTAGAAGATTAAAAATCGTTCTAAACATCAACTTACAAAGAACACACTAAGAACACACGAAGAACACCAATTTATAGAACTTTTCGATTAAACTAGTTTTCATGCAAAACTTATTTGATTTTAATTTTATTTGATCCTATGGCTTAATATCACATATTAAACACATAAATTATCATCAAAATAATTTTAGAGTGGATCAATTAAAATTTTATTTAGAACAGCCCCTTAACTTTATTGAAAAGACTTCTCTACGCCTAGAGAATGATTCTTTATATAAAAGAATCGTTTTCTTCTTCTGTTTTATTTATTTAATCACATACATGAAGAAATCAATATTTCTTATTCATGAACAACCAAATCTAATATTTTAAAGTTTATGAAATAAATAACTCAAAAATAAAAACTATTTCGCGAATAATATAAAATTGTAGATTCATGGCAAAACCTGGCTCTGATACCATGCTGGTTATTGATCGGTTACATACATCACATGCATAAGCGAAAATTAAAATTTTTTAACCAATATATCTGATCTTGTCATGAATATACAATATAAATATTAATGAGAATAAGAAAATCACCTTTGATTTTTGTTGAACAGTTGATTTTCCTTTTCACCAAGTTATCGTAAACCATAATGTCCAAAATTGAACACCTCCAATTATAATCCACACAAGAGAATAATCAAATAAACCAATTACAATGAGAACACAAGGAGGCCAAAATTTCCCTTGAAGCTAGCAAGGAGGGTGGTGGCTAGGGAAGAAGAATAGAAGTTTTTTTTTTGAATAACTCTTAACCATAAATTTCCTTTATTTTGGATTTTATAGCTAGGTTAAAAAAATCCAACTTCATAATGGGATTGAGCTCTTTAAAAATTATTGGAGAAATATTAAATGGGCTTCTAGAATTATTACTAATTCATTTAGACTTAACTAAAATCCAATCCAAGCCTTTTCATGAAGGACCTTGCACATAACCCATAAACTAGGCCCTTTATGTATACACTTGAATTTAATTACCCAAATCAATTCTAAACCCAACCAAATTAAATATATAGGCACTATAACACTTATGAAATATATTTATTTTATTTTAGTTCAAAAATTAAGCCTCTAAAACCTTCTGTATGGGGTTCTGCGTGAAAGCCATTTTCTAGTGGGCTTCCGCTCAGAAACAACCTTTATAGGCCTTTAATTATTTCTCCAATGGATCTGTTAATATTATCTCTACTTGTGCATAATTAGATGAAACTCTTTAATTAATTATTTTATTATTTATTTCTCTACTCCCATAATAATATCAAATATTATTATCCTTGTTATTTTTTCATTTTATCTTTTACTCTATATGTATGTGACCTATTGGGTTCCTGTCCATATTGGCAGTATGATATGTAATTAAAAGTTCCATTTAAAACTCATATGATTTAAACCTCTTTAAATCATTTTTTCAATCTCTTATTGATATTTATGATACAATATTATACAAGTCATGAACGGCCTCTAGCTAAGCATCATGACTACCCAAATGTCAGGAAAGTCAAGTGGTTCTCACTATACACTTCAACAGAAATAATTATCGTGTAATTATTTCTTTCACCACTCTTATCTCAATTAGATTTTAAGTATGGATTTATGTCAACTCATATGAATCTAATTATGTATATTCTATTAATTTAACCATTGTTACCAAAATGCCCTTTATGGATCCCTATCCAACTTGGCATATTACTCTGGCTAGAGATTTTCTGAACAAGGAAATTATAGAATCATATGAGATAACTTTCCTTAACAAATCTAGGATGGTGAATCCTTTATTGATTACTCAACTATCCTTAAGTAGGTCATGATATACCCAACCTCTTAACTATGTTCAACCCCAGATAAAGGAAGCAGTTATAGAGTCAAAGTATATTAGTTACTACTTAAGATAACTTTAGTTATCTCAAGTCTAAGGATACTTGCACCATTGTTATAAAGAGATTTCTCACTGACATAGATTTAATATCCATGTGAGGATTCTCTTTGCAGGTCTTTAATGAGCTTTTTCTTCTAACAAGCATTCATATGTTAGCTTTGATCATCTTTTATAATCACAATTATGAGAACTACTACTTGAACTATTCAAGAAGTATACCATATGCTAGTCTGTCCATATTAACAATGTTCTATCATGTTAATACTATGATTAGAAATATTTAGATATTATCACATTTGCATGCAATATACATCTCACATCATGAACACTTTTATGATTACCTTTGCACTGCATTTGTAATCTCTAAAACTTTATTCATTAATTTAAGATAAACAAACACATGTATTTAAATATAGCATTAATAAATGAATGGTGCCTTTTTTTCATTAACAACATGAATTCATAGACATGAAATACATTTCTATGTGGGCTCTAGGGCATACTCTCTAACACTTCATCTAATCTTGGACCCTAAAAATAAGCCTCCCAAAATAAGTTGAATTCCTTTGTGAGGCATTAAGGGGGTTTGGTGCGCATTACAATGGCAACTCAGCTTAGGATCTATGTGGCTTTACTCCTAAATTGCCTTGGTTAAGCTATTATAATGAAGTTTTTAAGATTAAATTTATATCTCTTTTCAAAATTGCATTTGTGCATTCATACTAGGGCTTTAGACTATGTTAGGCATCCCCTACTAGCCCCGATTTATTCCTAAAGCACATCCTATGTTCATTCAATATAAGGGCATGTTAAGCAAGGCAACCAGCCTAAGCCTTATACCATTTAGTATATTAAATGGTGACCCATTGGTCTTCATACTCATAATGAACTAGACCTGTTGGTAGAACCATGCTTGGGTAGCCTTAAAAGTTCACCACTTGACTACAAACCCATGTAATGAAAATAGCTACTTCCCCTAGGTAGTATGAGTATAATACATTTTCCTGCTATATGGGCCATTATATATTGAACAAACTTAATTAAATTAGGTGGCCACTCATCAAAGGTTGCCATGCCATGGTAGGCCTAACTCTATTTAGTTGAATTATTTGAATACATAATGGCCAAAACATTTATGCCTATACTTTAAATAAGAGAGGTAAGGCTGTCAATTTTTCACCGTGCATCATATATGTCAATCAGGTCCCCCATTAACCCATGAGCTAATACAATCGAGGAAAATGATTGGTCTTCTTGCGCGGCAGTAATAAGGTTGAAAGGTTATTGTTGTGCTTGTATGTGGTTGTGGTTGTTACCTAACATACTCATGCATCATGTATCATATGCATATAATTTGCATGCATCATTATCATGTGTCACCCTAATGGTTTGATAGACATACATATATATGTATGCTTCTAACCATTATAGATTCACCTACATGATTTAGAGGTCTCGATGGTTGTCTCATCCGAGAGTCTTTAATCGAGCAAATGGAAGCAGAGTCAGAGTCAAGGTCTAAATTAAGTTCAGAGTTTGGTTTGACTAATATTTTAAAGGAATGTTCATATTCTTTTCTAGAATTAGAGATAACTGATGCACCATAACAAAGTACGGGTACTACCTCTAAGGGGTTAGATAGGAGAGTCGCAAAATTTAAGGAAAGGTTACTTACTATGATTAGCAGGTTGGCAGCTTCTTTGACACCACCTCTTAGAACTCGACCTATAATGCCTATCTGAGGCCAAGTAAAGCCAAATATTATTGGGGACACTCCTTTGGTAACTGCTTTAATGCCTTGAGTCCCACAAATAGAGTAAAGAGAGATAGAGTACACATTCCTGAAAAGGGTTATATGGAAGAGAAAAAGGATGATCTAGTAGTAGTGGTGAAGAATAAATCCCAAAGTGGAGGATATGGCCCTAAGGAAGATCGAAAAGAAAATTAAGGTGATGGCACACCTATTGTCAGCTCGTAGAAGGATCAATTTAAAGGATAGAGATTTAGATAGGGAGGAGTTTTTGCCCCAAAGGTTCAAGATGCCTAACCTTCTTAAATTTAATGGTATGTCAGACCCTTCAGCATATGCAAAGCAATGCATTTTTGTTATGAAGGAAACCATGCTAACAAAAAAATCAAAAAGTGGAATACTTCTACCTTAGCTTAGTGGAGCTAGTTATAGATTAGTATTATGGTATAGATTGTAGGACCAAAGAAGATTGGGACCTTTTGAATTAAGAGTTTATGAAGCCTATGATTACAGTATGAGAATGGAAGTGATGTTAAAGGACTTCAGGTTGCTTCAGTAGAAATATGATGAATCATTCCATAAGAATCTAACTCAATGGAGAAATCATGTAATAGAAATGGAGAGGAAGCCTGATATTGTTGTTTAAATTAGGCTTTTTATTAGGAATGTAATCCCGTATTTAAGAGATGGTTTAAATATGAAAGGAATAAAGGACTGGAAGTCTATTAAGAACATTGCAATAACAGGTAAAGGAGAGTATCTTGTGAAGAAGGCCAGTAATGAGAGTTATGCTAGAAAAAACCTTTGGTGGTTATGGTGGAAACAAGTCAGTAGGTAGTAGTGATAGTAGAAATAAAGGAGGAAAGATGGAAGAGGTGCCTGCCACAGAAGCTAGTCAGAGACACTACTTAAATTTTTACAAGTCCTTATCCTAGGTGTTAGATAGGTTGATGAAAGAGAGGAAGTTGCAACCATTGCCACCTAGACTTGCTAAGAACCAAAGTATGCCAAACCACAGGGATGAATAATACTATGTTTTTCATCAGCACATGGGGCATTTAACAAACTATTGTAGGACATTGAGAAATAGGATCTAAGATTTGATATATAATAAGAAATTTTCAAATCTTAAGAAGAGGGATAAGAGAAATAGGAAGGTTATAATGCTGTGTCACCCCTATTTTCATAATTTCATCAAGTTCGCTCAAATGGTACATGATAAAAGATCTTTATGGGAATGAGTATATGGTTCTCACTCTTACTATTTTAGAATTGAATGCAACAAAAGAAGGAGAAAATAAGCCAATGAGCATGATTGATTGCTGGAGGTTAACTAGTAAAAGTGAAGGATAAAAAACAAAGCCAATTGATGTATGGGATACATATAGTGAAGGTGGAGAAGAGAAGAAGAATAATAAGAAAGTGAGGGTAGTCACTAAGAGCGGGAGAGTGGTGCTCAAGTTTGAGAAGCAGTAGGCTTCTATAGCTGTGCGTATGGAAAAAGATCTAGAACAAAGCCATATTGTAAAGAAATTAAAGAAAACTCAAGCTTGGATCTCTATTTGAGACTTACTCAGATAATTACCATCACATAGGTGGAAGTTGGTAGAAACTTTATATGAGTTGATAGTAGCCACCACCATTTCGCTATCTAAGTTACTGGACTTAGTGAAAGGAGGCATAAACATAATATAGTATATACATATGCAAATTTACTAGCTGAAGGTAGGAATTATAAAAGCCTCTTATATATCAAGGCCCAAATTAACAACAAGCACACTATTTACGTTATGGTGGATGATAGGTCTTTGATTAATGTTTGTCCTTTGGTGGCCATCCTAGCTTTCAAATTGAATGAATAAAAGGTGAGTAAGTCCAACCTAATCATATCTAATTGTGATAACTCTAGAAGATAAGCTATAGGGATTTTAAGGCTATTGTAAAGATCACAACAAAAAAACTGTCAATTAGCGACAACACAATTTTCGTCGCTAATTTTGCGACAGATTCGCGACTGTTTTATAATTTCGTCGTGAGAAGGATATTTTCTATTTTTTTGCTACGAAATAGCGACGGAATTAATAAACAGTCGTTAATTATTGGCGGGAAGTGTACGTGCCTTGTTTTACAACGGAATTAGCGATAACTTTTTCCATCGTTAATTTTTATAATTTTTTATTCAAGAAATTAGTTCCAGAAATTTTAACGACTAGCATTTTAGTCGCTAAATTTGGCGGGAAAATTTAGCGCCTTTTTTTGCGACGGTTTAACGACCGAAATATTTCTGTCGCTAATTAGTATTTTGTTACGGTAATACGATTAGCGACGAAAGTATTTAGTCGCTAATCCATCGCAAATAAATTAAAAAATAAGTTTTTTAATTTCACTCCCATGGTTTATGTATAATTTCAAGTAATTTTAACATAGACCATATAAAATGAATATTTTCTTTTGTAACAGAAAATTATAAATTATTTTATAAGTTTATAATAATTTTTTTATCAATTATACTAAAATCTAATGTTATTTATTTAGAAAATTTACATTTTTAATCTTAATAATAAACTAATTGTTATGATTATTATATATTTGCGTGTTCAAGATTAATAAAAATAAATATTTATAAACTTTATTATTTCATTTAAAATAATAATAAAAAATTTTGTAATTTATTTTTATTTTAAAAAATTTAAATCAAATATTAAATGATTAGGAATTAAATTGATTTGTTTATCAATTATCCCAATTTTGAAAGTGTACAAAGACTATTGAATATGAAATTCGGGCTTAGTCAGCATGAAATGTTTTGAAAGACCACGAGACATAGTTTCAATTACAAATTTGTATTGTTCGCACAAAATTGTTTGTTAGAATTATTCATCGCTATTTGTATCAAATTTAAAAAGGTGACATAAAAATTTTGAACTCTTATCCAAATAGGAACCTGAGGCCGAATTGAATATTGGATTTAGTAATGAATAAAGGATCATGATTAAAGAGAGACCAAAATAAAGATCTCCGAACCTAATTTTCTCATTCTATCGGAAATATTTCAAAATTATTGTACATAAATATTGCTAATTAATGTGCCTTAAATATAAGCATTTTATTAATTTCATACTTTTATCAAGTTAAAAACGGGTTGCACGTCATTAGATAAGATGTTATCTTTCAATACGACCGCAAAAACCACTCGTATTGCCATAGTTAAAATATCTTTAAAGTATAAATACTTTTCCTATTAATTTTCTTTTCTATGATTTTAATACTAGGAATCAGAAAGCTTAATTTGAAAAGATCTTTATTAGTTTTATTAGAAACTGTTAATCTAGTTATTTTACATGTCATTTGATAATTTGTAAGAATGTCTAATTAAGCTAAAAAAATTATATTGTCAGTGGTTTAATATAGTTACTTTATATTAGATAAGAAATTATGCAATCAGTGGGTGATTCATGCCTATGGTACAAAATAAAATATCAGGATAAAACAGGCTTAAAAAAATTGGTGGAAAATACTATCAGTGTAGTTTCGATTGGACATAAAAATGTTTGGACACTTTTCTTCAACTGTAAAATGTGGAACACTACCAGAGCTAAGGATATAAGCCATGGAAAATCACAAATCACTATTGAGAATATCATTTAATTTTAATAATATTCTATAGACAATAATTATAAAATAATTTTTATAATAAATATGTATTATATATATATATATTTATGAATTAAATTAATAGTAATATATAGAAATGGGTCAAATTAATAGTAATTAAGTTGTAAATTTTGTTTGGTTGGACCCTTAGTTAATTGAATGGGTATGTGGCCCATTTACTGCTCCATATTGCAATTGGGACTATAAATAATAAGAAGGCCAAACCCTATTCTTCCTTCAGCGCCGTCTACTCTACTGCTACTTGTCTTCTTCCTTCAGCGCCGTCCACTGCTACTTGTCTTCTTCCTTCAACGCCATCCAGAACAAGCAGCGTTCGCTTCTTCCTGCTGTGCCTTACAATGGATATGAGGCTCTACATCTGTTAGAAGAATCTGAAGGTTATTTTGTTAAGAGGATCTTCAACAATTTTGTTGAGATCTTCAACAAGTAAGTAACATTTCTCTCTATTTTTCTAAAGTTTATTTTCTCTGTTGAGCGTCATTTTCCTACACCGATTTTTTCTTAAATTGTTGGCCTTTCAGGTCTCTATTATGGCAGACGACATATTAAAGAATTTAGAGTATGATGCTTTAAGGGTTGTCTTTAACAAGTTCGATTTTGTTGTCTCTTTTCTGCCAACCATTTCAACAATTTTATCCTCTGAGGTAATTAAGAATGCTGGCCCTATTAGTAGTTTTTTTACTGTTGTTAGTACAAAACATAGGAAATCATTGTAATTACTGCTGTTAGTTCATGATATAATGACTCGTGGTTGAGTCGACTGCATTGGAAAAATACCAAACAATGAGTACATGAGTGAGATGCCATGGGTAGTTTCACATGCTTAGGATGCAAATGTTTAAAAGCTGCTCTGATGATTGGGGAGGCTGGGACATTATTCTGTTTTTCAGTTCTCCAAGTCGTGGTTTACTATTCTTGGGACTTTAAAGTGAGCCTAAATTTTTGAGGCACTTCAACATTTGGGAAAAGTAATATCTATGAAGGTATGAATTTTTTCAAAATTGATTCCAGATTTGATAATTTTTACATTAACTTGAGCTCAATCGAGTGTTGTTGGGTTGATTCTTTTTTCTCATGGATCCTCCAAAAGTAGCAACGCTTGGGAGTGTAGTTAAGCAGCAAGACATATGCATGTCAAAATCTGATATTAGAGTTCATTTCTTTTAAATATATTTATATTTATACTTATAATGTTAATGTCTAAGCTACAATGGAGCATGAACTGAACAACTCTTGAGGTCTGATTTTGTTTATGAGTTGCGTTTTTGTTTAGATTGACCCTTAGGAGCTTAAAACTTAATTCTTTTCACCTTGAACCCTAGGATCTCATCTAAGAAGAAAAAACAAAAGTTCAAAATTTAATTAGTATTGACAGAAAATAGATATGCACCTGAAAATCTGAACTCAATGTATGTCTTAAAACTTGAATATTTAAATTCTGGAAGACTACAACGAATACGGATAAGACATTTCATTACAAGTATAAATGTTATTCATATCTGCAATGTTTCACTGCTCATCAAATTTTGTCTATTTTCATCCTTTAAAGGACTGTTAGATTGACCTTCAGGAGCTTAAAACTTAATTCTTTTCACCATGAACCCTAGGATTTCAAATGCAATATACTTTAATTCAAACAAAAACCAAAGTTTTTCAAGAGAGACGACATCTTTTCATTAAGCAATGATATGGGCAACAAAGCAGCATAACATGTGCTCACACACGTCTATTAATATGCATGAATTAAAAATAATTTAAGATGCATGAAATAAATCTTATTCATATCTTCTTAGATGGCTGTAGTTTCCTCTATTCTATAGAAACTGAAATTGCTATTTTTTATGTGATGTTTCTGTTATCCCTTCCTCATTGTAGTCAGCAGCTTTAATTATATTTTTTTCTTTAAAGTCATAGGCTTAGTTTATAAAACAAATCAATGATAAACAATCATATGTGTGAATTAAAAACAGTAATTCATTATTATCTTAATGTTTTCTACCATAATTGTTAGATTTTTATCAAACTATTGGAAATTTGCCCTCACTTTATTAAAATTTAAAAATGTAGATTAAATGGAATCCTCAGATCGTAATTGGATGTATAATCGGCGTGATAATATAGGAAGGACTAATTCCTCATTCATATATGGAATGGAGACCTTTGTTAAATTTGCCATTTCTCATCCTGAAGAAATAAGTGGTGATCATATTAGATGTCCGTGCAAAAATTGTAAGAATCGAAGGTTCCTTGACGTTGACACTGTTAGATATCACCTATTACGTGTGGGATTTATTAAAGATTATTTGGTTTGGAATTTCCATGAAGAGATAAATGTGATGGGTTATGATGAAAATCCTTTTGAATTAATCAATGAAACAAATTCAAATGTGGAGTTAATCCGTACCAGCAAATGATATTTGATGTATGTGGGCCTAATTTGCAATTTGACACTTAACATCAACATTTTAATCTAGAAGATCAAACTATTGGGAATCCTCACCTACCTGGTACATCGAATCCTAACCAACTGGGTCCATCAAATCCTTTCATAAATTCAGTGGATGAGCGGCCTAATCCACAATGTCAACAATTTTATGATCTTTTGGAATATGGTAATGCACGGTTGTATACTGGTTGTGATAACCATTCCTAGCTTTCTATAGTTGCTAGGGTGTTGCAAGCCAAATCCGAGTTTAATCTACCCAAGAGGTTTTATGATGTAAATGTCCAACTATTTAAGGAAGCTTTGCCTGAAGGCAATATATTGCCTAAAAATTTTTACCAAACTAAAAAGCTCATTCGAAGTCTGGGATTACCTGTCCAAAAAATTGATTGTTGCTTTGAGCGATGCATGTTGTATTGGCGTGAAGATGAAAACTTAACGCATTGTAAGTTTTGTAGTCACCCTAGATACAAAATGCTTGCTGGCAGCCGAAAGCATAGATTCAAGGCTTATAAAAAGATGTATTACTTTCCTCTGATACCTCGGCTGCAACGATTGTATCAATCAAAAGCGACAGCATCATATATGAGATGGTATCATAATCATGTCCAAAAGGAAGGGATTATACAGCATTCATCAGACTCTCTAGCTTGGAATTATTTTAATGAAACTCATCCTTCTTTTAGTGCTGAGCCAAGAAATGTCAAGTTAGGGTTATGCACAGATGGTTTTCAGCCATTTCGACAGTATGGTAGGAAATACTCTTCATGGCTTGTAATTCTCACGCCTTACAACCTCCCACCTTGGATGTGTATAAAGGAGGCTTATATGTTTCTAACTATCATTGTTCCTGGCCCTAAAAATCCAAAGCAAAAAATTGATGTGTACCTACAACCCTTGATTAATGCGTTGATCGAATTGTGGGATAATGGGGTGTCAACATATGATGTGTCAAAGAAGCAAAACTTTTAGATGCGAGATGCTTTGATGTGGACAATTAATGACTTTCCAGCATATGCAATGATGTCTGGTTGGAGTACATCTGGAAAATTTGTATGTCCTTATTGTATGGATGAAACACAGTCATTTAGACTAGATAGTGGTGGCAAACAAATATGGTTTGGCAATCATAGGAAATTTCTTCCTCACGATCATCCATTTAGAAGAAATCGTCGGAACTTCACAATTGGGCATGTTGAAACAAGGACACCACCACCAATTAAAACAAGAGAAGAAATGCAAGATGAAATTGATCAGTGGGGTCTACTGAAAGTGACTGAACTTGATGCAAATGAGATTAATGGGATCATATGTTAGTCTTGCGGTTGGAGGAAACGAAGCATCTTTTGGGATTTACCTTATTGGAAGATAAACATGATTCGTCACAATCTCGATGTCATGCATATTGAAAAAAATCTATTTGACAATGTGATTAACACAGTTTTAAATGTGTATGGGAAAACCAAAGATAACATAAAAGCACGGATGGATATGGAAAAATATTGTTGCCGTCCCGAGTTGGCATTGGATCCAGAAACTGGTAAATATCCAAAAGCTTGTTATACATTGGATAAACAGTCAAAACAAGTATTATTTGAGTGGTTGAAAGAACTCAAGTTTCCAAATGGATATGCTTCAAATTTGGGTCGTTGTGTCGATATGACAAAGCACACATTATTTGGAATGAAAAGCCATGATTGCCATGTATTTATGCAACGATTGATTCAGGTTGCCTTCTGTGAGCTACTTCCTCCCAATGTTTGGCAGGTTCTTACAGAGCTAAGCTTATTTTTTAAGGATTTGACATCCACTGATCTTCGAGTTAATGACATGGAGGCATTGGAATCGAATATCCCATATATCATTTGCAAGTTGGAAAAGATATTTCCTTCGGCATTTTTTGACTCAATGGAGCATGTAGTGATACACTTACCCTATCAAGCAAGGGTTGCTGGTCCTGTTTAATATCGATGGATGTATCCATTTGAGAGGTAAGTGTTTATAATAAGAAAGTTTTAGATGCAAAAATTGATTATCAAAGATGAGTTTCAATTAATCCCCAATCTTCCAAATGCAGGTTTCTTCGATCTCTAAAAAAATTGGAAATAAATCTATAGTTGAGGCATCTATTTGTAATGCTTACTTGCTTTCAGAGTCATCCAACTTTTTTTCACATTACTTTGAACCTCATGTCAGTACTCAACATCGACGTGCATCGCATAATGATGACGGTGGTTATAGGGAAAACATAGATGGAAATTTAACAATATTCACTTACCCAGGTAGATGTAGCTCACAACTAATGGAACGAGCCTTAACATCAGATGAGTATAAGGCAGCTCATACTTATATTTTACTGAATTGTGAGGAGGTTGATCAATTTTTGGGGTAAAAAGTTTGTTATTATTTTATATTTTGACATTAACATGGATTTTAAGTTTTTTAACATTACTTCAATAAAGCATATATTGCGAGAACTTACATCAAAAGCACCCTGATCTTACACCAAGTCAAGTTAATATAAATATTGAGAACTACTTTACAGATGGGTTCGAATTATATGTAAGCCCATTCCAATGAAATTTAATATATATTTATCTACACTAAACACATTAATCTCATTTTAGAAACTAAACTAATATTATCTTGTGTATGTTTTATTTTAAAATAGGTCTGTTACAATGAAATTGACAATTAATATCTTCATAGTTTGTCACAACGACCATTACAAAAAGTGAAGTGCTACTCGATGTATTTTGTAAATGGATTTAAATTTCACACTAAAAGCCATGGTTCTGGGAGACATTCAATGAATAGCGGAGTTTGTGTAAAAGGCTCTAACTCAGGGGATAATATTGGTGATTATTACGGATGGATTGAGGAGATAATAGAGTTAGAGTACCCTTCAGAGCTAATAAAATAGACAGTATTATTTATGTGTGAATGGTATGATCTGACTTTAGATGTTGGTGTTAAGGTTCATAGCCAATACGGTTTGGTTGATGTTAACCAGCATTGTCGGTTCAACAAATATGAACCATTCACTACAAAAAAACTGGGAATTAGCGACAGCATTTTTCGTCGCTAATTGCCAAAATTCAGTCGCTAATATAATTTAGCGACGGCGCGACGAACAATCGCTAATAACCCAGTCGCTAATATATTAGCGACGAAAATTTCTGTCGCAAATTTTTTTTATTTTGTCGCAAATTTATATTCCTAATTAGTCACCGAATTATAATAATAATATTTAGCGACTAAATTTTCCATCGCTAAATAAAAATTTAGTGTAAAATTTAGCGACGAAAATTTATCGCTAATTATTTCCAAAATTATATCTATTACATATTAGCGATAGTATTCTGTCGCATATCCATCGCTAAATTATTGCATAATTTAATTTTTTCTTTTGTTGTATTTTAATTATAGCATAATGAAATTTTTTTTGGTTGTATTTATTAATTTTTCAATCTGTATACAATAATGACATATATATATTATTTCAAAGCATAATATGTTCCAAAACACACACATATATATAGATTCTAACATGACATATTATGTAAGAAATTCAATTTATACCTTGTATTTAAAGTGTAGCTACACATTTCATCAAAACACCATATCCCAATTACAACAAGCTCATGTTCAAAGTAGTAAAGCAACCCATTCTGATTAAAACCATCACAATTGTACCAGAAACAATGTAAATAGACACAGACACATCATACAATCAAATCATTTGTGAAGAACCAATAGATCAAAACGGTGTAAACTTTAAATTTAGGTAAGGTCATCCTCCTCCATTTCCTTAGCCTTCAGCTTCTTTTTCACCCTCAGCAGAAGGGTCGTCTTCCATGGATCCTGTATCAAATCAGAAAATCGAGATTATTACACACGACTTGCTGAGTGATTAAAGAAAACTCATTAAGACTCTTTTTAAGGATAAAATTTGGAAAAGAGATATTGCTTAGAACAGAAACATCTAAAGATTTAGCCTACTGCCTCAGCTTGTATTTCTATAAACATAATACTTGAGGATTAGAGACAGAAATTTACCAATGGGGTCATGCTATCAAATTCCTTGACAACATCTGTAAACTTGGCAATATCTTCCTCATCAGTGGCAGCTCAACTCTATGTTTAACTACACTGTTGTGAACTATTTGGAAATATTTTTTTTTTCTACATTTACATTTGAACTTGACAAGGGAATTTAAATATGGGTCAATCCAAGCTATCACTTGGGCATTTAACAAATAACAAAAATAAAAAATACTTTATCCATAGGACTTTGAATCTTGAAGGCTGTAAAATATAAGCCAGCATTTGGTGGAAACTGTACAAAGAATCATAAATACTTATGGGTCAATTCATGACGATCTTAGAAAAGAAATATATAATTTAAAATTATAGGAATGGTAAACCAAAATCTAAGAATGGAAATGATATATTTCACTTTCATCAATCTCACAAGGACTCTTTATCACTAACCTTACCACATTCATTAGAATCTCTCAAAGATTGAACTACTATATATGTTAAATCCGGCAATAGTATAAGGGCAAATAAAATTGAAGTAGATCTATTTATTAATATTATGTATGGTAATTATTTTCAAGCTTACACTCTATGCACTTCCTTCACCATAATCAGCACATGCCAAGAACAGGAACAACATTATTTACTCTCAGTAGGCCTCAATGCACATTGAACTAAAATTTTTTTACCATAAATGCTAACACCACCAGTGAAACAAAAGCCAAATAAAACTGAAGTTGCTTTAGCTTCTTATGCCCAATATTCTTTTTTCAAACTCAATAAACAGAAAGACACTGATTTTGAATTCAACTAATTAATCACACAACAAAGTACATTCAAAAGTTTTGGTAAATTAATGGAAAAAAAATCGATTCTTTTCAACCACTCTAATTAATTCTCCATTGTACATGAATAAAAAAGACAAGAATTTAGAAGTAAAATTGAAAACAAAACATACTTCCTTAGTAGCGGCAGGAGATTCAGCTTCATCAGGAGCATCAGCTTTGCCTCCAATTCTTACTGCAATAGCTTTCTTAAGGAAGCTATCAAAATCAATAATCAATTCAAATAAAAAAAACCAATCAAATAATTCAAAACAGAGAAAGAAACACAAATCATATAAAGCTAACCTTGTGGCAAGACTTAAATACACACTATCGTATCACTTGCTGGCTTCTTCAAAACAGTGGCATACACCTTTATGTCATCCTTTGTAAGCTGATCCCTAATTCAAATGAGAATTTAGAAAAGTCAATACAAAACGATCACCAATAGTATCGTTATAATTAATAATCATTTACACAAGATGCAGTTATCATGTTTTAGTAACAATACATATCTGTCAAATTGAATTCATAACTGAAACATCAAAATCCTAAAGATGTATTGCTACAATTAAACACCAAAGATATGCAAAATCTACCGATTTTATGATATTATATCAAATCATGTTATAATCAAGATAATCAGGCTGCAATCTTTCCTGTCTGTCATTCAATTACTCTTTGGACTCCTCTTTTTCTCACACTTCACAAGCTAACAAACATTTCACTAACACCAGCCTACGATGTTTCTCGAATATTGTTTTCAAACAACAAGATTCTTAAGCTAAAATATGGCTTTCAATAATTTGAAAGAAAAAGCTTGCTAAGCCAATCCAAGACATAAGACCCAGCTGAAACAACGATCTCATTTTGCAATCCATACGAACTAAGAAAAAACTACCTAGAAGAAACATGAGACTGGCACCATTTACGGAACAAAAAACCACTAGATCATTAAGTGAGAAAAAATTTACTAAACTGGAACAAATAAACTAATTGTTGAAGGAAAGTATAGCCCGATATGTCTAGATTGGTCTACTTATAGAATTTGGGACATGTAGGATCTGAAGGCAGACTCTTTCTCAAATAAATATGAATCTAGTGGCCCAAGATACTTTGTTATATATTTGCTCGCAAGATCCTCCATGAACTATGAATCCAAAGAAAGCATGGTTGTTATCAAGTATCTTGCCTTTATACTATTTTAATAGGTTCAAAAATAGATACACGAAATGCCAATAGGTTTAATAAACTATTTTAATCCCCTGCTCAACAATTGGGTATAAAGAAAAATTTTAAGATCAAAAATAAAAATCTCAAA
Source organism: Excoecaria agallocha (assembly GCA_037975025.1). Lineage (NCBI taxonomy): Eukaryota > Viridiplantae > Streptophyta > Magnoliopsida > Malpighiales > Euphorbiaceae > Excoecaria > Excoecaria agallocha. The sequence continues at coordinate 226,342 of JBBPFJ010000201.1, forward strand.
GATTGGAACTTTTTGGTGAACTAACTTACCTAGCTGTATCAAGAGCAATTTTTAACCTCTTATGGCAAGTTAAGGAGGATCCACGAGAAGGCCCTATAACATAGAAAGAAAATTCAGATTTGTAATGCAAAATTCCCCAGGTTGAATTAGAACTGCTTCTTTGTTGCTTCAAGTCCCTGTCACTCGTTCCATTTACAACATCAAAACAACTTGTAGAGCAGTCAAATGAATCCTCAGAAAAGAAAAATGCAAAAAGAAAGAAAAGTAATAGCTACTAACATTGTCGAGGTGAACTTGAGCGCTTGAGGAGGAAGTGAGATTCATGGACTTGGATCTGAAAATGGAAGTAAGAATGCTTTAGATTCCTCAGGCTTCTATTTCGAAGGAGGAATAGGGGGTGATAGTGCAGATTTCTCCTCCGTTACATCTTTTGAAGGTTCAACAGCTTCAGGAGTCGGAGTCGGTTTCGGTTTAAAAGGAGTTTCGAATTCAACCTTCTTGGGTTCTTTCCCAGCCATATCTATTCTAGAAGAGAAGAGAAACGAGAGAGAAAGAAAGGGGATAGAGGAGGATGGGGTAAAATGAGAGAGAAGGGGGAAAGGGGGAGATGGGGTTTAGGTTTAGGTTTCTGTCGATTTTTTCATTTGGCGCCTATTGATCCCGCTAAAATAAAGATGAGCCTTTCAGATGATTAGCTAGGGTTAATGAAGAGTGTGATAATTAAGTATGGTTGTGGACATATTAATTCACTAATTATTTGTTATATCAGAGTACATTTTGAAAAATACTTGAATATTCAGGTAGAATGTGAATTATTATTAATAGACAAAGCAAAAGGGAATTATATTAAAAATTAAACTCTCATTCAAATATTACGTAAATTAAATATCTAAATATTAATAACAATTTTTTGAGTCTCTAAAATTATTATTTTTATTATTATTACATAATTTATGTTAATTGTGGTTTTGAAAATTAAAATGTATTTTAATTTAACACCACTAATTCAAAACAATTTACAAATAATTTCTTAGACAATCTAAATTCTCAATAATACATAAGTTAAAAATATTTTCGATCAACTCAGAATTAGGGCGTTACAAGTATATGCACCCCGAACAAACCCCTTATATTCACTAATGAAGGTCTACAAGATGTCTACTCTATTATTATTATTATTATTATTATTATTATTATTATTATTATTCAATAATAGTATACAAAACTGGTTATTATGTAAAAAATCCAGAAAATAGCCTCTTTTTTGCAACAAAAATCAAACTTACAGACCTTAAAAACTAATCTTTACCGTTCAAAATTAACAACTACAAGTTTCGAACGTACTCACCCAAAATTAGGCCGATCTAACGGGAAATAACTTTTCGATCGTCTTCATATACAAAATTGGTCATTATGTAAAAAATCCAGAAAACAACCTCATTTTTGCAACAAAAACCAAACTCACAGACCTTAAAAACTAATCTTCACCATTCAAAATTAACAACAAGGAGTTTTTAACGTACTCACCAAAAATCAGGCCAATCTAACGGCAAATGATTTTTCGATAGTCTTCATATACAAAACTGTTCATTAACTAAAAATCCAAAAATGACCTCTTTTTTGCAACAAAAATCAAACTCACAGACCTTAAAAACTAATCTTAACCGTTCAAAATTAACAACTACAAGTTTTGAACATACTCACCCAAAATTAGGCCGATCTAACGGGAAATGACCTTTCAATCGTCTTCACATACAAAATTGGTCATTATATAAAAAATCCAGAAAATAACCTCATTTTTGCAACAAAAACCAAACTCACAGACCTTAAAAACTAATCTTCACCGTTCAAAATTAACAACAAGGAGTTTTTAATGTACTCACCAAAAATCAGGCCAATCTAACGACAAATGATTTTTCGATAGTCTTCGTATACAAAACTGTTCATTAAGTAAAAATTCAAAAATGACCTCTTTTTTGCAACAAAAACCAAACTCACAGACCTTAAAAACTTAGCTTCACCATTCAAAATTAACAACAAGAAGTTTCGAACGTACTCAACAAAAATTAGGCCGATCTAACGACAACGGATTTTTCGACCATCTTCACATACAAAATTGGTCATTATGTAAAAAATCTAGAAAATAACCTCATTTTTGCAACAAAAACCAAACTCACAGACCTTAAAAACTAATCTTCACCGTTTAAAATTAACAACAAGGAGTTTTTAACGTACTCACCAAAAATCAGGCCAATCTAACGGCAAATGATTTTTCGATAGTATTCGTATACAAAACTGTTCATTAAGTAAAAATCCAAAAATGACTTCTTTCTTGCAACAAAAACCAAACTCACAGACCTTAAAAATTAATCTTCACTGTTCAAAATTAACAACAAGTAGTTTTGAACGTACTCAACAAAAATTAGGCCGATCTAACGACAAAGGATTTTTCGACCGTCTTCACATACAAAATTGGTCATTATGTAAAAAATCTAGAAAATAACCTCATTTTTGCAATAAAAACCAAACTTACAGACCTTAAAAACTAATCTTCACCATTTAAAATTAACAACAAGGAGTTTTTAATGTACTCACCAAAAATCAGGCCAATCTAACGACAAATGATTTTTCGATAGTCTTCGTATACAAAACTGTTCATTAAGTAAAAATCCAAAAATGACTTCTTTCTTGCAACAAAAACCAAACTCACAGACCTTAAAAATTAATCTTCACCGTTCAAAATTAACAACAAGTAGTTTCGAACGTACTCAACAAAAATTAGGCCGATCTAACGGCAAATAATTTTTCGATCGTCTTCACATACAAAATTGGTCATTATGTAAAAAATCCAGAAAATAGCCTCTTTTTTGCAATAAAAACTGAACTTACAGATCTTAAAAACTAATCTTCACCGTCTAAATTTAACAACAAAGAGTTTCGAACGTACTCACCAAAAATCAGGCCAATCTAACGGCAAATAATTTTTCGATCGTTTTCGTAAACAAAACTGGTCATTACGTAAAAAATCCAGAAAATAACCTCTTTTTTGCAACAAAAATTGAACTTACAGACCTTAAAAACTAATATTTATCGTTTAAAATTAAAAACAAGAAGTTTCGAACGTACTCACAAAAAATCAAGCCGATCTAACGGCAAATACTTAGCCGTTGAATCTTTAATTACACTATTCCGTATAAAAGCTATTCAATTTGTATTTGAAGATCTAACCAAACCATAAACATGCAAATTCAAATGGACTATATATTTGGATTTATCAGATAATATCTTAACTTATTTATTAATCTGGCCATGTTTAGAATTTCAAAGCCATTTCTCCATTTTCAAATCAGTAAGTTTTCTCAGTCTTCCATACCACTCAATTAAGTAACCGCGGTAGTGAAGTTAAATGGTAAGGATGAGTTTAGATGGAGCTTTGAACATTTAGAAAAATAATAGAAATAAAATTGAAAAGTGTGTGTGTGTGTGTGTGTATATATATTAGAAAATTTATTCATTTAGAAAAATAATAGACATTAAATTGAAGAAATTAAATTAGAAAATTTATTCATTTTGACTTGTATGAGTTTAAGTCTTGGATTGAACTCTATTGTATTATTCAACTAAATGATAAATTAAGCTTAAAATCATATACGCATTAAATTGAAACGGTGGAGAGATGTGGCGGAAGAGAAAATATTATTTTTATATGTAGGGTAAATTTTTGAAATTACTAAAATGCCCCTACCAAATTTCATTATTTTATCCTTGTATTCAAGGATAATTTTATAAATATATATTTTAAATTTTTTAATAATTTAAAATTTGCTCAAAATTTTAACAAAATAAAAATAAATTATAAATTTTTCATAATCATTTTAAATGAAATAATAAACTTTATATTATTATTATATAAATATAAATATTTATTATTTTTCATAATATGACTATATAATACTTATAACAATTACTTTATTATTATTATTATTAAAATGTAATTTTTTTAAATAAATAAGTTTATATTTGGGGATAATTGATAAACAAATCAATTTAATTCCTAATAATTTAATATTTGATTTAAATTTTTTAAAATAAAAATAAATTACAATTTTTTTTATTATTTTTTTGAATGAAATAATAAATTTTATAAATATTTATTTTTATTAATCTTGAACACGCAAATATATAATAATCATAACAATTAGTTTATTATTATGATTAAAAATGTAAATTTTCTAAATAAATAACATTAGATTTTGGTATAATTGGTAAAACATTATTACCAACTTATAAAATAATTTATAATTTTCTGTTGCAAAAGAAAATATTCATTTTATATGGTGTATATTAAAATTACTTGAAATTATACATAAACCATGGGAGTGAAATTTAAAAACTTATTTTTTAATTTATTTGCGACAGATTAGTGACTAAATACTTCCGTCGCTAATCGTATTACAGCAACAAGATACTAATTAGCGACAGCTATATTTTCGTCGCTAAACCGTCGCAAAAAAGGCGCTAAATTTTTCCGCCAAAATTAGCGACTAAAATTTTAGTCGCTAAAATTTCTGGAACTAATTTCCTGAATAAAAAATTATAAAATTTAGCGACGGAAGAATTTATCGCTAATTCCGTCGCAAAACAGGGCGCGTACTCTTCCCGCCAATAATTGGCGACTGTTTATTGATTCCGTCGCTATTTCGTCGCAAAAAAAATAGTAAATATCATTCTCGCGACGCAATTGTAAAACAGTCGCTAATCCGTCGCAAAATTAGCGACGAAAATTGTGCCGTCGCTAACTTTAGTCGCTAATTGACAGTTTTTTTGTTGTGATTTATCCTAGCAATGCAAGAAACTCAAGTGTATTATGCTAGATATCCTATATTGAGATTAGATAGAGAAAATTGGTTAGCGGTGTTCTTGGTTAAGCCAAGGGAGATCATTGAGACATCTGAGGTTAGAGATGATTCAACAACTGCATATTCTAATGCATTTCAAATTGAAGAAGCCGGTGTGCATGGGATTAATATGGATGTCGACATTGAAGAGTATATAGATTTGCATGACCCTTCAGGAGAGGTAATTGAAATTGACAACCTTAATGCGGTTGTTCAAGAAATTGAAGAGGAAGATGAAGATGAACAAGAATTTACAGATTATGATAGCAGTGAAGATGACGAAGAGGAATTTAGATATACATCAGATAGTGACTAATTATTTATCTTACAAATGTATTGTGTAACACAAGAAATATATTTTGTTTTAGAAAATTGGTACATTATGTGAGTTTATACTCTCCTCCCATCCAGGCAATTGTAGTTAAATTAATTACTAGGGTTCTTTGGTTGATGGTTGCATATTTTGTTCCATTCTCTACCTATTTACATTGGATGCATGTTGCATGCTTGTGGGTTACTTATAAGCCTCTTCATACCTTGTTTTTTTATCTTAATTTCTCACTGGTCTATGTAAGTTGCATTTTTTTTATATAGGTATGGCACAAGGTAGAGGATGACATAATGCCAGGAGAGGACGACATAATGCCAGGAGAGGACGTCGTGGGGGTCGATCTCAAGTGGATTCAACTAATCCACCTTATGGAGGTATGCCAGATATCCCTGGAGATCCTGCAGCATCTATTGCTCTACATCCTCCTGTTGGATCATGTGACCCACAAAGTTCCAACCCAATTCCTCCTACAATTGATGCTTCATCTTCTGGACACCATGTAGCATCAACTCCATCTCTGCACACTACCAACAACACTACATCAACGACATGTGAGGAAAGTAATGGAACTAATAGTAAGTTATACATAGCTGTCAACAAAAATGGAATGTAAGTACATTCGTCCTATCAAACTGTGAAAGTATTAAGAGGTTTAAAGTAATTGTATAACTTCAAAGCTTTATTATAATTCATTTTTTAGGTTGGAACCTTCCTCTCAGTGCTCAACATTTATATATAGCAGCTTTTACCAACGAATAGATTTGAATGGAGTTAGTTGGAAGGAGGTTTCCAAAGAGATTAAAGAATTTTATTGGGAGAATTTAAGGTAATATATATATATATAATCAAACTTAATGGTTATTTTCATTCATAAAATAGGCATTCAAGTTACATTGAGTTTATACTTGTATCTAATTGCACACTACTTGTAATATAATTGTAGAAGAAGTGCTATTGGGATCTCAAAATCAATGATCGAATTAAGATAAGTTGGGAGAAAAAAGCTGCCATTCGTTACAAGGATTTTGTTTACCGTCAAAAAGAGTCCAAAGAAAAGCCGATAGGCTTTCCAGAAGCACTGAAGTGTCCAAGCAAAAAAAGCTTAACCGTTGTGGAGGATCTAATCAAGATAAAACTTCGGGATCATATACTAGTTGTTCAATTTCTATTACTGAGCACATGTCACGAATGGTTAGTATATTATTATCTCTCTATTTCTGTAACATCAAATATTCTATTTATTAGATGCTGGTTATTGTTGACGATATTATGCCTATATGGAAGCTTGTTATTACTAATATACTTAATAGCTGGTTACTATTGATGATATGCCTATATGGGAGCTTGCTATTACTAATATACTGAATAACTGGTTTTTGTTGATGATATGTCAGTTATTGATGATGATATGCCTATATGGGAGCTTTCTATCAATAATATACTTAATAGCTAGTTATTGTTGATGATATGCTAGTTATTGTTGATGATATATTGGTTATTATCGATGATATGACTATATGGGAGCTTGATCTTATTAATATAATTAATAGCTGATTATTGTTGATGGTATGCTGGTTATTGTTGGTTATTGTTGATTATATGTTGGTTATTGTTGATGATATGCTGGTTATTGTTGTTGATGATATGCATATTGTTGCTTATATTCCTATATGGGAGCTTGCTATTTTTTAGACCGGTGATATTAATTGGTCATATGGTTATGGGACTTTGCTGGCCTTTTTCTGATATTTGTTTGTTTTAAATTGATTATATGCCTATGGATCGAAGCTCATCAAATATAAGCTAAATCATTATTGTTCAAATCTAGGAGAAGCATAATGGTCGGCCACCTACGCTTTCCGAGGCCTTCGTTTACACACACACTCTAAATCATGATGGGAAAACTTATGTGGCTGAACGAAGTAAGCAATTGCATGTAAGTAATATAAAATTTATTACTTTTAGCCTTTACAATTATTTAAAGATTCGTGTTTGTAAATTATGTGTTGTAATTTTTTACATTCTATAGGAAAGGTATGAGCAGCTTCGAGATGAGCGATCACAAAGCGAATCATCTGTAGATGAGACCAAGTTATTTTATGAGGCTGCACAACGCAATAAAAGAAGAAAATTATATGGATTGGGCTCATATGTCCCTCATGTTAGATCCAGTTCAGCTGCATCACGCCGTAGCGAGTACAACACTTTAACCAAGGAAGATGTCAAGGAAATTGTCACAGAAACCATTCGAGCATTGTTTCCTCACTTGGGAATTCAACAACCAGCTGCTGATCAGCTTAATACTGCTACTGATGGACCTGGACATGATGATGTTGAGCCTTCAGCTGCACAAGATGATCATCCATATAATGATTATCCATCGGCTCATGGTGGTGGTTCTGCTTGCCAGTGATTTTAGCCACACTATATGTTTGATCGTTATTTTATTTAGATGACACAGTTGGTGCTAATTAGTACAATAATATTAGCATTGTTTCATGACAGATTAAGGATAATATTATGTAATGTTTCAAATTATTATCTATATATGTGTATTTTGGAACATATTTTGATTTGGAATCAATATATATTTATATGTGTGAGATCGTTGTTGTTTACAGGTTGAAAATAAATAAATAACGATCTTTGTATACAGGATTAAAATTTTAAAATACAGCAAAAAAAAAATTCAATTAATAATTTAGCGACGGATTTGCGACAGAAAAACTATCGCTAATATGTAAAATATATAATTTCGGAAATAATTAGCGACTAAATTAGCGACAAATATTTCGTTGCTAAATTTTACACTAAATTTTTATTTAGCGACGGAATTAGCGACGAAAAATTTAGTCGCTAAATATTATTATTATAATTCGGCAACTAAATAGGAATATAAATTAGCGACGAAAAAAAATTAGCGATGAAATATTTCGTCGCTAAATTACTGACAGAATTTGAAATCCGTCGCTAATATATTCGCGACTGGCTTATTAACGACTGTTCGTCGCGACGTCGCTAATTTTAATTAGCGACGAAAAAATGGTATGTAGCGACGAAATTTTCCGTCGCTAATCTACAGCTTTTTTGTAGTGGATAAGGCCAATAGAGATCGAGGCTAAGTTTGTAATGTTACCAATCCTGACAAATTTCTCAGTGCTATTAGGAAGACCTTGGTTTCATAAGTCAGGATGTATACTTCCAACCCTACACGAGTTGATTAAGATCTCACATGAGGGTCAAGTAGTTACAATTAAAGTAGCTAGGGAGAATCAAGTGTCAGTGTTGGGGATATCCAATCAGCCCTTCAATGGGTTTCATATTGCAACAATTAATGATGATGATGAAGGTAATCCATCGATAACCCTTGGGTAATCAAAATGTTAAAGAAAATGCACTTTTTACTGGGTTCTAGATTGAGGAAAGAGTCCCAAGGGCCATATTCTACAGTTACCATAAAAGGACAAAAGGGCAAAAGAGGTTTGGGTTACACTATAGTTGTAAAGAAGGGTAAGGCCAAGGAGCTAAAATTCCTTACATTTAGAAGAGTTTTGTGCCAGCATTAGTGGTGTGCAGTTATTGTAGAGAAGATGAGCCACAGTTTGTGGAAGATAAGATTATGCCTAGATTTGAACTCTTTAATGATGTTTTTTTACTATGAGAATGGAGTGCTCAAGCAAGTAGAGGGCCTTAAGGATGAGGAGATCCTGATACACCATTTAGCATAGGACCATGAAGTTCCTAAAGAGATTGTCAGTTCTAATTTAATAGGTACCAGAGTGAAAGGGAAGGAAAAAGTGAGAATAGAAGCATCGACGCCTGAGCCAGTGAAAAAAGTTATCAAGGAAGCTAGAAAGGCATCGATTGTAGCACCTATGCCAAAAAGAAAAAAGATGTTTTTTTATGTTTATTTTTCAGAACATTTTGATGATGATAATACTTCTAACTTTGACTATAGTAATAAGATGAACAATTTTGCTCACTTATGTGATGTTTATTCAAATTTCACTATGTATGATCATGAGCATGAATCAATAGGATTAACCACCAACAATAGAACAGGGTTACCCCGAAATGTTATATCATGCCTTTTTGAGGTCAAGACTTAGCAAATTGGGTCGAATCCCTTTTTTATTATAAAGTGGCCAATTTTTATAAATTTTATAAACCTTTATCCGGTCTTGGACCTAAAAGCAAGCCTTTGAGAATGAGCACAATTCTGCTATAAGGTGTTAAGGGGCTTCGGTGCACGTCACAGTAACTATCAAGTTTTCATAGTAGAATAAAGCTTTTAAGGATAGATTTATATTTTGTACATGATAAATTGGGTAAGTAGGAAACTACAAGTTTATTTTATTATGGTTCACTTATCAGATTGCAAACATTCTGACTAAGGGTCTTACTCATGCGAATCGAAGATTCAATTTATGAGAGATAAGTTGTTAGTCATAGACCTTACAGCATACATGTGCTAATAAAATACAATTGTTATGATCAGACAAAATAACTAAACATAAAATAAATGTTTTTTTATGTCCAAATTTTTTATGATTTAAATGATCTATAATATCATACTTATGATTTATTCTTAAAGATTCTGCTATTATTTGTATCTATTCTATTTAGAATTTCCTTTTATTAGAAGTATTCCTTAGAACCCATGTACAATAGGGACTTATTCATGTATATGAACTCATTTATTATTTATGAGAAAGGCATTATTCATTTATTAATACCGTGTTTCTATTAAATTTATCTAATTATATCTTAAATTAATAAATAAAGTCCTTGGTATTATAAATACAGTGTAAAGGAAAATCAAGAAAGATTCAATGATTTGAGGTGCCTATTGCATGCAAACATGTTAATACCCAAATATCCTTAGTATAGTATTAACAAGATAGCACATTATTGATATAGACAAACAAGCACATCTTATGTGATGTCATGCAATTTAGCATAGCCATTTTTTTTATTATTACATCATTTCTTCAGTTTAATGAATGTATTTTGTTATGTTTTTGGTTAACTTTTTATGCCTTCTTTATTTTGTAGGGTAAATGTGCCTAATTGGTTAAAATGATGTATAAATGGATTTTTGTTGAAAAATTGAAGAAAAAGGTCTTAAAGAGGTTTAAGAGCTTGTGCCAACTTATTATAACTTGTGCTAACTCATCACAGTGACTCACTATGATGACTTATACCATGCTGAATCGAGTCATGAAGCAATTGAAGGTGTGCCAACTCATTACGTTGGTGATGACTCGTTACAGAGCTTGGTTGTGCCGACTTATCCAACTCGACACCAATGTGTCAACTCATCACTTGGACCAACCAATACAATCCATCACACACGTCTTCAATATTGCATCCTTCTCTAAAAAGACACCATTAGGGACACCTTTGGATCTATAAATTCATGAAGATAACCATATTTTAGATATAGAAAAACTACCATATAACTTCCAAATCAATTAGAAAGGATTATGAGGAAAAAGAATAATCCAAAGAAGAAGAGAGATCAAAAGAGGTCATTTAACACTCAAATATTTTTCTGAAGAAGCATTGACGAGTCCCCTACCTTTCTTTCTTCTCTTTTCTTTTTAGATTTTGCTTGATACTATTTTCTCTTCCTTATGTATTTATTTTGCCATCATGTATCTAGGGTAACTTTATTTGTTAGAATTGCAAGTATGAATTGATCTTCATTAATATAATTATCTTGTTTCAAGTATGAATGATTTAAGTTTAATTGGGTGCTTAACATATTATGTATGCTTGATCACCATATGTAATATGTTAATCAATTTGTTCATAACGAGAGTTGGTACATTTTGGTGGAAAAGTAATTAAACCTACTTAAAGTTAGAAATCACTTAGGAGACAATAATTTCACTTTGAGGGGCTAAAGAATATGCATGGAACTTCGTGGTTCTCATCTATCTCCATAATGACATGAGGTGCTTATGGACTCTAGATTGGGATGCCCTTATTTGATAATGAGAGTTGCATATAGGGATCGTAAGCCTTATTCTCCAATAATTACATGCTTATGTGTTTATTTGACTCTTTATATGATCGATTGATGCCTTGTAATTCTAATGCTTTTATTGATTGATTGCAAGTTATAATTTAGATTATAAAACTAGTTTAATTGAGTAAACAATTTAGTATAACCAATTCCATTTAAATTATCATTGCCTATCCATCTTAGTATCTAACTAGCTAATAAAAAATAACTCTTATACCTAAATTGATTCCAAGAGTTCAATGCCTTCCTCACCTTATCTAAGTCTTTGAGACTAAGGTATTATAATATACACTGGAGCATTATTGGCTCTTATAGTTATGATTATAGAAATAATTAAAACTAACATGTGGATGCTTGTTAGAAGAATAAGTTTTTAATAGCAATGGTGTAATTATCCTCATATAGATATTAAATCTATGTCAATGAAAAATTTTTTAATAGCAGTGGTGTAATTATCCTCAGACTTGAGATCACCAATATTATCTTAAGTAATGAGTGATATACTTTGACTCCATAATTGCTTATCTTCATCGAAGGGTGAACAAGGTTAGGAGGTTGGGTATATTATGACCTATTTGAAAATAGTTCAGTGCTTAATAAAGGATTCACTATCCTAGATTTGTTAAGGGAGTTATCTCAAATGTTTCATAATATCTTTTTTGAGAAAATTTCTAGCCAGAATGAAATGCCATGGTAGATGATAACAACAAGGGGCATTTAAAGAACAAATATAATATTATTAAAATGACTATATTTAGGGTTATTTAAGTTGACACTATCCATACTGAAATCCTAAGTGAGATAAAGTAAGGTGAAAAGAGTAATTGCACAGTAACTGCTCTATAGAAAGGTCTAGTTAAACCACTTGATCTTTTTATCACTTAAGTAATCATAATGCTTAGCTAAAAGTTTCTCACGATTTGTACATGAACATAAATATAAATTTTAATTAGAAAATTAATATAATGCTATAAAAAGTTTAAATCATGCAATCCTTATGTCTATACTACTAAGTGTACAAGAAAATTCAATGGGTCACAGACCTATAGGGAAGGAACATTATGATAAAATTATAGATATAATAACATTTGATATTATTATGGAATGAGAAAATGAAGAAGAAAATAATTAATTAAAAGAATTTAATTAATTAAACATACACAAAATTGTGAACTTTCTACGCATGGTCTATAATAATGGACCAAACTGGTCATTCTAATTTAGAATCAAATATTATTGGATTATAACTATTATAAGACTAATATGATATTTTTGGGTCACTTAGAGGATTAATTTCAAGTAAAAAGATATTCGTATAAGCATTCTAGGAGTGCCTTCTGCATAGAGACCTTGTAGAAGGCCTTAATGGCCTAATTTTTAGGCCAAGTCAACTTAAATGTAATTTATAAATGTTATGGACCTCTTATATGTAATTTGGTTGGATTTGAAATTGATTTAGGTAATTAAATTCAAGTTCGCATAGGAAAGTCCAATTTTCTAGCTTATTTGCATGATCCATCTAGAGGAGGCTTAGATTGGATTTAATCAAGCTAAATTAATTAAATAATTAATAGAAAAATCTGAAATTATTCTCAAGTGATTTTAGGAATCCTAATCCTATTAGACTTATGATTTTAACTTAGGTATAAGAACCTAAGTTTGGTAAGAGTTGGATTCATCTTCTTTTCTTCTCTACCTTATCCCAATTCTCTAACTAGCATAGAAAGAATTTTCAGTAGTCTCTCTATCATAAAATATTGGTCTTTTCCTTTTTTTTTTCTAGTGTGGATCACACATTGGAGATGTTCGCCATTTGGTGTTGTGTTTTGTGATAACCTAATAAGATGTAATCAGTTGTTTAACAACCTTCACAGGTGTGTGAATTTTAGGTGTTTTATTTGGAATTTGTATATTTCATGACCAGTTTTTTTTAATTATGGATTTATATTTTAAAAATTTTTCACTTTGTATATGATGCATGTACCTTCTCCGTCGAAAAGGATATCTCTCAGATCCAGTCCTTGTGAGCTGAGATGGATCATTTCTAGCATTCTATCACCTCCAAACCCCAATGCGATCTCTGGAAAAGGTATTTCTTCTTTACTTTCTCTTTTATTCTTTCTGATCCACACTTCTGCCATTCTTTGCTTCTTTAATTATTTCCCTTTTTTGGCTCTAATTTTTTTTTGTAATTTGTTTATACTTCCTTTCATCACCAGCTTATCAGCTCTTCTCAAAAATACTTTCGATTTAAAGGCTGAATTGGGTGTTTGATTCGTCATTTCTCATCCTTTGTTCTTTAAATATTTGACAGGTCAGTAACGTATCTGGATTTTCTTGTTTATTTAGTTTTTTAATTTTTTATGTTTTAATGGAGGATAGAATGGAACCATGTATTGCTGTTATCTTTTGTATACCTATATTAGGAAATTCATATGCTTAAAATAATTTAGCTGAAGCTAATTTGGTCTATAATGACAATACATTAATTTTTTTAATAATTAAAATTCAAACTGGAGGTTAAATTTTTCGCCAATGATCCTCAATCTCCTTAGGCAAATCCTTGCTTTTTTTCACCACCAAGTTTAACTCTCTACAACACTCATTATCTATTTATTTTTATTTTTTTTTCTAGGCATATTTTGGATTGAAAGGTCCTCTAGGCCAGAAATTGTTTGACTAAGTTACCCAGAAGCGGAAAGATGGCAAACTCACATTCCATGACCTTGTGATTACTAAAGTCAGGATTTTTATTTCAACTATTTATACTTTTCACATACATTGTATAGATGTATTTATGTTTATGTTGATCTGTATACATGTAGAGCATTTATGAGAAAGGAACAAGAGATGAAATTGATTATTTTGTTGATCAATTACTTGATGTAATAGATGATGGTTTTGTTGGAAGGTACGATCATGTTTACTTCTATTAGCTCTACTTGGATACTGGAAGTGTGGACCATTTGTGCATTTTATTCACTGCTTTTGCAACTATGTTGATGGTTTAATTTGCTAATCTTATACCGTGTCATTTATGGGAAAGTTTTTTTTCTTTTCTATATTCTAATGGTTTACTTCTATTGATTGTGTAACATTTTTGGATACTATTGTTAGGTCTCATGTAGAATCTTCTCTAATAGCAATCTTGAAGAGTGTCTTTTCTATAAAAGTAAATAAAAATGAACCAACTTCATGTGGGGATGTTAACATATTTCTTAATGCTGCAACTTTTTCAAACGATGTTGATGGAACTGCTGAAAAAGTATGTCTTTTGAGGATTTCAAAAGTTGTCTATCAGGAAGTTTTTGGGTTGCTTGTTGATTCCTCTAGATGTAGGTTTTTAATTCATTGTTGGGGACCACCAAACATCCCTTTAACTCTACATCAGTATGATATTGTCCTCTTCAAACCAAGGACCACACAACATGTGGCCTCTCCTCGAGTGATAATCTACTAATTCATCAAATCATCTCGCACCACCGCTATCAACCAACGGGACACGTCGCCTGGCCACTACAATACTAGAAAGATTTTCGATACAAGGCACCAAACACGAATCTCCAATCACGAGGATGTACCAAGGGCCTCCCACAGCTTATGTCCTCCCCTTGAGCGATAATTCATTTTATCCGTCGAATCATCTTGCATTGCCGTTATCAACCAACGGGACACACCGTCTAGCCACCATAATACCAGAAAAACTTTCGATACAAGGCACCAAACACGAATCTCCAATAGGACGAACAAACTGAGGGCCTCCCACACAACGCAGTCCACCGTTGGCTCTATCTCCGAACCAGGCTCTAATACTGCTTGTTGGGACCGCCAACCTCCCAAAAAGCTTCATACTAATGAAGTTAGGTGGACACACTTATACTCTAGCAAATATATTCTTATACTTCCGATGTGGGATGTGGGACTTGGATTGACATCCTAACATTCATCTTTCGTCATTTGTGTAATCTCTTGCAATTTCAACTCACTTTGAATTGTTGCTCTATGTTTTTTAGTCTTTAATGAACATGTTCAGATTGATGTATGTTTGTTTGATTGCTTTTCTTGACCATATAAAGCAGTTCAATTTGATATGTTTTCTTCCTTGTTGGCATTGTTGATCTTCAGTATCGTGAGTAGTATGCTTCTCATACAATCCATCGCACCATTGATCATTAATTTACATATGTTATGCTGCCTCAAAGTTCTTTTAACTACATTACATATGTTATGCTGCATCAGAGTTCTTTTAACTGCATTTGGTGACGTGAAATAAAATATCTAGAATGCTTCCATGATCGAATCGATTAGTTATATTCCGCATAGTAGTAAGAGTTTCTTTTCTAAACAAATTTAGAATTTCATATGGGATATTTTGAGTTTGCTGATTGAACTTAACCCTAACCCAAGTAATAGATCCTCCTTATGTGACAATGCTGCTGTTTGAACCAATTGCATCAATTATGATCTCTTATATATTTTGTGATGGAATTATTCCATTGGGATGTCTGCGTTAACAATTGCAGATGGTCATTAAATTGCTGCATACATCTTCATACTAATGTTTATGGCCAGGCTATGCATCCCGATAAAAAGGCATGCTTTTCTTGCTAAATTCTATATTGCAGATTTAAAATGGAGATTTGGTATTTGAAGTAGTTCGCTTTAATAAATTAAATTAATTTCTTTACTGCTAAATTCTATTTTTGCTGGCCAAATTTTAAATATGAAATGCAAACAAATTTAGGAAGTTCAATTCAATATTGTATTTTAATAAAAAGTTTAGTTGATTATATTGTAATTTATTGAAGTTGAGTCAAAAGTGATTAGTAGTGCTAATAACAGATCAATTATTCCATTAAGTGTATCTCGTAATGCTCACACCTTTCTTAATTTGCTAGTTCGGATGTCTAAATAACCTGCAAGGGTCAAGAGTGTGATTGCTGATTAAATACAAGTTTCTTTTATATGGTTCGATTTACAAGTAATTCTAAGTGATATGATTTGATGGGATTCTTTTTAATGAAACACATTTTTGTGCAATAAATTTTCAAGTTTGAAAAATTATTGTTTAAATTTGATTTATAAACTTTTCATAATTTAAATTAAAAGTGTATTGAATGTAAAATTAATCATTATTTTTTTAATTTCCACAATCTTTTTTCAACTTTTTTGTTTCACGAGAATATTAACGTTTTTCAACACTTTTGTTTCACGCAACATTCTTGGAATTCAATCAACATTTTTAAATCTTTTAGTATTAGAGCTTATACTGATGCTTTTTTTCTCATTCCTTTTTTTTTTTCCTTTCTTTAACAGCAAAACATATGGGCACCCAAAAAATATCAGGATATTTTTCTTTCTTGAAATTCAATTAACATTTTTTTCTTTCTTTAACAGCAAAACAAACTTTTAATTCCCACTTAAAGAAATTAAGTTTCGAGGTGAGAACAACTATGAAAATCAGGATATATATGTTATGTTCTTTCTCATTTATGGCCGCAACATGTCTGATAAACTGTTTCTACTTACTTCTTTGTCTCTGATTTTTTATAAGTTGTTACATACTTCTATATCCAGTATTAATTTATCTTATATTTGCGTCACTATTGCTGAAATGTTGCACATAATTCACAAATATATTAGCTCAGCAACTCTGCCCTTTAGCAACTTTCGTCAATTGACCCGAATGAGCCTCAAAAAGCATCCATCCTTACTTTTCAGCAAGCTATTCGGCAATTGCAGGTGAAAGTCAGAGTTGCATTCTAAGTGTTATTTTCTTTCTTTGCAAAATTACAATTATTTTTTAAATTTTCATTACATTGATTTTGTAGGAATATTGGGCTTCAGTTGGGTGTGCAGTAATGCAATGCAGCAATACTGAAGTAACATTTTATGGATGCTTTTTAATGTCTTAATGCTTTCTACTTACTCTTTTAATTGGAAAATTTTTTTAAGTCTCTGGCTGATATATGTCCAGGTTGGGGCTGGGACTATGAATCCTTGCATTTCCGGGTTTTGGTAAAGGGTCTTTGCACTAAGCAAGCAGAAAATAAGGTTGAAGTTCGAGATCCTCCAGTTTCAAAGGCTTTGGATGAACAAGGAAACCCTACAAAGGTTTTTCTTTCTTTATTATTTTCCTGTTGAAGATATAAAGCTAATTCTATGTTTTATTATGGAATAATGTGTCTTTTTTCATCTTATTACTAGCTTATTATTTACCGAGAGCAAAAGATGCAGTGAGTGCTTTTGAACTGTATCTCATTTGAATTGCTAGTCTCTCTCTCTCCTTCCCTCTCTCTCTCTCTCTCTCTCTTTATATATATATATATCTTCATTTTGTTGCATGAGTTGTGTGATTAGGGGGAAAGGAAGAGAGGATACTGATATATTCTTTTTACATGGATAGTCCACTAATTGTGTGATTACTTTTGCATATTTCTATTTTTTTTGTGTTTTATATTCAATGCCAATGGTTAATAACACTTGGTTTCTCTTTTAATGCCAGGCTGCTGAGGGTTTCTGCCGAAGATACAATGTACAACTTGACTCATTATTTAGAAAGGCTAACGGTGAGTCATTCTTGATGATGTTTTATTCACATCCTATTTGAAAAACTAAGGTGTGATTTCATGTTTCTTGGAAAGTTTTTCTGCAGCATTTGGAGTTTTTGTTGACCTACCATTATTTTTGCTCTTCACTCCCATGAACATCAAAATAGGAAAACCCAATAGTACCACTTGTTTATTTTCTAAGTGTTTTTTGCTTGGCTTGATAGCATTATATCTCCTGTAAATGGTAAAATCAGTTTGGTACCGGTAAGTGACCGTTGCCCTCACCTAACGTGTTTGGTTCTGGTTAGTTGTGGTTTTCTACACATGAATTACTGGAAGTGAGTGCTTGAAGAAATTGTATGTTTTAAATTCCTTTATTAGAAGGGTCTATTCATTAAATAGCTAAGCCATTGCTTCAGCATATTTGTCCATAGTTTGTTCATATATCTTACCGTCTTTGTAGCTATGTCATTCTCTGAAAGTGAGTGCTTGAAGAGATAGTATTTTTAAAATTCCTTGAGCGAAAGGGTCCATACATTAAATACCTAAACCCATTGCTCTGGCATATAGGTCCACAATTTGTACATATCTTACTGTGTTTGTAACTATGTCATCCTCTTTTCATATATGTCATTTCCTTAACACTCATGTTTCTTGTTGTAGTCGTAAAATATCTTAGTTAGGCAATACTTCTTTAAGTGTTACACTAATGGTCTTAGACGATTTTGTTATCCATATCTTTACTTTTTGTGCTCATTTCTTTTATGCTTTGCGAATTCCTTTTTATTTTTTATCACAAGTAATATGTGAACTTTTGTATAGAAATGTGCTTGAAATAAGAGAATCAGAACATAAGGCACACTCTCAAGCTGAAACACTTAGGTGTGCTTTGGATGAACATAGTCCAGAGTTGAGAGTTAAAGCTGTTAATGAGGCTGAGGCTATTGCTAAGAAAGGCTTCAGATGGTGGTTGCTCGGTAATTGATATATATAGATACTGTAAATGTGAAGCACAATTTTTAATAGCTTTTCACTAATTGTACACTTAAAGAAGTATCTAATTTCAAAATAATCAATATTTAGCTATTGTTTATTATTCCTCACACTTGTCATTGACTAAAACATTTCTAAAATTACTTTAACTAATAGATGATTTCATTTCTAAAATTACTTTAACTAATAGATGATTTCGTTGTTGCTATTGGCATTTATGTGATATTGTTTTTGAAGTTTATAGTGCTTTATGAATATAAACAAATATCTAGAATCTACATGTGTTTTGTACAGGAAATAATAATTGAAAATGTTTAATAAATTTTAGCGATGGATGGTACCGTCGTAAATTTTTTTTATTCGTGGGTGAATTTAGCAACGAAAAATGAATTTTCATGGCTAACTTTATCAACAGAAATCTGATTGTGTTGCTAATTTTAGCAACGGACAAAAATTGCTGTTGCTAAATTTAGCAACGAAAAATATTATTTTGTATTATTTTGTTGCTAAATTTAGCAACGAAAATAATATTTCGTTGCTAATTTTGATCAATTCACCAAATCTACGTTGATTGAATTTAGCAATGAAATTAAATTTTCATTGCTAAAAAATAGCAATCATCAAATTAGCAACCACTGATTTCGTTGCTATTTTTTATTAGCAATGAAAAATAAAGGCTTTTTTCTTGTAGTGTGATATGTTGATAAAGATAGTGACTAGCGGTCAAGTTGCAACATTGTTTGGACTTGATTAACATTGTTAAAAGTTGAAGCTGGGCGCTTTGAAGCGCATTTGGTGGCATTACTTAAAACATGAATGGATATTAATAATTCCAAAATATTATCATAAGTTGATAACCACATGATAAAAACTTGAATATGAATCACTGGACAACATTGTTATTAATTATTATATCAATTTTATTTTATTTTTTTTAATTTGACTTGACACCCCCCATTCCATTCTATAATTTTTCCCATTTAAAATTTTTTTTGCAATACTACAAGAATTAATTAAATTTCATAGTTCCAATATAGAAAATAGCAAAAATTGGAATATATTTGAGAATGGAAATTACTACCAAATCTGCAAAAGTTTCTAGAAATAACTTTGATTTACATGTAGCATATATATATATATATATATATAGTAAAGGAAAAAGGATCTACATATTCAAAATGTCATCTCCCACAAGAGTCTTCTTTTTAAAAAACAAAACAAAAAAAAGAAAAAACCATTAATGCTTACTTCATCTGACATCCTAGATTTGAATCTCCCTCTGCTCCTAACCAACTATCTCCGTCTCTCTCTTATATGTGTATATGTGGGTGTGCCGACTTATGCTAACACACCATTATGAACTGCAAAAATAAATAATATGATGAATTCCTGCAAATACAAGATAATAAGTATTTGAAGTCTAAGTACTATTGATTTTTTATTTTTTTTTATTTTTTGGGAGGAGCTATCAGTTATTAAATTGTTATGTAAACACAATGTTAAGAGAAAGAAAAATATGATGTGTATATATACAATGGACCATACAAACTACTCCTAATTTGCAGCTATTTTCAGTAGTGCATAACCAGATCTAGTAAAGTACAAGCACAAGACCCAGAAATGAAAAATCATAGCTAAAACTCTTTTGGCCTTGCGAACTAGCAGAGAGATGTGGCAAAGACTTGTTTTTGCAAAGAATACAAAAATAATTACTAAAAAAATAACCAGTATAAGGGCCTTATTCTTTTGGCACTTTTTGTGCATGAAGGCAAAAATAATGAAAATCCTTAGTTAAACAATCTTTACTAGCAAGAGATATGATTCCCAAAATTGCTAATCTTGAACTAACGAAGATTCTCAAGAAAAAAAGATGCATCTTAACTTTTTCCCCTTCCCTCAAGCAAGGAGTTGCAAAGAGAGAGGCATAAGGAAATAACACAAAGATAGTATATTGATTCACTAATCTACAACAATTAAATCTCAGGATGTATTTAGTTATTATACCAAAAGAAACTAAGGAAAAATCAAACACTAAATCCAGTTTCTTACCAGTCTTTGATCAACAAATGTTTGGTACTGCATAATTTTTTTCTCAACCTCCACTAAGAGCAGCCTTCTTTCACGCCGAGCAATTCTCCCTCTTCCTACTGCATTAGTGTCCTGATTAATTGCAAACAAACAAGCAGGCGTCTTAAGTTAACAAACTTAAAAACCCATGTAAAATCAATCAAAGCAAAAACAGATCTAACAAGCTTAAAATTTGTGTTTCTCCTTTATTTACTTGTTTTAGCCATTTTACCATGTCTCTCCTAAGTTAAAAATGTTTGAATATAAAAACAAAAGACTGGTCATCAACTTAATGAACACAAATTATATCAAAATCCTTGAATCCTAAAAAAATGCATAGTAGGGGTTTCATTTTTTACTATTAATATTTAATAAACCTTTTTCTGCAAGTCCTTGTGAAGCCTGCAACAGATCTTCATGCATTTCTATTGCACTTCTACAATTGTGGAACAAAGTCAGGAGACTTGTAACATATTCCTTGTCTGCTTTCTGCAAATCATAAAAATACAAGTCTCAAACACAATTCTAGAATTTCATGACAAAGTTACCATCCAAAACACAGAAGAGCTATATATATATATATATATATATATATATATATATATATATATATATATATATATATATATGTATGTACATATATGTATGTATGTATGTATGTATGTATGTATGTACATATATGTATGTATGTATGTATGTACATACATACATACATACATACATACATACATACATACATACATACATACATACATATATATATATATATATATATATATATATATATATATATATATATATATATATATATATATATATATATATATATATATATATATATATATATATATATGTTATGGCATCTGAAATTAAGTGAAGGAATCATTCACTCCAGTAATTTCCAGCATTTATATAATGTAAAGAAATCATCAATTTATTTTCTTTCTTAAAGATCTTTATGAAGTTTAAATGGACAAATCACTGCCAAAGGAAACAAAATTATCGAATTTAACACATTTAACCCATTTACTGACAAGCTAATTATTTATTAATTCACCACTTTCAACGCATATTCGATTGTTTCTAATAATATAATATAAGTAAAATTAAAAATCATATGCATCTTTTATAAAAATATTTAACCAATTTTTTTTCTATGGTCATGCTGCTAAATATCAACACTGGCATGGTATGTAGTGAGTAAACTTTGTTTGCTTTTTCTAGGGAGGTGGGGAAGGATGTGATGAGTTATGTAGAAACATGGGCATTATTGATCAAAATAATAAGGGGGGGCCATCATTTGAAGGATGTAATCTATATGGTTTAGATGTTGAAAATCACATAAACAAAAAGAAAACACATTGTGTCATTAATTTGTTGTTTTGTTGCCAATGCCATTTATTAATTGAGACAACGCATTATTATGCTAGGGGCTTATCCTCGTATTCTTCTCTTTTATAATTAATTATGTAGTGTTCGTTTTTTGCCAAGACATCAAAATTGTCATATATTTAATTCACCACTTTTAACGTGTTTCATTCTCCACTAACTAAATCATTCTTCCTATCATTTATCCTAATATAATTGTTATGTGATAAAAAAAAAATTTAAAGTAAATTAAAAATGAAGTAATTTGGTAGCTTCAATAATTAAAAAATTAATAATAAAAAGAAGTAATAACATAATCTTTAAAGAATAATCTTTATTTACTATAAAGATTAAAATTCAGATATCCACTTACAACTAAGAAGTATGAGACTCAGAAACATGCTAATATGCTAACATGCTTACTGTTAAATATCCTTATCATTAAATATGCTAATATGCTAACATGTTCCCTTGATCACAGATATGGCTTTCTACTGATATGCTAACATGCTTATCATTAAATATCCTTATCATTAAACCTCACATATATGGCTTTCTACTGATATGCTACAGATATGCTAAAATGAAATTACAAAGAGAAGAAATAAAGTAGCTCACCAAGGGCCAAACCCTTTTGAACATTCTTCTAATATAACCTAAAATTTGAAAAACCACCAATGAGTTATATCAAGAAAAAGAATAGCGAACAGATAATAAAGAATCTACACCAGCATTATCTGACCCATATAGCACGTGATTTTAACACGTGAAGACCGATTGCAAAAGTATTATAACTCAATTGGAAAACCCGTATAAAAAGAGCAAACAAGAAGAAAACATTTTTAATGTTTCAGAACATCAACAATAAACCCAATTAGAATAATCAGTCACTTAACAAAGTAGACATTAGAAAGTATCCAATCCACTAACCCATCCAAGAAAACAAATAAAAATAGAGCATAAAATAAAGGATCCAATCCACTATGTCATCCATCTGATCTTAAATAGATCAAAGTGATGAAACCACCAATTTGAACTATGTATGGATTGATGACATGCCAAATAGACGGACTCAAGACTGCATACATTACCAAAACAAAGCATAAGTTAATTTTATGTGTCACTTGGTGTTGGTTTATATTGCCATTAGTAGATAAACTCTTGAAGCTTCTTCAATAAAGAATAAATCTTCTACGTACAACAATCTGGTGTTTCTCAGTTCTCTCTCTTTCGTCACAGCTAACCTAAAAACTGTAACATTTCATAACTTAATTTCTCCTTGCTTAATTTACTCCCAGTAACTTGTCTTGAAACTATCATAAGCCCGATTGTTCTACATTTCTCAACAAAAAATTTAATTTAGAAAAAAAGTAAAAAACAAAAGCGAAAATTTGATGTGTTAAAACTTCTAGGATTGTGAAAGAGTAATCTCCAGTCATAAATTTAACGCATCCATCACCAGTATCCCCAATTGAAACTATTCCATATGACCTAATTATCAACGTCATAACCTAAACCCACTCATTGCTATGGAAATGAAATGCATTTCTGGAGTAGAGCAATTAAAATGAAAATATAGAAAAAACATTTACATAGCAAAGCAGTTAATTTGAAAGAAAAGACAAAAAAGAACAACCTTTCGCTTGATAATCTGGGCAGCGAAGAACTCAAGTTCAAAATCTGTGAAAAAGGAGTGGTGGCGGAGATGGGAGTTAGATTTGAGCAAGTTGATTTGCGCAAAACACCAAACAAAAGAAATTATAGATATGGAATAGTTAAATCCCTATTACTCATTTTTATGAAAGAAAAAAAAAGTGCAAATATTTAAAGCTCAACAAAGTTGCTCTACACTCATCTTCTCCATCTCTTCTCTTCTCACAGCCGGACTGCTCGCTCCTTCTCGCCCTTTCATCAATGCCATTTCTCCTAGTTTTCTATCTATTGCTCACACTTTTTCAATGGTCATGAACCGTCATTTTGCTTTTCTTTGAATTAATATCACGGTGAAGACGTTGTCGGGTTGCTGCCGCCATTGAAGTCAAACGGCGTTGGTGCGCCATTCAGCCTCCCCTGTCCCCTTCTCTTTTGTACCCTTCTTCTCCCTATTCTATTTTTTTTTTCTTTTTTAGACAAGTTAGATTTTTTTAATTTGGGGCAAATGGGAGAGAGAGGTAAACTTTGGATTTTTATATAAGTCACGTGGCTAAAATAGAAAAATATTTTTTATTATATTTGCGACGTAATTAGCAACTACACTATTTCATCACTAATATTCTTTATTAAAATCTAATACTATTAGTGACAGAAAAGTTTCATCGCTAAATAGTCGCAAAAATGGTCCTCCAAAATTAGCGACTAAAATTTTCGTCGTTAAATTTTCTGAAACTAATTTTCTGAATAATAAAATAAAAAATTAGCGACCGTACTGTTGTTGCTAATTCCATCGCAAAACATGGCGTGTATATTTTCTGCCAATAATTAGCGACTGTTTATTCGTTTCCATCACTATTTCGTCGCAAAAAATGAAAAATAATCTTCCCACGATAGAATTGAAAAACAGTCGCGAAATTGTCGCCAAATTGCGATGGAAATTAAGCTGTCACTAATTTTAGTAGCGAATTTACATTTTTTTTTGTAGTGATTGGATTTTAAGTGGAACCATTTATGATCTCTCTAATTTTTACTGGGAAATTTATCTTGTGTGCTTTTTCAGTACAATCATTTATGCTTTATTCAACTATGCAATAATGCTCTTGGTGGATTTGCTATTATTGGTGAAAATTGACCTGAGTTTCCACAGCATATAAAAATAGTGGAGGTAGAATTTTATATTCAAGTAGGAGCAAGATAAAAATAAAATAAAATTCATGTAAATTTAGTGATTCACCATGCATGAACCATAGTTATGTTAGTTCGCTTCTTGAAGTTTTCAGCACAGCTTCAACAACAACAAACAACAACAACAACAACAACAACAACAATAATAATAATAATAATAATAATACATGAATGATTTTTTTAAGAGCAAAAGTGAGCAAAAACTACACATTATATTACGGTATAACTATAAATTTCCATTATACAATTAGTTACATATATTAGCAACTGAAATGATTGGTTTAATTTTTCTTTTCTTTCTCTTCTCAAGTTCAAGAGAGATGATGAACCTAATTAGAAATTACAAAATAATAATTAGTAATTAGTAATATGATCTTTGTGAATAGAACTTTCTCATACGAGAATACAAAATTAGGGCAAGAAAAGTTCCAAGAAAACAAAGTGAACCCCATAAAATGAAAGTATATCTATAACATTGAGTCCCAATGCAATTCCCATCTCCATTGGCTTCCTTGTGATAAAGAATGGCAGCTAAGTACCCAAAAATGAAGGACCCAAATGGAATGTTGGCAACCACAACATTGTGATTTATGCTAAAATTCTTGGCCCCAAATAGCTCGGTAGTTGTGGATACTGAAATTGAAGTAATTGCTCCTGTACAAACGCCAATTATAGCTGTGCTGATGTATAGGCAAATGTTGGATGTTTCTAGAAGCAAGAAGAATGCTCCTGCCATTGGTGCCGTTAATGCTGCTATAGAAGCTGGTCTTGACATCATATACTTACTCCTGAAACATTTCAAACATTAAAATACAATTTTTTGATATAAAAATATATTTCTTACAACTATTTGCTTATTAAGTAAACCTCAAAACTTGAAATCTTTTGGCTTGCTACCTATTTATAACTCTATTATGATCGGCTGTGTCACCAAAGTCAATCTGCTACTTAAATATTACCTACTCCCACATTTATGAGTGCTGAGAAGTAAATGTCCATCCCCTAACAACATTTGTAATGGTTTCGTTTCTTTTCAAATAAATTTCTATCTCTTTACAAATATAAATAAGTATTATCTTTTTAAAAATGATCACATTCCAAAAGTAAGATATATTCCGATATGAACATCCAAATCTGCCTTTTCTACAATAAATATTTATTCAATTTTCAAAATATGATAAATATATAAAATTTATTTTTTCAACCAATTTGTACAATAACTGAAGGGAAATCGGTAAAATTTTAGGATAATTGATAATTTTTTTTTAAATTTTATGAAAATGGAAGTGGACATCTACAAAAAGAAGATGTGTGAATATATATGCTACATTTAATACAGAAAAATGTTATAAGAGAGATTTAATTGTCATTAAAATAATAAAAAAGAACGTTAAAACCAAAATAAAAAAAATTAACATTATCTCAATTTCTTAAAAAAATATTTAAAATAAAACATAACAAAATTTTAATAATAATCATCATTTGAAGAGGAAAGGGTGCAGTATAAACTTGATGATTTATCTGCTACGTCATTAGTCTTCATAGCCATAGATTTTTATGATTATAATAATTAATTCACGGTTACTATCAACGTTTTAATTCTGACAAAAATAATTAAGTTTGTTTTTTTCTAGTTATGTGTATCTATCAACTTTAAGTCCAGTAAAATTGATACAAATCTAAAATTTTATTTAAATTTATTTAAAAAAATTTATCCAAACTCAATTTAACTCATAAAAATACTATTAAACCAATAAAAAATGATTAATCTAATTTCATAAATTATTGAATATGGTACAAGGTGTCCAAAAACCTCCTTTCACTCAATCTAATTCTTCTTTCTCTCACTATCAAAATCATTTATCCCTTCTATTCTCGCCGTTGTAACATCCTAAAACTACTACCGACATAAATAGTATTTACCGATGATAAATAATAACACTAAAAATGAATAATACCATCTTGAACTCATTGGAATTCAAAAAAAAATCTGTCGTCATTAGAAAGTAAAATTTATGATAAATCCAATTGTATAATTTGAATTAAAATTAATATCAAATAATCCTCCAAAATTCAAAAATAAAAATAAGTTACAGGATCGAAAATAGATCAAACTAACTTTGACAGGCTTGACAATATTTTACAGATTTTCAAAAATTATTCCGGTTACATGGAATATTTTAGAATAATGAATATTAATTTTTAAAAGTAAAAAATAAAATTTTTGACATTTTTGAAATTTAAGATTTTTGGACTGGTCTAAAATATTTTAATGCCTTAAAACCTATCAAAATGAACTCCGATTGACTCGAAATTTTAAACATATTTTAATTATAATATTTAGACTTTTTTGTAAAAAATTTGGTGGAAAAATAAAATAAAAATGAATGTGCAAAATGAAATGAACTAATATATACTAAATCTATGGATCGGTACAATCCGCTCAATTCATATTTTTTAATTCATTTATGATTTGTTCATTTATGATACAATTTAAATCTGCCTAATCCAATCATTTTTCACCTCTAAATTCAACTTTAATAAAAAATAATTGAAATTAATTAATAAATTCGCAACAACTTAACAAGAACAAAAAGAAAGACAGAAAATAATTCTAGTGATAATTTCAAAATTCAAAGGTGCTAACAAAGAAAATTAAGAAAGACATGGAAAGAATTTGAATACCTGGAGAGAAAGTAGTCCAAAAGAGAAGGAATGAGACGGCCGAAGAAACCAAAAGACGAAGACAAAGAGACCAAAGAAGAAGTCCTTGAGCATCCACGAGATTCAGCAATTTGACCCAAATTATTCAAATATACAAACCCAATTGTTGCACCAAATAAATATATAAAGAAATATAGCCAAAAATTAACTCTCACCGGCAACAATTTAATTCCAATTTCTTCCTTAACACAACCCAAATCATTAATCTCCCTTGTGTCGTCTCCTTGTTTCACTCCATTCTCAATTCTTCCACCATCGACATTATTCTCTTCTTCTGTACTAAAATTATAAACCTTAACTTCTCCCTTCAACCTTAATTTTGGTGCTAAAATATCTCTCGTCTTTAAGCCCATTGGAATTACAAGCGGAGCCAGTAAAAATAGCAAAACCACGATTGCATTCTCTAATGGCGGTAACCCACTTAACCCTAAACTACTTATAACAGCATAAATTCCAGTAACTATGGTGATGGAAAAAATTACCAAAAACCCACTTCTCGGATTTCTCCCCCTGTCTATATCAATATTTCTAACAAGTGGTGCAGCCATTACAGAAGCTATCAAAGGCAGTGTAGAGTTAAGAAGAAGATAAGCTTTTGCTCTTTTAGCTGGGAAATTAAAATACAAAGCATCAACAATAACTGTATATATTTTAGCACTTAATCCTTGATAACTACTGCTTAATCCCACAGCGGTTTCGCAATTAAATGGGAAATTACGAATTGCAACGACATAACAAACTGTGTTAATCCAGCAAATACTGTTTCCTGCTAATACTGTGAGCAAGAAAATATGAGCATATGATAGAGAAGAAATATAGCTTATTAAGAAGAGGTATTGGACTCCATAACCGATCAAACCGAGAACCGAACCGATCAAAAGAACGAGCCAAAGAGGGAGATAAAGAGTAGCAATGCCTGAAAAGAAACCGAAAAGTTTGCCAGCATCTGAAGCAAAAGCAAGATTGTTAAGCTGAAATTGAGACATGGAGAGAAGCTGTTTGAGCTGAGATGAGTAGACAGGAAAATTGGTGTTTGTGCCATTTACAGATTGAAGCCATATGATACCAACAAGGCTGAACCACTGATAAGCTTTAGAAGAAGAAGACGACATGGTAAAATAATAGTTTTTTGAAATGATTATACTTTTTGAAGTGGGTATTACTTATAAGAAGGCTTAATTCATATATTGCCCCAACTGTATGTCCGTTTTTTTCACCTAACGGCATGCATTTTTTTTTTATAAAAATAAATAAATAACTATTTGATATCCTATCTAATCTGAATTTGCACAAAACAAATCAAAGGAAGGCATAAGTTTTCATTTTAAAGTGTTTAAATATACTTTAAATATGAAATTTGAATCCGAAAATTTTAATTAAAAGAGAATGCATTCCTTAACATTGGATATGTACCGAATTTTAATATATCATTCTTTTATAAATATGGATACTATACATTTTCTTTATACCACTACATTTTTAAACTTAAGTTGATTTTATTTTAAAATTTATGTCAGTATTTGGCTATCACATTAGTATAAAAAAAAGCTAAATATAATAGAGTAAAAAAAAGAATTTATAAAAAGCTAGGAAATTAAAAAAATTACAAAGCAAATGTAAATATAATTTTAAGGAAAAATGAAAGAGTGTGCAGGAAATGAATTGAAAATGTCATAGGTGTCAAATGGACGTATTTGAGTTGGATCATTAATGGACGGATTATTAATGGATTGGATTATAAATAAATTAAAATATATGAATCATAAATGTATCAATATTAAAATGAATTTGATGAATTTAGATCAATCCATGAATTTAATGTAAATTATTATAAATTATTTTATTAATTAATTAATATATTCGATAATAATAATATTTAATTGAAAACATAATATAAATAATAAGTTAATATATAAATAATAACTTTGGCTGTATATAACTAAGTTACACTTCCAAATTAATTCTTGATCCGTGTGAATATATATATATATATATATATATATATATATATATATATATATATATATATATAAAAGGTTTCAGGAATGTAAACAAAAAGAAGTGAGAAGTTGGTTTGAAAGGGGAAGTGAGTGTGAATTGTAGGCAACGGAAAGCTTGAAAAAAATGTAATGGCCGTATGTGTGATATGTGGTGTTTCATCCACCACAACCCTTTGCTATTAATGAAGTTTGTGTCGGCTCCCCTAATTTTTGCCCCAGTTGGGGAGGTGGGGATGGCTTCAATATATGGTTGCCAAATCTAGAACTCCTATTCTATGATTTGAAATACGTTATCACCATCTAGATGTTAACTTAAATGTGAGTGAAAATATATCAGATTTTCTTTTTCTTTTTTTTTTTGTGCTACACGGTAAGTTTGAATTTGTCGCTCGAACATTTAGCATTTATTTGTCTCAAATTAAAATATTTCTGTTAAAATCATTATTCTATTCAGGTGGTGCTGTGATGAATTTAAAATAATAGCATATATTTGAATTATATTGGTTACAAATTATGAAGTAAGTTCAATATTAATAGATGAGTTTATTTATGTACTGTTTCTTTTTACATATATTATAAGGTTGTCAACTGAAGTTGAAATTCAACAATTCAAAAATATAGATAAAATATATTAAGACTTATGTTGGAGTTAACTTTTAATAATATAATTTTGGATCTTTAAAATAGTTTTTATTAACTTAAAATAATTAATTATATATTGGCCTATAATATTTTCTCAGCATTAAAACAAAATTTGATTGAATTGAGTTATTACACTTTTAAATGTTTCAATAAAAAAAATAGGATAATATATGCATTTCCTTCCAGTCTATTATTGTTTAATAGATCATTCCCAAATTAACTTAGTATCAGATTATTCTATTACATTCATTAAAATTATGATATTATCTTTCTATAAAAATGTGGCATACATGAAAAATGCATTAAAATTATGTGTATATAACATATGAATAGCAACAGAATACAATGACATTTTAAAAAAATTATAATATATTTCATATATGTTTTAATGGTATAAGAGAAATTATTTACACTTCTAATTTAATGATGATAATTTGGAGAGAAACTTATGTATTACCTCTATTAAAATTGAAAAATCCATGCCAGCCTTAATATTTGTCCCAGCCATGCATGTTATGCTTTGTATGATCATTGCCATATGTTAAAATGAGAAACAAAATTCAGCATGTAATAGTAATACAGATAAGGACAGCCAGATTATTTAGAGCCATCAATAAAATGGGCCCACTTCAAATCAGATTTTTCTGGTTAACCTTATACAGACGAAATTGGGACTTTGAATTTGATTAATAACTGTATAATTTTCATTTTTGTACCTAAGCGAGCATATATATATATATATATATATATATATATATATATATATATATATATATATATATATATATATATATAAGTAGAGTAGCATGTAATAATTACAAAAATTAAAGTATAAATGTGCTAACGTTCTGGATGCTGCTGTAGCAAGATAGATATAATTACTAGAAGTATCTTATTACTTATTAGAAAGCGTCAAATTTGATGATGAGATTACACCCTAATTGCTGACTTTTACAAAATAGCCATTAATTAATTGTTGGCATATCCAACCATTTATGGGTTTTTTCTCTTATGGGTTTTCCAGCAAATATCTTGGATATTTAATTTGCTTAAATATTTATCAATTGGGCCAATCTCAATTATAGAGAATTTTACCTTCATGGGTTTCTACTACTTTTAGGGAATTGACAAATGAAGCAAAAACCAAATTGAGTTTCAGGTTTAACAAATAAAGCAAACACCTAATTTCATCTTCATAGGATGATGCTGACATTTCCCTTCAGTCCATGTGTGAGATGCATGTTACTCATAGCCTAGAAATTAGAAAAAATTAATTAAACCCATATATCTTCAATTCAATAGTAGATAGATAGCCAGCAATAAAAGCCATTACTCAATACCAATTCAATTTTGGCCAATTAATCATACATACTTCGCTGAAAATGCCAATTCAATTTTGGCCAAGTGGTGGAGAAAATTCCACGATTAAATGGACTAGCTTAAAACCCAAATCAACTTGATTATGAGTCATGTGATATCAAGCATTGTTGCTAGTTTCTTACTAGGTTTACATTATCTAACCTTATCATTCTAGGAATTGGAGAAAATATGATTGCTATTGATCGAGAAACAATCGGACAACCAATTTAGAACTGTGCAAGGCATCCATTTAATAGTGCGTGTGCATACATGTACTAGCAAAATGCCCTTGCTTTGCATGAGTTTCAATAAAGTATTTAATTTATTCAACTTTTATTTTATTTAGGATTAGTTTGTGATATTTTATATTGTATTTGGTATATAATTTTATAATATATTATTTTTAAAAATATTGAAAATAAATATAAATAAACTATTTTTATTGTAATTAATTTAGATAAAAAAATTATAATTATAAAATGCAATTTTTAATACATACATCAATTTTTATTAAAAAATGAAAAAAATATAATAAGAAATGACTATATATTATTAGAAAAACCAACATTTCTAATGGCAAAATCAGATAAAAAAAAATTCAAACAACGAATTTGATGGAGCATTTGAGCAAAAAATAAAAGAATTTATGAATTAAAATATCATTTTTATATAATAGTCGTTAATTTATACATTCAAAATTACTAGTTTGAACATTTGGTCACATTGTGGTGGTAGCGGTGTGGTAGTTGTTGGAAATTATCTGTTACATGCACACATGCATAAGCAGAATTTATTTATTTTTTTTAACTTATAGATCTGATCTTACCTTGAATTTACAATATAAATATTAATGAGAATAAAAAAAATTACCTTTAATTTTTATTGAACAGTTGATTTTTCTTTTCACCAGGTTATCGCAAACCACAATGTCCGAAATTGAACACCTTCAATTAGTAATCCACACTAGAGAAGGATTGAATGAATTAAGAATGATGGAACACAAGGGCTGGCCGAATTCTCCTTGATGCTAGCAAGGGAGTGGCGGCTAGGATTTTTCAAAGAGAGAGAATTTCTTTTCTCTCAATGTTCACTTAACCCTAAAATCCCTATCACTTGAATTTTTATAGTTAGGTTAAAAATTTAACTTCATAATGGGATTAAGCTCTTTAAAATTGCTGGAAAAATATTAAATGGGCTTCTGGAATTATTAATAATTTATTTAGGCTCAATTAAATTCAATTTAAGTCCATTCATAAAGTACTATGCACAAAGCCCATAAACTCAGCCCTTTATGCATACACTTGGATTTAATTACCCAAATAAATTTCAAATCCATCAAAATTAAATATGTAGGCTCTATAACACTTATGAAATATATTTAATTTATTTTGGTCCAAGAATTAGACTTTTAAGGCCTTCTATATGGGTTTAGCGTGTAACCTTTACTTTAGAGGGTTTCTGCTCTAAAACCAATTCTTTGAGCCTCTTTTAATTTCTCCAATGAATCTACTAATTATTATATCAGCCCTATAATACTTATAGTTCAATAATAATTAATTATAAAATACAATATTTGAATTAAGTCCATTTTACAGAATATTTCTAAAAAATTCTACGAACAATTCTACTTGATAATAATTAATTAAACTCTTTAATTAATTATTCTCTTATTCATTTCTATTCTCCCATAATAATATCAAATATTATTATTCTTGTCATTTTATCATTTTATCCTTTGCTCTATATGTGTGTGACCTATTGGGTTTCTATCCATATTGACGGTATAATATGTAATTATGAGTTCTATTCAAAACTCACATGATTTAAATTTCTTTAAATCATTTTATCAATCCCTATTGATATTTATGATACATTATTATACAAATCATGAGCGGCCTCTAGCTAGATATCATGACTACCTAAATGTTAGGAAAGTCAAGTGGTTTGATTATACTTTTCCATAGAATCAGTTACCGTGCAATTACTCCTTTCACTACTCTTATCTCAATTAGATTCTGAGTATGGATTTCTATCAACTCATATAAATCTAATTATGTATGTTCTATTAATTTAACCATTGTTCCCTAAATGTCCTTCATGGATCCCTATTCATCTTGGCATATTACTCAGAGATTCTTTGAACAAGGCAATTATAGAATCATGCGAGATAACTTTCCTTAATAAATATGAGATGGTGAATCCTTTGTCAATCACTCAACTATCTTCAAGTAGGTCATGATATATCCAACCTCCGAACTATGTTCACTCCTAGTTGGAAGTAATCAGTTATAGAGTCAAAGTATATTACTTGCTACTTAAGATAATCTTGGTGATCTCTAGTCTAAGGATACTTGTAAAACCGCTATGAAGAGATTCCTTACTGACATAAATTTAATATCCATGTGAGGATTTTCTTTGCAGGTCTCCAATAAACTTGTTCTTCTAACAAGCATCCACATGTTAACTTTGATCATCTTCCATAATCACAGTTATTTGTACTACTGCTTGAACTATTCAAAAAGCATAACATGTGCTAGTCTATCTGAATTAACAATGTCCTATCTTGTTAATTATATGACTAAGAATATCTAGATATTATCACATTTGCATGCAATATACATCTCACATCATGAACACTTTCATGATTGCCTTTGCACTGTGTTTATAATATCTAGGACTTCATTTATTAATTTAAGATTTACAAACTCATGTATTTAAACATAGCATTAATAAATGAATGATGCCTTTTATTAAGAATATGAGTTCATACATATGGAATACATCCCCATTACATGGGCTCTAGGCCATACTCTCTAACAATCTCTCACTTGCACTAGAGCCAATCACTCATCTGTCTTAAACCTATGTTATTTATATGGTGATCATACTTTATCTGGAAAAGTGCTTTAGTGAGGGAATCTGCCACATTATCATATATGAGGACCCTTTCTATTTTCACATCATTTTTAGCTATTATTTTCCTTATAAGAAGGTAGCATCTGAGAACATGCTTGGATCGCTGATGAGACCGTGGTTCCTTTGCTTGCACAATGGCTCTATTGTTGTCACAATATAAAGGAATCAGAACAACAATGCTAGGAATCACTCCTAGTTTAGATATGAACTTTTTGATCCAAACTTTTTCTTTGGCTGCTTTTGAAGCAGCAATGTACTCAGCTTTTGTCGTGAAATCAGTAGTTGTTTCTTGTTTGAAACTCTTCCAACTAACTGTCCCTCCTCCCATTATGAACATAAAACCAGACTGTGATTTACAATCATCTTTGTCAGATTGGAAGCTGGCATCCTTATACCTATTTACTTCCAAACTGCCCTCCCCATATACCAAGAATATATCCTTAGTCATTCTTAAGTACTTAAGGATATTCTTGACAGCTGTCCAGTGTTCCTCTCCAAAATTGGATTGGAATTTTCTTGTGACACTAAAACAAATGCTACATCTGGACGTGTACATAACATAGCATATATGATAGAACCAATTATGGATGCATATGGTATTCTATTCATGCTCTCTCTATCCTATAATGTTTGCGGACACATAGACTTAGAAAGGTATTTTCCAAGCACCATGGGTATAAACCGTTTCTTAGAGAGATCCATATTAAACCTCTTCAATACTTTATCTATATATGTACTTTAAGAAAGACCTAGCAACCTATTGGTTCTATCTCTATAGATCTTTATTCCAAGAATATAGGGTGCTTCTCTAAGGTCTTTCATGGATAATTGCTTGGATAACCTTATTTTAACAGATTAGAGAAGAGAAATGTCATTTTTCATGATTAATATGTCATCCACATATAGAACTAAAAAGATAATTGTACTCCCATTGACCCTTTTATACACACAAGATTCATCTTCATTCTGTGAGAAAAAAAACTCTTTGATTGTCTCAATGAATCATATGTTCCAGCTCCTAGAGGCTTGCTTCAATCCATAAATAGATCTTTAAAGCTTGCATACCCTTTTGCCATCTCCTGATGTGAACCCTTCTGGTTGTGTCATATACACATCCTCAGTCAGATTTCCATTTAGGAAAGTTGTCTTCACATCCATTTGCCAAATCTGATAATCATAATGAGCTGCAATGGCTAAAAGTATTCTTATAGACTTAAGTATCGCTCTAGGAGAAAAGGTTTCATCATAGTTAATACCTTCTTTTTGAAGATAGCCTTTTGCTACTAAGCAAGCTTTATAGGTAACTATATTACCTTCCATGTCGGTCTTCTTTTGAATACCCATTTGCATCCTATGGGTTTTATCCTTTCAGGTGGTTGAATTAAAGTTCATACTCTGTTCTCATACATGGAGTCCATTTCAAACTACATAGCCTTAAGCTATAAATCACATTTTGAACTGTTCAAAACTTTTTGATAACTTGTAGGCTCATTGTCCTCTACTACAGTTATGCCTCTATCTGAATCAATGTGAAATCCATATCTCATAGGGACAAAATGCATCCTAGTAAATCTTCTAGGATTTTGTGTATAATTAGGTTCAACTGTAATCTCATCATTATGAAATTCAGTCTCGGGTTCAATCAGTTGTTCTACTTTTATTTATGGGTCTTGAACTTCACCAAGTTCAATTTTACTCCTACTATCCTCTTGTAGGAGAAATTCTCTTTCTAAGAAGACAACATGCCTTGAAACAAACACCTTTTGTTCTAAGGGATGATATAAATAATATCCAAATGTTTCTTTTGGATATCCCACAAATAAATATTTGTCAAACTTAACATCTAGTTTGTCTGACATTATCCTCTTCACATAAGCAGGACAACCCCATACTTTTATATGAGAAAAGTAAAGGTTTCTTGTTATTCCATATCTCATATGAAGTAACATCAATCGATTTACTAGGAACTCTGTTTAACACATAAACAACAGTTTCTAGTGCATATCCCCAAAAGGACTTAGGCAAGTCTGCTCGGCTCATCATGGATCAAACCATATCTAATAATGTTCGATTTCTCCTTTCAAATACACCATTATATTGTGGTGTATATGTTAGGGTTCATTGAGATAAAATCCCATTATCTTTAAGATAATCTTGAAATTCTTGACTTAAGTACTCTCCACCTTGATCTGATCTAAAAGTCTTAATACTCTTGCCAAGTTGATTCTCTACTTCATTTCTGAATTCTTTGAACTTTTCAAATGCTTCTGATTTATATTTCATTAGATAGATATATCCAAACTTGAAATAATCATCTATGAAAGTAATAAAGTAGGAGTAACCTCCTCTAGCATGTGTAGTCATTGGACCACATACGTCTGAATATATTAAGTCCAAAATCATTTTAGCTCGCTCTCCTTTACCAATAAAGGGAGCTTTTGTCATTTTTCCTAATAAACAAGATTCACATGTATCAAATATTTCATAATCAAATGACCCTAAATCACCTGACTTGTGTAATTTTGTCATGCGTTTCTCATTTATATGGCCTAAACGATAATGCCATAAATATGAGGTATTTATATTATATTATTTAATTCTTTTGGCATCCACACTCAATGGACTCCACCATATACACCACAACATAATGGTGTATCTGAAAGGAGAAGTTAAACACTATTAGATATGGTTCGATCCATAATGAGTCGAGCATACTTGCCTAAGTCTTTTTAGGGATATGCACTAGAAATTGTTATTTATGTGTTAAACAGAGTTCCTAGTAAATCGATTGATGTTACTCCATATGAGATATGGAATAACAAAAAACCTATGCTTTCTCATATGAAAGTATAGGGTTGTCCTGCTTATGTGAAGAGGACAATATCAGACAAACTAGATGTTAAGTCTGACAAATGTTTATTTGTGGGATATCCAAAAAAAAACATTTGGATATTATTTCTATAATCCTTTAGAAAAAAAGGTGTTTGTTTCAAGGCATGCTATCTTCTTGAACAGAGAATTTCTCCTATAAGAGGACAGTGGGAGTAAAATTGAACTTGGTGAAGTTCAAGACCCATAAATAGAAGTAGATCAATCGATTGAACTTGAGACTGAATTTCATAATGATGAGATTACAGTTAAACCTAATTATACACAAAATCCTAGAAGATCTATTAGGATGTGTTCTATCCCTATGAGATATGGATTTCATATTGATTCAGATAGAGACATAACTGTAGTAGAGGACAATGAGCTTATAAGCTATCAAAAAGTTTTGAATAATTTAGAATGTGGTTTATGGATTAAGGCTGTGCAGTCTGAAATGGACTTCATATATGAGAACAAAGTATGAACTTTAACTCAACCACTTGAAGGGATAAACCCATAGGGTGCGAATGGGCCTTCAAAAAGAAGATTGACATGGAAGGTAATATAGTTACCTATAAAGCTCGCTTAGTAGCAAAAGGCTATTGTCAAAAATAACTGTAGCGATGCTTAAGTCTATAAGAATACTTTTAGCCATTGCAGCTCATTATGATTATCAAATTTAGCAAATAGATGTGAAGACAGCTTTCCTAAATGAAAATCTGAATGAGGATGTGTATATGACACAACTAGAAGGGTTCACATCAGGAGATGGCAAAAGGCTATGCAAGCTTTAAAGATCTATTTATGGATTGAAGCAAGCCTCTAGGAGCTGGAACATATGATTCATTGAGACAATCAAAGAGTTTGTTTTCTCACAGAATGAAGATGAATCTTGTGTGTATAAAAGGGTCAATGGGAGTACAATTATCTTTCTAGTTCTATATGTGGATGACATATTAATCATGGAAAATGACATTTCTCTTCTCTAATCTATTAAAATAAGGTTATCCAAGCAATTTTCCATGAAAGACCTTAGAGAAGCACCCTATATTCTTGGAATAAGGATCTATAGAGATAGATCTAATAGGTTGCTAGGTCTTTCTTAAAGTACATATATAGATAAAGTATTGAAGAGGTTTAATATGGATCTCTCTAAGAAAGGGTTTATACCCATGGTGCTTGGGAAATACCTTTCTAAGTCTATGTATTCGCAGACATTATAGGATAGAGAGAGCATGAATAGAATACCATATGCATCTACAATTGGTTCTATGATGTATGCTATGTTATGGTCACATCCAGATGTAACATTTGCTTTGAGTGCCACAAGTAGATTCCAATCCAATTTGAAGAGGAACACTGGGTAGTTGTCAAGAATATCCTTTAGTACATAAGAAGGACTAAGGATATATTCTTGGTATATGGAAGGGTAGTTTGGAAGTAAATGGGTATACGGATGCTAGCTTCCAATCTGATAAAGATGATTGTAAATCATAGTCTGATTTTGTATTTATAATGGGAGGAGGGGCAGTTAGTTTGAAAAGTTCCAAACAAGAAACAACTGTTGATTCCATGATAGAAGCTGAGTACATTGCTGCTTCGGAAGTAGCTAAAGAAGCAGTCTAGATCAAAAAGTTCATATCTGAACTAGGAGTGGTGCCTAGCATTGTTGATCCAATTGCTTTATATTATGACAACAATGGAGCCATTACGCAAGCAAAGGAACCACGATCTCATCAGCGATCCAAGCATGTTCTCAGATGCTACCATCTTATAAGAGAAATAGTTGCTAGAAATGATGTGAAAATAGAAAAGGTCCTCATAGATGATAATGTGGTGGATCCCCTCACTAAAGCACTTTTCCAGATAAAGCAAGATCACCATATATCACCATATAAATAACATGGGTTTAAGACATATGAGTGATTGGCTCTAGTGTAAGTGGGAGATTGTTAGAGAGTATGCCCTAGAGCCCATGTAATGGGGATGTATTTCATATGTATGAACTTATATTCTTGATAAAAAGCATCATTCATTTATTAATGCTATGTTTAAATACATGAGTTTGTAAATCTTAAATTAATAAATGAAGTCCTAGATATTATAAACACAGTGCAAAGGCAATCATGAAAGTGTTAATGATGTGAGATGCCTATTGCATGCAAATGTGATAATATCTAAATATCCCTAGTAATAGAATTAATAAGATAGGGACCTTGTTAATTTAGACAGACTAGCACATATTATGCTTCTTGAATAGTTTAAGCAGTGGTTCTCATAACTGTGATTATGGAAGATGATCAAAGCTAACGTGTGGATGCTTGTTAAAAGAACAAGTTCATTGGAGACCTGCAAAAAGAATCCTCACATGGATATTAAATCTATGTCAGTGAGGAATCTCTTCATAGCGATTGTGCAAGTATCCTTATACTTGAGATCACCAAGGTTATCTTAAATAGCAAGTGATATACTTTGACTCTATAACTAATTACTTCTAACTAGGGATGAACATAGTTAGGATGTTAGGTATATCATGACCTACTTGAAGATAGTTGAGTGATTGGCAAAGGATTCACCATCCCAGATTTATTAAGGGAAGTTATC
Source organism: Excoecaria agallocha (assembly GCA_037975025.1). Classification (NCBI taxonomy): domain Eukaryota; kingdom Viridiplantae; phylum Streptophyta; class Magnoliopsida; order Malpighiales; family Euphorbiaceae; genus Excoecaria; species Excoecaria agallocha. Next base: position 266,532 of record JBBPFJ010000201.1, read on the forward strand.
TCGCATTATTCTATAATTGCCTTGTTCAG
>JBBPFJ010000202.1:0-70601 GCA_037975025.1 Excoecaria agallocha
TAAGTGTTAGTGGCTGAAATTGCTACCTAATTTAAGGCACTCACACATGACTAAAGTAAGTGATATATATTAAATGAATTAAAGGAATAATGGTGGGTGCCACTTTTATTCTTCTTCTCTCTTTTGGCCATGAGACTATTAGTGGGATTGGTAGAGATTCCTTTTGCTCTTAATTCTCTCATGGAAGGTGACTAAGATAGAAACAAAAGAAGAAAGAACAAGAAGAGTTCTTGTGTCTTTCAAACAATTCCATTGCCTAATACACAAATATAGAGCTAGCACTCTTGATTTTAAGCTATCTTTGCAAGTGTGTGTGAACATAGAGAGGAGTGGCATAAAGGCTGTTCCTTTGGCATTGGTGGTGAAGATCTAAGGTAAATAAATTCATCTTAGTTGCTGGTCATCATCAAAATCAAGTCTTGAAGTGCATCTAAAGTTGTAAGTTTCAAAACTCTAAAATTGCATGTTTTCGATTCTAGTTTTGGATATGTATGGTATGCATGATAAAAATTTTGTTTTTTCGCTGTGCTATCATGATTATCATACCATGTCATATTCCTTCAGGCAGGTTGGCCGAACCACTATAAATTCTGTGTGCTTTACTTTTCTGCTCTATTTTCTATCTTCTACAATTCTGTTTTTTCATTCTGGAAATTTGTTTTTATTCAAAATTCTGTAAAACGAATTTTCTGAGCCACTGCTAACAAATTTAATATACTCTTTCAGAAATATATTTGAAGGTTAAAAGGAACTTGCAAAATCTATCATTATTGTTATCTTGCATTTTTTACATTATCTGTTAGAAAAGCTATCAGAAATCTGCACTTGCATACAATTCTGTTTATTTAGAAATTTGGCCAGAAAATTTTTAAGACACCCAATTCACCCCCCTCTTGAGTGTCTTTCGGGGACCAACATTTGGTATCAGAGCGGTTCTCAATTCTCTAAGGCTTAACATCCTTGAGTGATCCTAAAAATGGCCGAATCAAGTAGTTCTTCTAATGCTACTCCATTCAAAGAGGGACATTCTGTTCATCGTCCTCCTATGTTTAACGGTGAAAATTATCCTTTCTGGAAGGTTGTTATGAGACACTTTATCCAATCTCAAAAATATGGATTGCTGGGATATTATTGAAGATGGATATGAGCATCCACGAAAGATTTCTGATGAAGCAGGAGCATCAAAAAATGCTACTATTTTAAAGACTAGAAAAGAATTCACAAAAGCTGAAAAGAGAAAAGTGCAGCTAAATTCTAAAGCAATGAGTATACTTTTCTGTTCATTGCACATAAATGAATTCAACAGAGTTTCTGGATATGATACAGCTAAAGAAATCTGGGACAAGCCACAAGCTACATATGAAGTCTCAAGATGCAGAAAAAGAAAGAATAAAAAGTTTAGAAAGAAAGCTATGAAAGCTACATGGAGCAATAGTAAAGATTCAAGCACAAGTGAACCAGAATCTGCAAATTCTGATGATATTGGTCTGATGGCAATTTCTGATCGTGAAGACCAAAATTCCAGTTCAGATTCTGATGGCAGAAGTTCACCTGAAAATGATTCAGAAAATTCCGAGGTAAGTGATTCTGATTTAAATTCTGATTCTAATGAAAATGGCAATGAGTATGAAAAAATGCTAGAATGCTTTGAAGATTTGCATCATAAATATCTTATGCTTAAAAAGACTTATATTGAGATAAAGAAAAATTATGATGAATTACTTGTAGAACAAGAAAATGCAAAAGGAACAGAAATTAAAATGAAAAATAATTATTCGATTTTGGAAGGTAAATTTATTGCTTTGCAAGAAAAAATGCAATGTAAAAGAAAAATATGTTTGTGTGTGTAATGAGAATTCTGTTGAAAAATCTGAATGCAAAATCTGTTCATAATTCTCATGCAACTACATCAAAAAATTATAACAAAAAAATACACCCAGAAAAGGTATAAAAAATACTCATCTGATAAAATGGTAATTAGCACTTCTGCTACATGCTTTTATTGCTGTAGAAAAGGACATATTTCGAAATTCTATTATTATAAGAAGAATGCTAATTCTACCAAATATAAATGGGTTGTTAAAAATTCTGCAAATATTGCAACTAACCATGAAGGATCCAAGAAAAAGTTGGGTACCTAGAAAAAACTTGATTTCTTTGCAGATTTGCCTCAAGAGTGCCAAAACAGAAAGAAGGTATATATATATATAGTGGCTACTCTAGGCATACGACGTGGGACAAAGTTAAGTTTTCTAAACTGAAAATCTGGAAGTAATTTTGTCAGTTTTTATGATAATAGAAAAGTGTAGAAGATGTTGAAATGAAAAAAATATATTATTTAAGGGTAAAGATCTAAATATTTCTACAAGAAAATTACGACATACAAGTTTTTATGCATTAAAAAAAAAAAATTTGTCAAAAAAGATTTGGTGAAGGGAATGCCAAAAATGAAGATTGATAAAGATAATATATGCAAGTATGCCTACTTGAAAAACAATCCCGAAATTTAAAAAAAAAAAAATTTGATGAATGAAAGATTTATGCGTTAATCTTGTGAGAAGTTTAAAAGAAAATTTGATGAGCAAGAAAACTTGAATTGTTGGCTCAAGGCCACAAAGAAGAAGACAAAGAAGAAGAAAAAGAAGAAGAAGAAGAAGAAGAAGAAAAAGAAGAAAGACAAACCTTATTAGCAAAGAAGAAAAATTGAAATGGGTCTGAGCATTAATTCTCTCTAAACAGGTGCGTATTCTTTAAATATCAAAGAGCAAATTTTAATTTTTTTTGTGTGTGGTTTTACATCTTTGGTCTGCTGGAAGTTAACTTTGAAAGGATATTTGAGTGTTGAAGAAGTTGAATATATGAAGAAAAAAATCAAGAAAATATTTGACCTTTAAAAATGGGGTATTCCGATTTTTACTAAAGAAGAGAAGTTAAAATCTTTTGAAAATGTGATTTTTTGAGATGATGTTTTCGTGTACTAGTGGGTTAACTAAAGTTAAAAATAGTCAAAATATGAGCAAATTGACTTTGTTACCCCTAAGCATTATGTGTGATGTTTTAAAATTAAATAGGGACAGCTTTGACAATTCTTTATTTGTGGTTCCTGCGTTTGGGAAATTGCAAAATTGCAAGTTCCCAAGTTATTTGATTTTTCAATGGTCAAACTACTTCATTTTAACTTTGAATTTAAAACTCAAAAATTGCTTTTTCCCACCTAAAATTGTGTGCTACTTTTACAAGTTTTAAGTCAAACATTTTTTTGCAAAAGTGAAGTCTTTATTATTTATCTTTTATGAATTTTCAAAAAGCAAATTTTTAATTTTTGACAAAAATGTGATTACAATTGTGATTTTTTTAAAAGTTGTGCTTTTTTCATGGAAAAACGGAATCTACATTTGTAAAATTGGTTTATTAATTTTCTTCAAAAAGATTTTGTTTCTTCTCTTATAAAAAGGCTGAAGGAAAATTTCATCATTCAAAAAAAAAAAACTAAAGAAATTCTTCAAAAGAAAAATTTTTATCTGCCACATTGGTGTTTACAAGAAAGAAAATTTAAAATGTCTTTGGGGACTGAATTTTTTCTTGAGAAAATAATGTTTTACGTGCTGGATTGAATTAAGTTGCATATTTAGTCAAAATTCATGTCTCAAGTCAAATTCTTTCTACTTAATTTTCAAAAGCAAATCTTTTATTTAAAAAAATTAACATTAAAAAAAAAAAGGTTGGTTTCACGTTAAAAAAAAAAAAAAAGAAAAACTTTCACGTTAAAAAAAAAAAAAAAAACCTTTTCACGTTACAATAAAAGTGAAAGTAATTTTTTTCACTTTGTTTTTTCTTAAAATAATAATAACAATTATAAAAAAAAAAAGGGAAAAAGGGAATTGAATTTGTTGTCTTCCTATTATTTTGAAAAAGCTTTGTAAGCTTTTTGTCTTTTGTGTTCTTGTCATTTAAAAAGAAAACCAAAAGCCCCATTTCTACAAAATACAAAACGTATGGTTTTGGTTAAAAGAAAAGTGATTTGTTGAAAATTGTGTTACTTTTAAAAAGTTAAGTCTTTAAAAATTGTGCCTTACTTTTAATAAGTTAACTTTTTGACTTTGAAAAATGTGATTTTTGTTTATTCCAACAAGTTAACTTTTTTTAACCTTGAAATATGTGCTTTCCACTTTACACATTTTGTTCTTTACAAATTTCTTCTTTCACAATTTACGTAACTTTGCTTTCAAAACTTGTTAAAATATCAAGTTTTTTGTGTTTTCTTTATACAAATCCTATTTCTTCTCTTGAGAAAAAACGTGCCATTCATTCTTTTCATCTTTTAAAATCCTACTTTCACATGTTTTTAGTTTAAAAAGCTTTTATTAATTTTTTAACAACTCTTCAAAAAGCAAATGACACTTTGATTTTTATGACACCCATCTCTCTTCAAAGCTTATCTTTTTCATTTTTAAGAAACAAAGTCTCTTACTTGGGTTAAATACCTTGTCTTCTTTTAAAACCCAAATCGTCGTTTCTTCAAAGAACTCAGCCTCTCTTATTTTTTTCTTTTATTTCTTCTTAATTCAAATCGTTACTGCAAAATGGGTCAATTAAAAAAAAAATGGTTGCCAAGCATTGAAGCAGCAGGCTATATCTAAATCTGGTTTAAGAAGTTCTAAATCTGTCGGTTTTAAAAATCGAGAAAGAAAATTTCAAAATAATTTTTTCAAGGCTCCATCTCCTTCGGTTAATCACGTCACAGCAAAAATCAAAGATTGATAGGTTTTTTCTCTTTGAATTTTTGTTAGTATATTTTGGATATTTTAAAGATTATTTTGTGGCGTAAATTATTTTTGGGTTTGTTTAAAATCTTCTGTGCATATTATGTTATCTCTTTCCTTTTTGATTGATGACAAAAAAGGGGGAGAATAATGGAGAAATGTTGATGAATAACGATAATTACAAAGGAGGAGAAAAATGGAAGAAAAATAGATAAAATTTTTTTGGAGAAAAATTTGATAATTAAAAATGGAGAGAAAACATATGCATGATTCCTTGTTGATGAAAAATTAATTATTTATTTGAAATTTAATATGCTGATATATTAATGCTATTTGATTCATTGTGATGCATGACTTCTTTAAAAATATTTCTTGAAAAATAGTCAAGTTAAATTTTTATAGAATTCATTGGCATGCTTATATTTTGATAAAATCTGAAGTTTTTACATGGATTTACACTCAATTTTACAGATTTTATTTTTTCTGTAAATACCCCATGCATATATTCAGGGGGAGTTTTTTAGACTAATCTAGATAGACTTCTAAGTGGAGTTTATTAAGGTTTTGTCCATCATCAAAAAAGGGGGAGATTGTTGGCCCAAGGCTACATCTAAATTTTGATGATAATCAAACCTTAAATAAACTCTATTGAGAAAATCTGTTCTAAGTTTATTTTGCAGATATTTCTATACATCTTTTTGATGCAATTATAAAAAATGAAGATTGTGGAATGGACTCATGAAGATCAAGTTGAAGAATATTTTAGTCTAAGGAAAATTAAGTTATTAAATTGTAAGATCAATTTGAGGATCAAATTGTCATTCATACATACATATCCTAAGTTTTAAAATTGCATAAAAATGTTTTTTAAGTCATAAATATCTTTTTTAGTTAAAACTGGTTTTCCTTCAGAAAAATGCTTTAAAAAATTGGCCCATCAGAATTTTTACATTAGAAATTGGATTAGAAATCTGAACAAATTTCTGATCGAAAATCTGCTTAGCGCTAAAAGACAAAATAAACGGCTAGAAAAACGGCTAGTTAAGGACAGAATCGTCTGTTCTGTTTTTCTAACGGTCTTAAACGACTAGTTTTTTCTATTTTTCTCACTTCAAAACCATGTTTTTTGGGTATAAATATGAGTTGTGAGAAACATTTAGAATGTTAGAGAAAATATTGGAAAGATTTTCTAACTCTTAGAGAGAAAGCCTATTTGTTTTTTAAATCTCACTTTCCATCTTGCACTTCATCTTTACATATCATCCTCAATTGATTATAGCTTTTGTTGTAATTAATTAGTGAGGAATTTCTATTGTGAAAGATTGTGAGTTTGGGTTGGCTAGAACCTAAGTGAAATTCTAGTAAGTATTTCAATATTTTTACTTGGGAAAAATATTGTGGGTAGATATACATAGGATTGTATATTGGCTTGAACTCTTGCCCTTAAAAGAGTTAAGAGTGGAGAGAAAAGCTCAAGAGTGATTCTTGAGGAGTGGAGGTAGGCAGGTTGGCCGAACCACTATAAATTCTGTGTGCTTTACTTTTTCTGCTCTATTTTCTATCTTCTACAATTCTGTTTTTCATTCTGGAAAATTTTGTTTTATTCAAAATTCTGTAAAAACGAATTTTCTGAGCCACTGCTAACAAATTTTAATATACTCTTTCAGAAATATATTTTGAAGGTTAAAAAGAACTTGCAAAATCTATCATTATTGTTATCTTGCATTTTTTACATTATCTGTTAGAAAAAGCTATCAGAAATCTGCACTTGCATACAATTTCTGTTTATTTAGAAATTTGGCCAGAAAATTTTTAAGACACCCAATTCACCCCCCCCTCTTGAGTGTCTTTCGGGACCCAACACTCAAGTTGAGCAGGGGGTTGGGCTGATGCTCAAACTTGCAGTGGAAAGAAAGAAATCGCTCCTTGGACAACGGTTTAGTGAGAACATTAGCAACTTGGCTTGTGTGGGAATATGAGAGACTTTAAGAAGACCCTTAGAGACCCGATCTCGTACAAAGTGAAAATCCACCTCTAAGTGTTTTGCTGCGCTGATGATAAATATAATTCACAGTTAAATAAGTGGTGGAAAGATTGTCACACTGAAGTTGAGCTGAGTGGGGAAGTTTTGTACCCAAGTTCAATAAGCAAGATTTTTAACCACCCAATTTCAGATGCACCAGTAGCCAAGGCATGATATTCAGCTTTAGTGGACGAACGACCAAACAGAACGTTGCTTCTTAGAACTCCAGGAGATAAGATTACGCCCTAAATAAATACAAAACCCGTGGTAGATTTTTGATCATCAAGGATGCCCACCCAGTCAGCATCAGTGTAGCCATGAAGAAAAAAATCGGACTCTTTATGAAGAAACAGATCATGATACATGGTGCAGGATAGATAACGTAAGACACATTTGACTGCCTGCCAGTGAACCGTAGTAGGAGCATGCATGAACTGAGATAATTTATTAACAGATTCAGATAAGATAAAAGGTAATTTATGACTCTTGCTAATACAACATGAAGAACATAATGAAGTATTAGAAGTAGAAACTGAAATTTTATTCAATGAAAGTAATTGTTTAACAATAGAAAAGGAAGTATGTCCTAAACGATCATGCCAAGTAGACAACAAAGCTAAACTAGCTAAATTATTTTGAGAAGCAGATAAACAAAGAGAATATAATCGGTTGTTACTCTGGCCTCGGAAGCAAACCATCCCCGTTGTCAAATCCTTGATGATAAAACAATCAGAAAAGAATTCAACAGAAATAGGGTTAGCATTAGTGAGATCATAAAATAGATAATAAATTATCTAAAGATTTAGGAACAAAAAGGATGCCACAAAAGTTATATAATTGAGACCCAATGGAAAAGGATGAGTTACGAACTTTAAAGATAGAGAGTTTAGAACCATTACCAATAGTAACTTCATCAGGTCCTTGATATTCAGAGTGGATTTTCAGGTTATCCAGATTAAAAGTTAAATGATGAGTAGCACTTGAGTCAACAATCTATGGTTGTTTAGTGGAGTTGCTGGTAGCTAAGTTGGAGTTGGGCTTCATGGAGAGTTTAGGAGATGAACAGGTGCGTGATATGTGACCAACACCCTTACAATTATGATAAATTATTTGCGAGTTATCTATACTCTCAGCAGGAGAATTATGAGAAAAATTATTTCCATGAGAATTAGAGTTCCCAATGGTTTGACCTCTCTTGATGCTTAGGGTGATAGAATATGACATGGTATGTACATGATGATCATGCAGCGGAAAAATAATAAAATCGATCATACATACCACGCAATCCATAAACTAGAATCGAAAACATGCAATTTTAGAGTTTTAAAACTTACAACTTTAGATGCACTTCAAGATTTGACTTTGATGATGACCAACAACTAAGATGAATTTATTTGCCTTAGATCTTCACCACCAATGCCAAAGGAACAACCTTTATGCCACTCCTCTCTATGTTCACACACACATTTGCAAAGATAGCTTAAAATCAAGAGTGCTAGCTCTTATCTTTGTGTATTAGGCAATGGAATAATTTGAAAAACACAAGAAATCTTCTTGTTCTTTCTTCTTTGGTTTCTCTATTAGTCACCTACCATGAGAGAATAAGAAAAGAATCTCTACAATTCCCACTAGTAGTCACATGGCTAAAAGAGAGAAGAAGAATAAAAGTCTCATGGCTAAAAGAGAGAAGAAGAATAAAAGTGGCACCCACCATTATTCCTTTAATTCATTTAATATACATCACTTACTTTAGTCATGTGTGAGTGCCTTAAATTAGGGAGTAATTTAAGCCACTAACACTTAATAAATAAGAGATATATATTTTAATTTAAATTCTATTAGAATTTAAATTCAAATGGCATCATTTATTTAATCAAAATAAACTTACTTAACTAAGGTAATTAGTTGCCAAATTTAACTAGGATTCCTAGTTTAAACTTTGGCTACTTTAATTCCCTCTCAAGTATTATATTTTGATTAAATATAATTTAGGATTTAATACTCAATTAACTTAATTATACATAGATAATTAATCAATTGAAATTAAACCTAACACATGCCAGTAAATTTCTCTCGTGACCAATCGTTAACAGTAAAAAATCTATTCACCCATTGCATGCATTAATTTGACTTTAAATAAAAGTTCAAATTAATTTCCAATAAAATATTTAAATATTTTAAGCCCAGTGCTTTGTGTGAGATCCTATAGGTCCATTTAATATTGGCAATGAATTAATAAAAATTAATTCAAAGGCTATATATATTCTCTAGCAAGATATTATAGCATTCCAAATTAAACGAAAATGCAAATGGTATTTAGTGACCTAATGCAATTTTGCATAATCCCTTACCCTTAAATATCAGAATTAATATAAGGCATGGAACTAGTCATCCTTATATATATTAATTCCTTTCTTGATATTCCAGTGATACTGAACTCTCAGATAAATAATGATTACTCATTATTTCATCTCGGTATGGCCATACACTTCTCAGTTCACTGATCAAGTGGCCGATGATATTTTCTCTCTTATCGAGAGGGGTAATCCCTTCACTTCTCTTATGCTCTCTAACATGAATCAATGCATACCCAAGCATACCCATACTTGTCACTCTGTTACGAGCACGTTAGGTGTATGTCAAAGTACACAGTAATTCATAAAGAGTTTCATAGAGATTTTAGGTCTAAGAATTCTGATGCAAAAATTGCATATGAGAAACACTTATGACTTGTACCATGTAGTGTTCTCACGAATGGATCGAATCCAAATACCATGTTTTAAACATGTATCTATGATCTCTGATTGACACTCTAGTCCTTATGATCTGTAAGACAGAACTCATCTTATCAGAGAGAGCATACTAGTCTTAATTCATTGTTATTCCCATAACAATGACTGACTAGGGATATTTAGAATGAAGTCTCTATTGTTTCAAGGTCTTACAACCATGTGCCTCACACATGATAACTTAAACTGAAACAACATTCATGGATAGTTCTATCAATTGACATGCATAGGAATATAATAGATAAAACAAATGCCTCATTTATTAACTAAAGTGTTTTATTAAAATGCATTGGGGCTAGGGCTTACACTAACATAGGGTTCCACGGCCTTTACCTCTATTATAAGAATTTCTGGCATTAAAAAGGACAGTGGGTGTAATTTTCTCAGAAGCATCACGTGCAATTTATTGTTCCTCACTTAACAACAGGCCAAATATATAATCAAAAGTAATGGCTTCAAGATGAGCCTCAATGGCCCTGACAAATGGCCTATACACATTACCCAGACCTAATATAATAGTATCTATAAGGTCATCTTCACTAATAAAGTAACCAAGAGAGCAGAGTTGATCATAAATACCTTTAGCCTTTAAAATATATGTCGAGATACTATCATTCCCTTGACTAAGGCTGTACAATTGATTATGTAAATTTCAAATTTACGAGTGCGACCCAGAGGAATAAGCATGAACAAGCTTTTTCCAGGCACTTTGAGCAATCTCTGCATCAACAATCCGTGGTAGCAAACTTTCAAAAATAGCAGCAAAAATCTAGCTCAATACCTGCTGGTTCTATTGTTCCCACACCTTAAATAATGGATTTGAAGATTGATTGTCCAAGTATTTGGGTGGAAAAAAACTGATAAATGTGAATTTAACTATGTTTTTAATGTGTTTTTACTATATTTTTAGGATAGTTTTATGTTAATATAGCTATTTTAATAGTTAGTTTCTTCAATTGATGTTTTAATTATCTAATTAAGCATTTTTTTTATGTTTTTAGGACTTAATTGAAAGAAGAAAAGAAAGTTAGAAGGGCTTAAATGAAGTTTGGCTTTTGGGATAACCTTGTAAAGAGAGAGAGCAATTCACGTTTTCCAGCAGAAGCAAAACAATCCGTGGAGTATAAATCCACTCCATGGAGTGTCAAAATACTAGGTGGAGTAACAATGTTACTCCATGGAGTGAGAACAATAAGAAGTGCCGTTCACTCCACCGATTGAATCTTTACTCCACTGATCAAAAGGCTTCTCCAAGGCACATAAGGATTTTCCAAAGATCTTAAATAGGAAGGCTTTTGCTTATATTGGAAGTCTAGAAAAAAGAGGAAGCAAGGGTTGGTTCTAACTCTCTTTTCCAAGATATAAAAGGAGGCATTTGGACTTCTTAGGGCGATTTTTGGTAGTTCTTAGCTTTTAGTTCTTCTCTTTACAATGCTTTTGATGGAGAGTATGAGTGGCTAAGCTTTTAATTCCAATTCAAGGGTGAATTGATTCCAATTGTAATTTTGTGAGGATTTAAACTCAATGGAGATTTCTTCAATCTAAGTAATTCTTATTTCCTTGTTCTTATTTTCTATAAATTATTTATATTGATTAACTTGATGCCTTAATTTAATATTAATTTTTCTATTGCTATCCATGAGTTGGTGATTCGTAATTGTCATGAATGATTGATTTTAGTAGCAAGGAATTGGCTTATGTGAGTGTGATTTCGGCTTTCCGCTTTACATAGCTTTCATAATAAATTCTAGGGAAATAAAGGTGCAAAGTTAATCGAATTGTAGCTATCTCGATCAATTAATTTTTGTCTTAGTCATTCTCATTAATTCTTAATGCTACCATTGAATTGATATGGAATGCTATCGTGCCCAGTTAAATTAATGGTAAGATTTAATTTTAAATGCTTTGTTTGAGTCAATTACATTAGGAGAATTATTACTTTTTACGGCTTTTCCGATTAAGTAGAATAAGTTCTTGAATTTGAGAAATTAATCTTTAAGTCTATAATCATAGTTGCAATTGGATGAGAATTATACCTTTGGATTGGAAGTTTGGTAAGATTGATTTTTATTTAATTTAATATTTTTGCTTTCTGTTAATTTCTTGTTAATTTACTTTTAGTTTTAATCCAAAGATTCAAAACCCCCCATTTACTTTATATTTTTGTTTTCAACATTGAGAAATTAATCATCATAGTTCTCTTGAGATTCGATCTAGTTCCACTATTTCTACAAGTTAGTTAAGATGAATCAGTATTTATTTTGAAGGGCTTCAACAACCCGACCAAAGACATTTATCATCAATGTGGTGTGTAAGCCGACAACCATGCAGGAGTGACATAATTTGTGCCTTCCATAAAACAAAATTTCTTGAATTCAGTTTAACTATAAGGTGACCTGATAAATTTGGAAAGTTTTGAAAGTGGGCAAAGGGTTGTGTGGAGTTGATATAGACTCCATTGGAATACAAGGGCATGGAAGTGGGAATGCATATCAGATTCCTAGTTGTAGTATTAATAATTGAATCAGTAATAATGGGATTTATTTTGGTGGGACAGATGGTGATGATGGGGCATGTAGAGACAAGGGCACCAACAATGGAAAAGGCAGCGGTTTCTTGGGATGTTGACAAGGTAGAAAGGAATTTTAGGTTTTTCTCTGATACCATGTGAAATTAAGGCTACACACACTTGTATTCCACTGAGTTAAATATATAATACAATATACAAAGGGTAGTAAAGAAAATAAAGTAAATTACAGAGTAATTATAGCCTATTTACATATATGGCTATCACAAAGAAGTACAAAGTCATAAGTTATCATTGGAATTGGAATTGGGCTAGTGTCCAAATAAGCACACGGTTGTGTGCATTGAAACCCACATGGCTATATGGTCTTCTACACAAGGCCTTCTTTAAAGATCACTTGGATAAAGCACCAAGGATCCCCTTTTCATGCAAAACCTCCATCCTTTCACATGTAACATCTTCTAAAAATTAACTCCTATAATTCTAAAAGGCCACTTTCAACTTCTTGGCTCGCATTCTCGTTACTGGTCCTATGAAAAGAGTTAACTTTGTGCTAAGTTACTGGTCCTTGTTCACATTATCCCTTCATTCCTTAAAAAGATTCATCCTCGAACTGCATCCATTTTAAAAAACAAGTAAAAAACATTAAAGTTATCGATCACATTGTACTTACCTAGAAATTTAATTTTGTAAGCATTGTCATTGATTCGTTCCAATACTTTAAATAGTTCATCTCCCTACAGATCAAGTTTGGATTGCCTTTGGTTTAGAAATCATTCCTTCCTCATACCTAATCTCCTTGTTCAAATATTACTCATTTCATTCCCTTATTCGCTTATTGTGTATACAACTTGTTCTTTTGCCTATAAAGATTAGCACAAGTTCATTCAATGGTAAAGGAACAAATCTAAAACAACCAAAACTTAAACCATACACAATCTTAAAAGGTGAATAAGTAGTAAAAGAATGGACATATCAATTATATGCAAGTTCAACAAATGGTAAACACTCTTCCTAATTTTTAAGTTTTCTACCCATAATAACATGCAATAAGGTTTTGGAGTCATATTCTTTACCACATTTTAGTAAATTTGTTTGAGGGTGACAAGTTGTATTATCCAACACTTTTGTTCCTAAATTTCCATACAATACTTTCCCAAAATGGCAAAAAATCTTGACATATTTATCAAAAACTATAGTCTTAGGGACTCCATACAACCTAACAACTTCTTTAAAGAACAAATTGGCAATCTTGGTGGCATCATCAACCTTATTACATGTAATGGAGCGTATCATTTTTCTAAACTTATCCAAAACCACAAAAAATGCTATCTTTACCCCTATTTTTCTTATGTAGATATAAAAAAATACTAAAATATATCTATCTAAGGTTTCATAGGTACATATAAATGAGTATATAATCCATATGGTTTGATCTTAGACTTGGCTTGTTTACATGGAATGCATTTACCATAGATTCGTTCAACATCTTTACTTATGTGTGGCCAAAAGAAATGTTTATGCAAAATACCTCAGGTCTTTATCACATCAAAATGACTAGCCAATCCCCCATTATAAGCCTCATGCATAAGCAATTTTCTTAATAAGCAAATAAACACCCATAATTGACAACTATGAAACAAAAATCCATTTTGCTTATAAAACATCTAAAATAGAATATGCTTATATGCATAATAAATACTAGCAAAGTTAGAATCACTAGCATATAATTTCTTAATATTTTTAATGCCAAGCAACTTAGAGTTTAGAGTGTAAATTAAGAAATACCTTATGCAAAGTGCATTGGCTACTATTTACTCTACCTTGTTTGTAACACATTATAAAGGAAAATTTCTCCATGAACTCCACCCACTTGATACGCCACTTGCTTAATTTACCATGCCCTTTCAAATGTTTAAGGGACTTATGGTCAACAAGAATAACATACTATTTCACATAAAGTAGTGCTCCCACACTGCTAAAGCTCTAACCATCGCATATAATTCTTTATCACAGGTGAAATTTCTCAATTCAGCTCAGCTTAAAATTCTTACCAAAATAAGTAATATGTCATTTTTCTTGCAGCAAAACAACACTTATACCCATTCTAGAAGCATTACATTTAATTTTAAAATTTTTATTAAAATTAAGAAGATTCAAAATAGGATCATCGTATAATTTATCCTCAAGTTTTTTAAAAGCATGTTCTACATCCTTTCATTGCTTAAATTCTACTTATTTTTTAACAATCTCATTTAGAAGAGCCTAGTAGAAAAGTTTTTCACAAACTGCTTATAAAAACTAGCTAGCCTATGAAAACTTCTAACTTCAGACACAATTTTAGGCATTGGTGATTCTTAAATGGTTTTCACCTTTTCACTATCAACCTTTACTCTTTTGGAACTAACAACAAACCTTAAGAAAACTAACTTATCATTACAAAATGTGAACCGTTTAAGGTTGCCATACAACTTTATTTCCTAAGAACTTCTAAAACATTTTTGACATGCATGATATGCTTATATCATTACAAAATGTAAACCTCTTAAGGTTGCCATACAAATTTATTTCCTAAGAACTTCTAAAATATTTTTGACGTGCATGATATACTCATCAAGAGACTTACCACATATAAAGATGTATCAAAATAAACCATAACAAACCTGCTTATGAAATTATGCAAAATGTGGTTTGTAAGATGCATTACTAACCACTCATATAACCTATATTTTGTCTTAAAAGTCATTTTCCACTCACCACTTTCCTTTATTTGAATTTGGTGATAACCATTATTTAAGTCAATCTTAGCAAAAATTCTTGCACTATGAAATTCATAAACATGTTATCAAGTATAGGGATATGATGTCTATACTTTATAATGATTTTAATGATAGTTCAAGAATCCACACATATCCTCTAAAACCCATATTTCATTGGAACTAGTAATATTGATACAACAAAAAGACTAAAACTTTCCCTCACGTACCCTTTCTCTAATAACTCTTCCATACGTTTGAAGTTTTTTCATCTCTAAAGGATTTTATAAGTTGGTTAACATGGAATTTAAGCTCCTAATATGAAGTCATTTTGGTGTTTTATGCCTATTAAATGTGGTAACCCCTTTAGAAATCTCATTTATAAACATGTCCTTGAATTCCTATATTAATGAAATAAAACCATTAGACAATTCATGGTTAATGTTAATCTTGGAAAATAGTTCTCCTTAAATCAAATTAGAATAAGTGATCTTTTAGATGCAAAAACACTCTCACATGAAAAATCTTTTTTTTTTCACAGTTTTTTTCTCATGCTATACTTTTATCACTTATGCATCCCTATCATCACATGAAGGAACCATAGTTCCTGCTATAAATGGAATAAATGAATTAGCCCAATTTCATGTATGTATGCCATGATAGGAATAAGGATGTTTTATATTGATCTATAATGTGATAATATAATGTTTGTATTAATGCAATTTAAACACTTTCCAAGTGATGAATGCACTTTAAATAAAATGTATTGACCTTTGCAATGGTAAGATGAGGGCAGAAATAAAAAATTTAAAGGTCAAAACTACCCTCACATTAATCTAAGATAAAAATAAGAGTAAGGTTTTGAACCTATCTTTGGTTTGGCCCTACTAGGTTTAAATTTCTCAATATCCCATTGGGTGATGATTCTAACTTATCTCGTGGTGCTTAACTCATACCCAAAATTGATCACAAGCAATAAGATAGGAATCTTGCAAATGCTTTCTTATCTCTTAAGACTTTAGTTATGTGAACATGGTTAAGTCCTTGCCTATTGTGAAGTTACTGATATTGGTAAAAGGACCCTATACTCATTTGAGTTTTTCCTAAAAGCAAAAAGCTCATTAAAAGGAAATAAAAGGCCTAGTCTAAACATTATATACTGCCAGTGTGCTTTAGAAGCTCAATAGGTCACACACATATAGGAAAGTATCAGAGGTAAATGACAATAATTTGAAGGGCATGAGATGTCATTAAGCTCAAAGAAAAAGAGTGTAATATTCCAAAAATTATAGGCATTAATAGGTTAGTTTTGTGAATAGAAAAGGATAAAATTGAAAGAAATCAAAAGCTAAAAAAAGAATTAATTGAACAAGTATAAAAGTCAAGGGATACAAATGGTAATTTTCCAAATTGTTAAAATTGATAAAGGATTAGAATAAATTAAGTAAGATTAAGTTAACTAAAGGTTTGATTAAGTTAAAATCATGTGAGTGTGTGGCAAAGTAAGGTGGAGGAACATATGGGCAAAGGTGGCAAGAAGGAGTATTGCTACTTATAACAACTTAACTCATATTAACTGATTCTTATTTTTACACCTCCATAACTCATATTAAATCTTGTAATAATTTTCAAACGAAAAAAGACTTGAGAATGGCACTTGGGAGGTGGTATGAATTTAATAAAAAAGGAAGTCAAGTTAACTCGATCAAAAGGTTGGGTAAGGCATGTTCTCTCTACACTATAATAAAATGTCAAATTTATGATAGAATAAATTCTGTTGTTAATTACCGATAAAAATAAAATTCCATAGGTAAAATTGCAGGCAATTTTTATCTTTTACTATAAAAAAAGGAAATTGTTGTCTTCCATCTTTAAAAATGAAGGTAAATGTTACCGCTAAAATTTAACGATGAAATTTTATGATGGAATATTGAGATCCTTCATAAAGTAAGATGCCAGTAGAGTACAAAAAGTTTTTCAAAATTTACTGAAGAAAATAAATTTCCATTATAAATTTCACAATGAAAATAACATTTCGTAGGAAATTTATCGATGAAAAATAAACTTCATAGAGAATTATTTATTTTAATGATGGTAAAAGTAATTTCATAGGAAAAAGGAAATACTTGATAGTGAATTATAATTCTGTAGGGAATTAATAAAGGTCAAATATTTCCCGATTGAAATATTTTTTCGTTGTAAAATGTAAAAATTATCAAGGTTTTGATTAATTCCTTAGGGAATTTGGGGAAAAAAAACCCTAAAAATTAGTCTAAATATTGCCATCCAATTTTTCTTTGATCTATTTTGACTGCCACCTCCTTCTCCCTCTCTTTGGTCTTCTGCTATCATCTCCCTCTCCCTTGCCTTCCATTGTCGTGTCGCTTTCCTTGGCTTTCACCACCGTTTCCCTCTACCTCACATCAGGCTGCTTCCTCCCTTTCCCTCACCCTCTTTCTACTCTCTCCCTCTCCGTCTCCTTCTCCCTCTCCCGAATTAAAAATAAGGAAAAAAGTTGGTCCATGTCTTTCTAATCTCATGCTCTCTTTGCTCTCCTTTGTTCAGGTAAATGATACCATGTGATATAATATATTATTTAGTGTGTATTTTCTTTCATTTAAGTAGCTAAGTGTAAATATTATATATATTTTATGTGTTTTTGTTTAAGTATTGTGTTTAATTATATTGTAGGATAAGGTGAGTGTAAAAGTGGAGAAAGGGGACAAATATTCATGAGTCGTGAAGGGATTCATGACTCGGACAGCTTTACATGACTCGTGAAGAGCCTCACGAGTGGAGAAGGAGTGAAGAAGGAAGCTCTTTTCATGACTCGAACAGACATTCACGAGTCGTGAAAGGATTCACAACTCGGTAGGCAGAGGGATCACGAGTCGAACCTGAATCACGAGAGAAGACACATGTTCACGAGTGATACAGTGTGTGAAGATGCACAACTCGTGAAGGCATTCATGAGTCAGACATCGCAACATCATTCTTCAGCATACATTATCTCAACCAACCATCATGACCTTTCATGGAAAATTTTCACATTGACAACCATTATAAAGATAAATGTTTATAGAGTTATTCCCTTTATAAATATGGAGGGCATTAACTGAAGAAAGGGAGATTGATCAGTGTTTAGTTTCTTAAAATACAGTTTATTTAGGATAAATATTTTTACTTTGTTTTTATTAGATGATTACAAAGGGACAATGCCAAAGGAACAAGAGATAAATTTCTTTCTCTTGTTTGTCTTTAATTCAAGTATATACTTTGGCTAGTTTCCTTTGTACATTATAAATGTGCACTAGTATTAATTTGTTTAAGACATGTTTTTAATTACAATGAATGAAGTATAATTTACATCCATTTGTGTGCATTGATTTGCTATGTATGCTTAGCCACCATATTTGGCATGTTAGTCAATTTATACGCAACGAGAGTTGGAATTCTTTGATGGAAAAACAAATGAATGTACTTAAAGAGTTGAATTCCTTTAATTTGACTTAAGGGATTCACTTTGACAGGTTAAAGAATTGGCATAAAACTTCATAATTTTTGTTATCTCTATAATGACACGAGAGTGCTTATAGATTCTAAATGAAAATATCTTTACTGACAACGAGAGTTGCTTTAAAGAATCTTAGCTAAATTCTCCAGTCACTTTATTTATACAATTAGTAGAGCTTGTTCTTAGATGAATTACTATTTCATATTTCTAATGTATGTTTATACCATCATTTAAGTCATCTTTAATCCAATTTGATTTAATATATGCAAAGTAGTTTAGATATTTATTTAAATACATAATCTACATTTTATTCGTTACCTATCCATCTGTTCTTTGTGGTTTCAATACAAAATTTATCCCAATACAAAATTTATTCCGTACTCATCCTATACGCAGTTTAGTGAGACTAAGGGTTCAAATAAATCCACATCAGATTTTGGCGTCGTTGCCGAGGAATGGTTTAAATGAATTTTTATTGATTAAAACAAAGTAGTAGATGTTTTAGGATTGTATGTTATTAGTTAGTTATTTATTTTTATGTAAGAATTTTTATTTTTCGTTTTATTCCTCGAAAAGCATTAGGATTTCTAGTATGATAATTTGGATATTATGATTTTAGACTAACGGGAATTTCTTTTGGTTTTGTGTAGGGAACTTGGTAGTCTCTCCTCCACCTACACCATAATTATCAAGGGAGATTTCTTTCTTTGTTTTTTATTTTACGTTTTCCTTTTTCTTTTTATTTCTTCACATCGAGGACAATGTTTGTTCTAAGTGTGGGGGAGTATGTTTGTATGTTTACATGTCCGTTTATATTTTATGAGTTTTTGTGTGTTTTTTTATATGTTAGTTGCATGTGAGTTTGTGTATATTTTTTTTAACTAGACTTGTTAGTTAGTTTTATTATAAAGCATTGTTCACTTTGTATATTATATAGGTTGTTATGTTAAATAATTTGCCTTTTATGCTCATTTTATTAGTCTTTAAAAGTTTTTGGTATGTGTTTTCTATTTTTCAAGTTATCTCTTTTTACTTCTTTCAACATTTTAGGTTATTTACTCTTTTTAATAACTACGCTTTAAAGTTAGGAATTGCTCATTTAGTTTAAGATTTTTGGGTTTTAGTTGCCTCATGGAAACTATAGCCATAATTCTTACCCTTAGGCCTTTCAATAATGGATAAGGACTAGTGGAAATAAGAAAAACAATAAAATAAAGCAAGATGCATATCCAAAAATTTCAATAGAGTATGGGATGGAGCGTAAAATGCACCCAATACTACATTCTCTTGCTATTTTAAAATTCATGGGATAGAGTCTAAAAGTATACCCATGTAAAAAAAAAAGAAAAAATGAAGTCTAAAAATGCCATAAGATTGGATTAAGGGTATGTGAGCTTGCAATTGTCCTAAAAGGCAACTAATAATCTTAGAAGCTTAAAATTTATGATAAATGTTCTCTTTTGAGCATGTTTAGTTTTGAGACTCTATACTCTTGATGTTGAAATTAGTAAATTTAGGTGACTTGTTAATTTATAATGCATGATTTAAGATTTGATTTACTGATATTTTGAGTGTTTAAGGTCTTTAATTTCATTTCAATCCTATCACATATGCATATTGAACAATGCTCTATAGTACAACTTACTTAGTTTAATTTGGAATTAAATTTTCTCGTTCTTTTCTCTTGCTTGAGGACAAGCAAGGTTTAAGTGTGGGGGAATTTGATACCATGTGATATAGTCTATTATTTAGTGTGTATTTTCTTTCATTTAAGTAGCTAAGTGTGAATATTATATATATTTTATGTTTTTTTGTTTAATTATTGTGTTTAATTGTATTGTAGGATAAGGTGGGTGTAAAAGTGGAGAAAGGGGACAAATATTCACAATTCGTGAAGGGTTTCACGACTCGGACAGCTTTACATGACTCGTGAAAAGCCTCACGAGTGGAGAAGGAGTGAAGAAGGAAGCTCTCTTCATGACTCGAACAGACATTCACGAGTCGTGAAAGGATTCACGACTCGGTAGGCAGAGGGATCACTAGTCGAACCTGAATTCACGAGAAAAGACACATGTTCACGAGTGATACAGTGTGTGAAGATGCACGACTCGTGAACGCATTCATGAGTCGGACATTGCAACTGTTCTCAAGCGACATCATTCTTCAGCATACATTTTCTCAACCAACCATCATGACCTTTCATGGCAGCTTTTCACATTGATAACCATTATGAAGAGACATATTTATAGAGTTATTCCCTCTATAAATATGGAGGGCATTAACTGAAGAAAGGGAGATTGATCAGTGTTTAGTTTCTTGAAATAAAATTTATTTAGGATAAATATTTTTACTTTGTTTTTATTAGATGATTACAAAGGGACAATGCCAAAGGAACAAGAGATAAATTTCTTTCTCTTATTTGTCTTTAATTCAAGTATATACTTTGGCTAGTTTCCTTTGTACATTATAAATATGCACTAGTATTAATTTGTTTAAGACATGTTTATTATTACAATGAATAAAGTATGATTTACATCCATTTATGTGCATTTATTTGCTATGTATGCTTGGACACTATATTTGGCATGTTAGTCAATTTATTAGCAACGAGAGTTGGAATTCTTTGATGGAAAAACAAATGAATGTCTTAAAGCATTGAATTCCTTTAATTTGACTTAAGTGATTCACTTTGAGGGGTTAAAGAATTGGCATAGAGCTTCATAATTTTTGTTTATCTCTATAATGACACAAGAGTGCTTATAGACACTAAATGAAAACATCTTTACTGACAACGAGAGTTGCTTTAAAGAATCTTGGCTAAATTCTCCAGTCACTTTATTTATACAATTACTAGAACTTGTTCTTAGATGAATTACTATTTCATATTTCTAATGTATGTTCATACCATCATTTAAGTCATCTTTAATCTAATTTGATTTAATATATGCAAAGTAGTTTAGTTATTTATTTAAATACATGATCTACATTTTATTCGTTACCTATCCATCTACTCTTTGTGGTTTCAATATAAAATTTACCTTGTTCCCTTTGAAACGATACCCTACTCATCCTATACGCAGTCTAGTAAGCTTCGTGACTGTTTATTTATTTATTTCATCTTTCCTTTTATTAAATACAATTTTATTGAATTTCTCTTGAATTTTTTCTTCTTACTGGTAATTTTTCATTTTGTTTTCTTCTTACTTCCTATTCAATTTTTGTTTATTTAGTTTGTGCTACACCATTTGGTCAAGTACTGTTCTATTTTTACTCACATTTTTAATATAAGCGTGACACGCATCATAGCCATGCTCATTTTTTAAGTTTGCTATTGGAGATCCGCTTTTAGTGTTCAAGACTAGATGAGGCTAACTTAACTCATAAATTGGCTACTTTGTAATAAAAAAGGATTAAATCCAAATTATTGTTGGTAGCCAACCCATAAAGGCATCTACTAATGGGATCAATGAGGTAGGTATCATAGAGTCGCCATCCAATAAGACGTTGAGAAAGAAATCTTGACTTTTTGAGGTCCAAACAGAGATTGATATTTAGGACATCACTCTTATTAGGTATCTTGTTTAGGTATTATTTTATAATTGGATTTTAAATATTAATCCACTATCCTCTCTAACACGATGCAAAACAATTAAGTAAACATCCCATTCACATAAATAAAGTGATAAAAAATAACAAAGTAAACCTATTTAATTATTACATAAGTAAATTATCCCATAACAACAACAAAAAAATATACATATATAAATTAGGGTGTTCATTTTGGATTGGGAACATTAGTTCCTTGATGCATATTTTACAAAATCATAGTTTTATCTTGTGTGGATTTAGGTTAAGAAATTTGAACATTGGTCTACATTTTGGAATAAGAAACCCAATTAATTTAATATAAAATATTTTAAATGTTTTTCCTCTTATCGTACATAAAAAATCCTTTTTTACTAACTATTACAATCCTGAAATGGTAATACATCTAAAAAAACTATATTAAATAAACAAATAAATAGAAATATATAATAAAATAAATAATAACTAAATAAAATCGAAGCCAAAAATAAATAAATAATAAAAAGGTAGGTAACCGAGGTAACCGGGTGGGCTGAGGATGTTGACCGATTTGGAAGCATGATTTTCCATGCAAAAACCACAAAAAACCCTCAAACGACAAAGATATTTATATACTAAAAAAACCATACAAAAAACATATGAATTAGTACTATAAATAATGCAATAAAAATAATTATAAAATAAGTTATACAAATATAATGGAATTAAGTATAGAATCTCATCATACAGAATTAAAATCACATCAAATAATGCAAAAATATGATAAAAAATGAATAAATTGCATAAATGATACATAAATGTATTATAATACTTTAAAAGTGCCCAAAATACACACATGGATGCCCAGAACTAGGTGAAGGATGGCCATAAATGACTGAGGGATAGGACGAGGAGACGAACTTACGACATCCCATCTATCAGATGATAGATGGCCGTTCGTCGAGTTATCTTCATGTCTATCACCTCTGGACAAATCGAAGTGTAGAGATTCATGGCAAAAATGTAAGAAATCATACAAAATGAATTCCTAACCCTAAACATGCATTTGTAAGGTCCTAAATCATGTCAAAACCAAATTATAACAACAAATCATACATAAAATACATTAAAATGACATACTTACATAATAAAAAAATAAAAGAAAGTTTCAAAATAACACAATAATGGAGGAGTCCAAGGATTAATCATGACTCTAACATGCTTTGAAATCCAAGTTCTAATCATATCTTAATTAAACATGCATATCACTCGAATATAGTAATTAAAACATATTAAATCACATCAAACAACCATATGATCATTCAAAATAAATTTTAGAGAGAGAAAATGAGAATGAGCCTAAAATATTACCCTCAAGAGATATTCTAACTTTGCAAGTCTTATAGTCCAGATCTCTACTCTGATTTGTGATCACCATTTTCAAAAAAAAATAAAGAAATTCATTGT
Organism: Excoecaria agallocha; assembly: GCA_037975025.1. NCBI lineage: Eukaryota > Viridiplantae > Streptophyta > Magnoliopsida > Malpighiales > Euphorbiaceae > Excoecaria > Excoecaria agallocha. The sequence goes on from JBBPFJ010000202.1 coordinate 23,404, forward strand.
GTGTGTGTGTTTCAAGCTAGGATTGCTAAACCAAAAGTTTAGAGAGAGAAAAAAATTAACTCTTATTCTTCTCTAAAGTGGCTCTCCTAAAAAAGTGATTCCTTTTTTTTTTCAAAATCATAGTATAGACACTGAGTCCTGAGGTAACTTCCAATTAGGGTTACTTAATGAAGATTATGTTGTTCTAAAATAGCTAAAGAACAGAATCACGATGCTCTCTCTCCAAATTTTGTGTTTTTTCAAAAGGAAAATTGATTTTAAATAAAAAATAATTTTTATCTGCTCTCCTTTGAAATTTTCAATGCTTTTAAAAAGGGTGTTTTATTGGGATTTTTATTTTCTAAAATTAAATTAATTAAAATTTAAAATTATAATGAAAAAATAAAAAAATGAAAAATATAATGAAAAAATGTGAAAAAAAGATTAGTTAATTAAGAAGATTGGATAATAAATTAAAAAATAAAAATAGAGAGAATTGAAAAGAAGATTAAGAGAAAATTAGAGGAAAGGAAAAAATAAAAAGAGATGTAGTAGGGCACGTAAATAGAGGGTATAAAAAGAAAATAATTTAGGTTTAGAAAAGGGGAAGCTTTTGAAAAAGAAAAAAAAAGAGAAAAGAAAAAGAAAAAAGAGCAACCAAGAGGGCGACACTTTTGAGGAATGAGAGAAATAGACCCGAGGTAGAGAAAATAAGAGAGCAAAACGAAAGAAAGAAGAAAAAGAAAAAAAGAGAAAGAGAGCAAACATACACAAACATATACAAAAAAGGCCAATTTTTCTTTTTAATTTTCCACAAAAAAGCCAAGAGAGCAAGAATCAGATTCAATTCTTTTGACTTTAGGACAGCACAAATCCGAAGGTAATATTCACAAGTCCTTCAAGCCTCTATTTAAAATGATATTAATTCTTTTTATTTACAGTAGGTTGCATTAGTTATTTTTTATTTATTTGGTGTTTTATTTATGTAATTTCATGATTTTAAATCTTTAGATTTATTATTTTTGCATCTTGGTGTTCATTTTTATCATTAATATGAGAAAACCCATTGAAATCAAGTGAAGAAAAGAATTTCAAACATATATAAAAATTTTATTCATCTTCGACCTTTGTGTAAGGACCCAATCATGGTCCTAACCGGATTATGGTTAATTAAAGAGGATTATGGTTAAATGAGATAAGAATTGATTAATTTGTATGATTAAAATTAAGTTCCATGAGGGGTATTTTGGTAATTTTAGCATGTTTGTAAATTGAGTATGGTTAAAATTATGATAGAAGAGGGATATAATTGAAGTAAGTTAGAAGTCTTGGGGTTTAATTATGCCTATGTGTATTGGAGTGTAATATAAGGGCTTAAGTTATGTTTAGGGGCAAAGTGGGAATTTCCCTTAGGGAGATATTTACCCCACTTCCCTATTTCTTGTTTCCTGGAGATGTGGGGGATCAACAAAAAGAAAAAGTGAGGTCTCTCTCTCTAGCTACGTGTTGAAGAAGGGGAAACTTAGGGTTTTGTTGTTTTAACATCATGAAGGTATTGTTTCCCTCTCATAGATCTCTTCTCTTCTTCCCCATGTTTAATTTCTGGTATTAAGGATGTAGAGAGATGATAAATCATGTTCATTGTCTCTATGTATAAGGAGAAGAAAGGAATAATGAGTAAAGGAGTTGGATTAGAAGGATCGAAGAAAGATTTAAAACTTCAATAAGGTAAGGGGATATTATATTGATTTTGTGTATGCGGTTTAGTTGCCTCTATAAGATTAGGGTTACTACACTATTCACCTGGGTTTGTTACGGGAACTTGCTTTTGTTCTTGTTTATATGTCCTATTCGATGAGGTTAAAGGTTAAACTTGGTAATATTAGGTGATTAATGAAAGATTGTTTGCTTTAAGATGAGTTTTGAAAGATTATTTGGCTTATGGAATAGTTTCTATTTACTTTGAGCTAAGATCGGATCGATTTCCTTGCCAAGTAGTATTTACCATTACCGAGTTGTGACATCCTTTATGAGTCATGCTCCTTCTGCCTCTACTTCACTCATGAATCTCTTCATGACTCGTGAATGTTTTGGTTCTTCTTTAGCTACTGACTCATGAATTCCTTCATGAGTCATGCATTCTTGTCAGAGTCGTGAGCCTGGTTGTGACTCGTGAACCTCATCCATCTACTTCACTCATGAATCCCTTCACGAGTCAAACATTTTTCATAACTTGTGCTTGTTCTTTACCCAAATTATCCTGCAATACAAATACACACTATATAATAGACCATTTCATTGTTGTTCGCTTCTCTGTTGTGCACGTTTATTTGAATCATCTAACAAAATACTTCCACATTCATATTGATTAAGCCAACACTCTTTATAAAGATAGTTAACCCTTTAATGCAACCTAATTGGCATACTTAATGAGTATTTTGCCAAAGGTAATATGTGATTGTTTTATGCTATGCTTTTATTGTCAAGCCGTAATGATTAAGGTAAAGTGATCATGGTAAGTTTATCAAGTAGTGTTACTTATAAAATGCTTTAATATATGACCGTAATGATAGTAATGGTAGGATTGCATTAAACTGCTACGAATATATATATGTTTATGCAAAGTATGATGACAATTTTCCTTTAACGAGTTTGAATATATTGTATTAAGGTATGTAATATGCCAAAGCAAATTGTTTTACCCCAAATGCCATACTATGATTTAGCCTAGTAGTAATAAGAAGATAGTTGCAACATTACATGTTTAAGTTAAAAGAGATGGGATATTAATTGAAACGTAATTATGAAACTATGAAAGTTTGATCGTGCTTTAAGTCATACCGAGGATTAATGATTAGCCTTGTTACAAAGGAATATACTTACCTGGTTGCCCTATACCCTATGGGGTAAATGCATACCCACTAGTAGTGTGCTGAAATTAAGATAAAATAATCTTACATAACTCACCTGGGTATAATATGTTATCAAATGAAAAAGTACTAATAAGATGATTGAAGCATACCCACCTGGGTATATGATCGGGATAGGGTAGATAACCTATTGTCCATGATTTAATAGACTATACAAGTGATCTAAAAGGATTAAATATGAACAAGTGATAACCTTAAGCTAGAAAGAACCTACGCATACTATTATATGGATCATAAATGCATGATTATTGTTTAAAGTAATTATGTATTTATGTGGGCTATGATGATGTATGAAAACTGCTCACGGCAGACAGCAACAAGGTATGTCATTGATAATTATCAACTAGTTATGTAAGTCAATGTTTTATAATTGATTCAACCATGCTATGATGAGAAATTTGACTCATTAGGTGAACAAATATGACTATCCAAAAAGCACGTATTGTTGTGATTCAAGTTTCCTTATATGCACACACATATATATATATATATGCATATATGGACATGCTTATAATCTTATGAAGACTTTTAATTGCAAGAACTACACTTTTATAATTGCCTAATTGGCTTCATGTATAATACTAAGTATGATAAGGTTGGTCAATGAAAGTTATACTTTATTGTGTTCGCATTATCATGTAAATTACTATGATATGTATAAATGATGTTATGATCAAGTATGATAAGGTTGATCAATGCAAATATGTGGTTCATGACTTGCATCTATGTGTAATGGAGCCTAAAGCTCAACTTTGATGTGTGATAAGAATAATATGCATTCTTTTACGAAATGTGGCTTTAAGCCAAATGACGTACTAAGTAAAGAAGAATATGTTAAATCAAGATGTTCTTAAAGTGGTTAAGCCTGCGAGTATTAGTTCGGTTGTGGATTAGATAGGCATGCCTGAAGGGATGCAATTGTAGCTGTTATAGTCGATCTCGTTTGGGTTTTGCTTGGCCCTTTTTGGTCCATTATTTGTTCCTTGTTGGAACCATTGCTTGGCCCTATTTAGGTCTATTGTTTGATATCTTCAGATATCCATTGTTTGATACCTTTGGGTATCCATTGCTCCCGTTATCTACCATTTGAACTAGTACTTAGGCAGACTACTAAATATGATAAAAAGTATAAGAAATAAAGTATAATTTATATATATGCATTGATTTCTTCACTTATTTAACATAAGCATGGTGAATGGCTTATTGTATTGTGTTGTTTTATCTTAAATTCCTTTTTGGCTATAACTATATTTAAGAAAGGAAATGCCATGTTATGTGTTACATGATTGTGATATCTCACACCTATTATGAGGAAGGTTTTCGTGTGAGTACTGGTGCAAGTTAGTTCCACCAATGGGTTCCATGGTGAATAAAGGGGCCACATGTGCCACAAGCTTACTATATTGTATTAAAATTTATATGAATTGTGACATACACAATAATCTTCATGTATGTAGAAGTTATGAAATGTTTGCATGTGGTATAGAGATGTGGTCGGTTAATCATGATGTGTAATACCTATTCTTTGAAATGACATGAGAATCCATGAGTATTTATATGAACATTTACATACATAGGTGCATATGTATAATTCTATCACAAACCATAGTGCAATGTATAAGACAAAATGATGTCGTATTATGATTAGTTAACCATGTTAAGATAGCCCCGAGGGAATACATGATTATGAACTTATAATGAGAATTGAATGATATATATATATATATATGTGTGTGTGTGTGTGTGTGTGTGCCTAATAATATCTCATATTGATGCTACATGACCTGAGCACTCCCTTATGCTTTGATTTAATGTCAAAGGTATATCTTGTGAACTAATATATTGGACTATATTAAATAGAAGTTTTATCCTATCAAAAAGCATGATGCCGATAACTTATGAGTAAAAGGATTTTGAGGTGTATGAATTATACTAGTTTAATAAGTAAAAGATGAGGATGATAATGTAATTGATAAGTTTTGTAATAAGAGGATTCACGCAATGCTCTTGATTTTAGTAAAGATGGTATTTATGGTGAAGGTTTAGGACTCCCTAGAATGTCTATTATGGAGTGATTAATATTGTAGACTCATATGTTATTCTATGTTATTGTGATAGTTGTAGATGATATGATAAAAAATTGTATGAGGTTGTTTATAGAGTTTTGTTCCCCACTAAGCTTTATGGCTTAGCATGGATGAATAGGTTGCAGATAAGCTCCAATAGATCGTTAGCTTTTGTGTCTTAAACACCATTAAAGAGAGGTTTTAGCAGATTGCAGTTGCCTATGATGATTTCAGTATGTATAGAAGGCCATTTATTTTATAATTCTTTATTTATGAGTTTCATTTATTTTGATTGTGGCATGTAATTATGGCTTATCTTATAATTACATTTATTTTTGCCTGATCTCCACTAAGTTTATAATGATGATTGATGTCTATATTGGTTATTATCAGTTACATACATCTCATACATAAGAAAATTTTAAAATTTTTAACCAATATATCTGATCTTGCCATGAATTTACAATATACATATTAATGAGGATAAGAAAAATCACCTTTGATTTTTGTTGTACAATTGATTTTCCTTCACACCGGGTTGTCGCAAACCAAAGTGTCCAAAATTGAACACCTCCAATGAGTAATCCACACTAGAGAATAATAGAATGAACCAACAATTGGTAGAAAACAAGGGGCTAGCCGAAAATCCCTTGAGCTAGCAAAGGGAAGTGGCGGCTAGGGTTTTAGAAGGAGAGAAAAAAATATTTTTCTTAATTGTTCACTTAACCCTAATTTCCACATCACTTGGATTTTTATAGTTAGGTTAAAAATCCAACTTCATAATGTGATTAGGCTTTTTAAAATTGCTGGAGAATTATTAATTGGCCTTCTAGAATTATTTATAATTATTTGGGCTCAATTAAATCCAATTTAAGCCCTTTCACAAAAGACTATGCACAAAACCCACAAACTAGGCCCTTTGTACATATACTTAGATTTAATTACCCAAATGAATTCCAAATCCAACAAAATTAAATATTTAGGCTCCATAACACTTATGTAACATATTTAATTTATTTTGGTCCAAGAAATAGGCCTCTAAGGCCTTCTGTTTTGGAGTTGGCGTGTGGCCCTTCTTCAGGAGGGCTTTTGTGCCAACTTCATTTCTTTGGCCCTTTATAATTCCTCCAATAGACCTATTAAATATTATATCAGCCCTATAACACTTATAGTCCAATAATAATTAATTATGAAATACATTATTTTCAATTAGGTCCAATTTTACAGAATATTTCTCAAAAGTTCCGCGAACAATTTTACTTGATCATAATTAATCAAACTCTTTAATTAATTATTATCTTATTCACTTCTCTATTCCTATAATAATAGCAAATATTATTATGATTGTCATTTTACTATTTTATCCTTTTTCTCTATATGTGTGTGACCTATTGGGTTCTTGTCCATATTAGAAGTATAATATGTAATTGTGAGTTCTATTCAAAACTCACATGATTTAAACTCCTTTAAATAATTTTATCAATCCCCATTGATATTCTTGATACATTATTATACAAGTCATGATTGGCCTCTAGCTAGGCATCATGACTACCTAAATTTCAGGAAAGTCAAGCAGTTTGACTATACCCTTCCATAGAAATAGTTACCGTGCAATTACTCCTTTCACCACTCTTATCTCAATTAGATTTTGAGTATGGATTTCTATCAACTCATATAAATCTAATTATGTATGTTCTATTAATTTAACCATTTTTCCCAAAATTGCCTCCATGGATCTCTATCCATCTTGCATATCACTCTGGCCAGAGATTTTCTGAACAAGGTAATTATAGAATCATGCGAGATAACTTCCCTTATTAAATTTGGGATGGTGAATCCTTTGTTAGTCACTCAACTGATCTTTAAGTAGGTCATGATATACCCAATCTCCTAACTATGTTCACTCCCAGTTGGAAGTAATAAGTTATGGAGTCAAAATATAGCACTTGCTACTTAAGATAACTTTGGTGATCTCAAGTCTAAGGGTACTTGCACAACCGCTATGAAGAGATTCCTCATTGATATAGATTTAATATCCATTTGAGGATTCTCTATGCAGGTCTCCAATGAACTTGTTCTTCTAACAAGCATCCACATGTTAGCTTTGATTATCTTCCATAATCATAGTTATGAGAACCACTGCTTGAACCATTTAAGAAGCATAACATGTGCTAATCTGTCTGAATTAACAATTTTTTATCTTGTTAATTTTATGACTAGGGATATTTAGATATTAAAAAATTTGCATGCAATAGACACCTCATATCATGAACACTTTCATGATTGTCTTTGCACCGTGTTTATAATATCGAGGACTTCATTTATTAATTTAAGATTTACAAACTCATGTATTTAAACATAGCATTAATAAATGAATAATGCCTTTTATTAAGAATATAAATTCATACATATGGAATTCATCCCTTTTACATGGGCTCTAGTGCATACTCTCTAACAGTCTATCTATGGTTAGTGGATTAGGGTGTTATACTTTTTGCTTTTATTCTCCCATTTTTAATTTGAGTTTTTGTTAGTTTTTAGATTTTATACTTTAAATCATATTTCTCTTATTGGTTGATGGGTTTTAAAGGAGAATTTATGTTGAAGTACTAGTACCTGCTTCACAAGCCCAAAATGTACATGGTGACCTCTTAGTCCAAACCTTAAAGGTCTACACCTTTTTAAAGGGCATCTTTTTATGATTTGATTACTCTTTCAGCTAATGGAAAACTCACAGCATTAAGTACGTACCTTTCATTCCTTTCCTAGAGCTAGGTACTGTAAGGACCCAAATCAGACCTTAGAAGAATTTATGGGCATTAGTATGTTATTAATGTTTTATGAAGTCTAAATAGAGGAATTAAAAATAAGTTAATATTAAGTAGAGTAATGGTTTATTATGAAAAAGGTTAAGAGAGTCATTTGATGTTGTGAAATATAGGGGTGTTATTGAAAAAAAAATTAAAGGGGTTAATATTTGATACAATTAAATATTGGACCAATTGTAATAATAAAATATTAAAATGGGATGCAATTAAAATAAGATAGAAAGGTTAGGGCCAATGTGGAAGAGAAGGTTTAAGTGGGGGTCAATTTATGACATACAAATTATTGGAGGATTTAAAGTGGATTTTGGTTGGTCTTTAATGATGTCACCTTTCACTTAAGTCTCCATGCAAGACTTGTATTTAAAAAAGTTGTAACCGGCCATACCATAAAGAAAATAAAAAGAAAACTTTTCCCTTTTCTCTCTCTCAACAAAAATCTGGAATTTAGCTTCTCTCTTCTTTATTAAAATTTGTAAAAACATTCCTCCTCTTTTCTTGTAAAATTTGGCCACTTTCCTCATGTAAAACTCTCTTATTTCAAGTTGTATGCATGGATGGAAGGCTAGATTAAAGAGGCTTACAAGAGTATAAGAGAACTAGAAGATTGGAAGAATAAGGAAGAGAAAGAAATTGGAGGATTTTGAAGAAGATTTGAGTTGCATATTCAGGTTTGGGAACATCTTTCTCTTCTTGCATGTGTTTATTTTGTATTGAAATATGGATATAGTGTGATTTGGGAATGCATATGGAGATGTTGTTAGAGGTGTAAAGATGAAAGCTAAAAATTATATGTCTTGCATGTGTGATTTGAGAAGTATTAAAGATGATGGTTTGTAATGCTTGTGATTAGTTCATCGAAATCCTTACATGAAAATATCTTGTAAATTTATGCAATGTGTTTATATTATTTAAGGTTATTTTGAGTGATTTCATGATAAATTAGTGATGATAATAAGGATGAACATATATTTGATAAATAATTTCATAAGAAATGTTAGTTACTAAGTTTAAATGCACATGCATGTATATATCAAATTTTTGGGTTTAGTTTTGCTTGACCTTTTGGTACTCTTTTTCCTATATCTCGAGTTATAGAGTACCAAATTAGATAATTCTAGTTGGGTTAGAAAATAGACCCATAGACCTATATTTCACTACAAGAAAATAGGAAAATAGCAATGAAATTAATTTCGTTGCTAATTTAGCAATGGAATACCAATTTCGTTGCTATTTAGCAATAAAAAATCAATTTTGTTGCTAAAATTTGTTGAAGTTTTAGGGATTTAGCAATGAAATACAAAATGGTTGTATTCCGTTGCTAAAAAGGGGGGAGATTTTAGCACTAACATATAGCAACAGAAAATAATTTTCGTTGCTAAATATGACAGTTTTTGATAGCGGGAAAAATATGGGATGAAAATTAGCAACAAAATTAAAGTTTCGTTGCTAAAATAGCAACAGAATATAAATTCTGTTGCTGAAATAGCAACGAAATTTAAATTCCATTGCTATTTTATGTTGAATTTAGTAAAGGTATTATTTTTTGTAATGGAATTAATTTTCGTTGCTAAACTAGCAACAAAATTCAAATTTCGTTGCTACAAATAGCAACGAAATTTAAATTCCGTTGCTAAATCTGGCAGCACTTGATAGCGAAAAAAATTTGGGATGAAAATTAGCAATAAAATTTAAATTCTATTGCTAAAATAGCAACTGAAATTAATTCCTTTGCTAAATTCAAAATCGTTGTAAAATTCAAAATCGTTGTGAAAATAGCAACGGAATTAAATTTCGTTGTTAAAAAAGAATATATATATATAAGAAAAAACCCTATTTCTTTCATTTATGTTTTTTTCTTCACGATCTATTTAAGAAAAAACCCAAAATGTAGGTAATGTACTTGATATCTAATGTGAGCGAATGATGAATATGAGCAATTGATAACCATGTTTTGTCAAAATACATTTAGATTTTAGGACTGATTATCATTTAAAATGTGAAATATTGTGAAGCTAATTGTATAGGGTGAAGATACTCTAGGATAGTTCTGTATGTTTCTTGATCCCGAAGTTGCTTTTCTAGGAGTGGCATAAATGATATGGAAACATTTGCATGATATATCTTGAATGGTTGTTGTCCTTCTATCTAATTTTTGTGCTTGTTTTAAAATATTTTTTACCTGAATCTAGAAAGAAGCCATTTATGGTTTGACAGAGGTTTTTCTTATAGATTATGTTTGATTTCCTTATATTTTGCTTTTGGATTTGATATGGGCGAGTTGGACTGATTCATCTTAAACAACTAATTCTTTTTTTTTTGCCTTAAACAGCTAGCTATTTAAGGCAAATCTCTTAAACAGCTAGTTGTTTAAAGCAAATCTCTTAAACAATTTTTTTTCCTTAAATAGCTAGTTGTTTAAGGCAAATATCTTCTAGCTGTTTAAGGCAAATCTCTTAAACAGTTAGCTGTTTTCCTGCTAATTCCTTAGATTGATTTGTTGATAGTTAGCTGTTTTCCATTTTTGGTAGTGTTTTTATTTTTGGTAGTGTTTTAATGTAGTGTTTTATTTTGGCGGTATTTTACTTTGGGCAGGATTCCCATGATTCACATTATTTTTATTTTCTTTCATATATATTATCTTGTATTTGCCTAAGAAGGCATACTTTGGAGTTTCTTCTGCTGCATCAGGATGCCTGATAGGTTTTTTTTTGTTTTCATTTTTTTTGTTTTTTTAATTGCTGCAGGTTAATCTCATTGAACATACAAATATTATTATTGACTCAAATTCAGGCGTGAACGAAGCAAGTTCAGATCTATGAGTTTTTAAGGAAGGCAATTTCTTTGTTTTTTTAAATATATTTATGTGATTATCTTGTGCTTGTGAACTTAATAATTCAAAGAGATAATATATATTAAAAAATTGAACATATCGATAAAATATAATTTGTACACATAAATTTTTGCACAGGTCCTGGATTCATTTGTTGAAATTGAGCAGTTAAAGATTTAATAGGTATGAAAGCTTTTATTATTACAAGTCTGAAAATTTTATGTTCTTATGTAGCCGAGTTGCATTTCCACAGAACTTTCCTTGGAAAGATTTCAAGATAAATAATTAGCTTATTCTAAAATCTCAGTAGGGTGGCTATATGCATTGTATAGCGGTATTACTTATCTCTAATCATTAATATTGTACTGCAAAATTGCATTATTTAATTATTTTGCGTATATGATGTTTTAGTGTGTGTAGCTTCATTTTTACTAAATACACTAAAAAAGCTTGCTGTTTTTAATACACTAAAACAACTAGCTATTTTAGTATATTGCAGCTTGTTGTTTCTAGTGTTTTTAGTTTTTGTTTTGTTAGTAGTTTAGTTAACTAGTTAGTAGAGTTAGATGGCAGTTATTCTTAAGTTAATTAACTCTAGTTAGTTTTCATGCATATATAAGTCTTATTTAACACGGTTTTCGTGTGCATAAAGTAATATTACAAAGATACAAGTTTTCCTCTGTTTTCTTTCAAGCTCAATAAGAGCTCGTTTACTTACTTTGAATTCGTTCAAATATATATATATATATATTAATTAATTACTAGAAATTATTGTAATAATTAGTCAAACTCAAAACTAATAAAGGTTATTTTGATTTGTATATAAGAATGTAACTAAATGCAGTTGATTATCTTTAAATTCACACTTAATGCTTATTCAATTGATTACCTGTAAGCTATATATGCTAATATCTTCTATGCATGTTGTGGTCCTAGCCAACCAAAAGCTATTTGGTCTAAATCCAGTGAGTCATTTAATAACTCAAGCCTTTATTTGTAAACTAACATACCCTGTATTTTTGAAATTTTGTTTTATTAAGTTGTCACCTTTTTTTTTTTGCTTTTTGTTATTTTCTTTTGACTTATTATTGATTATAATTTCTATAAAATGTAGGGAAAAGTAAATGCTCATGGTGGTGTAGTTTCTTTGGGGCATCCCTTAGGATACAGTGGGGCTCGCATCTTAGTCACATTATTAGGGGTATTTTGTCAAGGCTTTATTTGTATTTGCTGGGTTTATGGTTACTTTATTTCTTATGAGTTCTCTAAACTATAGATATGGAATTTTTTTTGTTTTACTCTCTCTCTTCCTTTCGCCACTTAAACATGTGATGCAGTCTCATATTTTTTTTATTACTAGAGTTCTTCATTACTTATTTCCACTCGAAAAAATTTGGGATAAAATCCTAGCTACTTAGATAGAGGGGGAATCCATCAATTTGAAACTTGTTATTTGTTCTGGAAGTGTCGAAATTTACGGATGATAAATTTATGTCCTACAGGTACTCAGACATAAAAATGGCAAGTATGGAGTTGCTGCCATTTGCAATAGAGGTGGTGGGGCATTTGCCCTTGTCCTTGAGCTCATGTAAGCTCTTTAACCTTGGTAAGGCTTATATATGATATTGTTCTGTGGTAGTGTAAATTGATGGTGCCCCCAGTTGGAACTTTCTTTTAAACTTGTGTCGTGATGTTCTTTAGTCAAAGTCCATTTAGCTCATTTGGCAAATATGATGAGGTTGAATTTGATTTATGAGATGTTGGGTTGGTTCAGTTTGCTAGGTTCTAAAATTTGGATGCTTAATGAATTATAAATAAAAGTCTCAAGGGCCAAATATAATCTTAAGTTTGCTTAATAGTCGCCTTTCATTTTTCGATAGTGTCAATTTCACTTTTAAAAAATTAAAATTAAACCAAATAGGCATTAAAGGAATCAAAATTGAGTAAATAGGCACTATTAAAGGAATCTTAATTGAGTATAAATAGGAAATATCTATTATTTCTTTCACTTTAACATGCTTAAGTCAAAATTGAGTATAAATAGGAATGAAAATTGAGTATAAAAGGAAACACATGAAAAACTATCACACAAAATAGCACTAAAACAGCTTGCTGTAATACACTAAAATAGCTAGCTGTTTTAGTGTATTTAGCTAGCTGGTTGTTCTACACTAAAACAACTAGCTATTTTAGTGTATTTAGCTAGCTGGTTGTTCTATACTAAAACAGCTATCTGTTTTAGTGTATTTAGAAGGCATTTTTGTAATTAGGTAATATGAATTTCACGTGGTAATCTGAATTTCACGTGGTCTTCCTTTTTGGTTTTTGCTTGGATTTGATTTGAGTTATTTTTCTTGTCTTTCTTTTCATCTTTATGTTTTACATCATTTTCTATACTTTAATACTGAATAATACACACTCCTAGCTTTTGTTTGTTGCTATTAATGAAGCTAAATGTTTAAGTTATTTTCACATCTCTTTTAAGAACACAACATAGCTTAAATATTTAATGAATTCTTACCTAAACTAATCTCACACAATGGTCTGGGGTTGGAATTGTAAGCTCCACTTGATGATTTAATTAGATTTTTAGTTGCTATGATATTTTTTCTCAGCCAAATACTCCATATTTCTTACCTGTCTAGGTTCAAAAGTCAAAACTGAGATATTAATATTGTCTACTTAATATTATTGCTCAATTAGCTACCGTATTATTGAAAACTAAGCAACCCAGTGATATAGTTTAGAGCTCATTTCTGAAGCTCCACTCTTAATAGCACATAATAAATTATATTGGTGGGTTTATTGATGTGAACATACTGTTCTTTTCATTAAAATGCTAACATGCTATCATAATTTATATGTTCTGCTCCTACATTTCCTATTGTGACTTTATGTTGTTTATGAAGGATTGGTTGAATTTTGATTTGTAGCATGTGGTAATTGCTATATATGTTGATTTTGTCTTGAGTTTAAGGGAATTTGCTGGGCTTAACAATTGCATGCCTATTGCTTCTTTACATAATTTTTTTCATCTCTGTTTCCAGATTGCGTATTTCTGAAATTTAAGGCCTTTAGGAATGCAGTAAAAGAGACACTTGGAACAATGTTCTTAGTAATTAGGTTTTTTCGTCCTTTATCTAGGAGAGAATACAACTTGAAACTTCGCGTCTATATAGACAGGCTGGTGTTCTTCCATTGGCAGGTAACTATTTTAGCGGTGAATTATATATTCATCAGTTATTATTATATTTTTTCCATACCCTACAACGTCTTCTTGTTATAGTGTTCCATGTTTTTTCTTTGGCATCTAACATCTTGTAACCATTCTTAATTAAATTATGGAAGTTGTTGTTGAAAAGGTAATTAAAAATGAAATGGTCATTATATTATTATATAAACTTTCATCATTTTGAGTTGTTATTTTATATTTGCTGTTGTGCCCTTTGTAGTATTTGTTTTTCTTCATTTTCATTACAAGGTCTTTAACTATTGTTAGTTCTATATAGGCAAGTTGATATTAAAAAATTGTAATAATTGTTAGCGATGGATAGCACCGTCGTTAATTTTTATAGTGGTGGGTGAAATTAGCAATGGGAAGTTGGTTGAATGAAGCATTGATTGAATTTATCAACGAAATTCATTTTTCGTTGCTAAAATTGACCATTTCACCGAATCAAGCATTGGTTGAATTTAGCAATGGAATTCATTTTTCGTTGCTAAAAATAGCAACTGCTAGATTAGCAACAAAAGTTTTCTTTGCTATTTTTGATTAAGAACGAAAATTTGACATTTTTTGTTGCTATTTTCCATTGCTAAATTGCAATTTTCTTGTAGTATTTCTTATGAAGAAATAAAATTCTAATTTGGCATCTAAATGGTTGATAATTTAAATTAAATACCGAATATGCATGTAATTCTATCTTGAAGAATAGTCTTCAATGTTTTAGCTATAACTTGAGATTTAGAACTGATAATGAGATGAAGTTTGATGTTATAGAAAATAGAAATGTATATCTACAACTTTGTAGAAGAAAAATTTTTCTAAAAAGGTCGTTTATTGTGTCAAAAATGAAGTACAAAATGAGTTTCTAAAGTAGTTTGTAGGATTCTGGGAACAGAGGGAAAATTCGTATGGCTAAAAGGCTACTGTCGTGAGCGTGACTTTTGTCACGAGCGCGACATCATGATTTTGCCCCTAGTTTTGCTTTTTATTCCCATTTATAATTATATTAGGCTATCCCCATGCATTACACATATAACTGAACAAAATAGGCCTTGAATGCAAGTATACGAGGGCTATAGACTTGTATATATATAAATTTGTATCAAAGTACATATATATGGGTTTGCATGATTTGTATCATTTACATTGAAATTTGTCTATGAATGTATACCTATGCATCATTGAAATTGTGCATTAATAGTTAAGTTATATCACTATGAATAATTATGAAAACTTATATGAGTGTTCATCTAATAAGATGTAATGTGATAACCTAAACCTAAGAGTCTATGTATTGTATCACAACATTATACACACACACACACACACACTTATGTAAGTATAGATATGCAACCATAAGATGAGAATGAACTTAAAGCTTTTATATTAAGTTATATGATTTATTTTATTTTTAATTAGGCTAACACACACACACACACAAACACACACATGAATGTCTAAATGACATTATACTAAATAATATACATATTTGTTATTAATCTATTGAGGTTAATATTGTGCATAGTTAAAATGTCAACTTTACTAATATAAAGAAGTAATGCTATTAATAGAGTATATGTGTGCTTATAACATAAACATAACATGATTATACATGTTTGGGTTTAAATCTTGAAATATTCTTTTACTTAATTATGACATAGACATACAATGCATTTACATATAATTATAGTTCTTATAAATATATAATATAAGTATGATAATACAAAGCTTATACAAGTATGAATTTTTAATCATAAACAAAAGTGTTCTTAAGCATATGATATGTTTAACAGAAATATGGAAATATAGATATGTGGGCATGTATACTTTGAATAGAGGCGCTCAATATAATGAGATGAAAAATGTTGTTTGAATATGTGATCTTGTGGAAATACATGCCATGATCTCCTTATAAATAAAGGATAGAAAAACTCAAAAGTGGAAGTAGTCACATCATGTTTGCATTACATTGTTCATATGAGTATACATTTTTATAAGTGTATACATATAGATAAGATTAAACTTATGTGAAAAAAATTAAAGTAAAGCAAAGTGATTTTTTATGAAAGGATTTAATTACCTGCATTGAGTCTAGGATGTGGATAGATAGGCATGCTTATAAGGGTACCTTGTAGCTGCTTATGAACAGCTTTGGCCTATTTAGGTTCATTTGAAATTAAAAGTTACAGTGACCCTATTTAGGTTTAAAAGTTAGATTTGATTTGAACAACCCCATTTGGGTCCGCCTGATCGGTCCAAGTTATTTGTTTGACCCTCTTTGGGTCCACTTTACCGATTTACCATATAGTTTTGTCCATATAAAGGATCACCTTTTAATACCTCCGGATATCTTATTTGTACCTTCGGGTGCCACCGTTATAATCAACAATTTTGTACCTTCGAGTGCTACCGTATAATCAATTATCCACCTCTTTAGTATAGTGCAGGCTTTATACCAAAGTTAAGAAAAGTTTGATGTTTAACTTAAAGTTTCATGAGGCATGAAAATTCCTAAATTGACTTAATAATATATTTTATATATGAAATTCCTTTTTATCACATATTGCAATTTATGATATTAAAAGAGGTTGCAATATACACTTATGCATAATTATGGCATATAAAAATTGTATGTACAGAATTATATGAATGAACTAGTGTATCACTAATATCTAGTTATGGACTATATTAGAGATAGTATGTTCCCTCTAGAAATATGTTGCTTGCTTGAGGTTGTTAAATGACTTGCATGATTCATCATATATGAAAGCTGTGAAAATGTTTTGTCAATGTAAGTGTTTTATTTGCAATGGAATATAAGAGTTATGTATAGGTATTCATATCGATGATTGCCTTTCATTTAATACACTGGATTATAAGTTTTCCTTATAGCTACTCGTTCTTGCTTTTTTATTGGGAAATGATGTATAATGTCTTGTATGCAAACATAAAATATTTACGGATCTATAAGTGATAAACTCAATATGATACGGGTATTTGAGATAAAAGTAAATTAGTAAATCAATGTATGCATTAGTACATTAAGTATCACAAATACATCCTAGATCGATAAATGATGAACTATCATAGTACTAATGCTCTGTCTTTATTATGAATAAGACTCTTATATAAGTACAAATGTTTTGTTTGAGAAAACATTGTAATGTATTAAAGACTCTTATATAATTAAGGTATTTCTTTTAAGTTCACATGATATTGTTTTAATTTCTTCTATAAGTATATTTAATAAGAAATGTTTTCAACATGAGAATGTAGTAAAACATATCTTATGATGCAAGATTTAGTGGTAATAGCTAAGTAAAGGATATGGGTATTACAGGTACAGTTAAGAAAATCTATGTCTGAATGTCAAACTTTATTTCAACAGTCCCGACTAGTTCCTCGAGGATCTAATTGCTTGAAGGATTAAACTTTTACCCATCCTGCGATGGTAGTATAGAACTCTAGACCTTTTAAGATTGTCGGGTGTACTTTTCCATGATATCTGCTCCTTTGATTAGAAAAGTCTATCTCTGTGGTAAGTCATGAGAACCTTTTGATGTACAAAGTCCCAAGCCATTAATTCTAGTTGTAAGGATGCCATTATTTGTTCTCTCATAACCATCATGGCTTTTTACTCATCATTGCACCTCAAATATGCAGTATCATGGCTTTCTTGATCCATATTGATGGACTATGCAAGGAGCTTATGGAGCTTTCTTGATCTTTTCTAAAAAATTCCTCTAAGAATTTTAGTTTTTTTAGCAAGGTTGAGTGTTGTAGCACCTGGTCTCTTATCAATAGTGTGAATGTACATCATCTGCATGGCTTTAAAACATAATTTGTCTGATCTTGTTACCAATTTTAACTTTATGAACACCCTCACTAGAATATTCAATGCAGAAATCAAGGCTATCAATGCATACACCAATGAGTGCTCCTCCTTGAGCATAAGGCTTAAGAGGCAAACTGGTTACTTAGGCTCCCTAAGCTCTCATAAGATAACAAGTTCTTCTTTCTGATGGAGCATCCATTATGAACTTGGTAACCATCAGGAATGAGCCTTCAGAAACTTTTACCATCCTTTCCCCCAAGACTAAGTGTGTTTTTGGCCTATACAATCTTGTTGTTAATGGCTTCAGGTAATTTCAATCACCAAACGAGATAAGTATTACTCTCAACTTTTACCAAAGCATAGATAATACTACTGTTATTGCTTCAAAATTTAACCTGCCCTTAGAGGAAGCATTCATCATGCGTAGTGCTACTATCCTTCTAAGGAGTTGCTATTTCAGAGATCTACCTTCAAGTGGGCTTTAAGCAAGTTTTCTCTAGGTGCATTCTCTTTTGTGTTTTTTCATGCCTTGACCTTTTCCTGACCTTTCTTACTACTCCAAAGGAAGGCGATCCATCTCTATTGTGCTTTCATCGAAGATAACCTCTTTTTTAACAAACTACATATTCCATTTAGTGCCCTAAAGAACTTAGAAAGTAATTCTAACTTGGCTTCTGCACTTTACTCAATAGCTTCTTAAAGAGATTGATCCATCACATGTTCCCTTTAACAAGTACTAGAGACTATGGTTCAAAACTTTCACTTTACCCATTTAGAGTTGGACCACCTACTTGAAGAACCTTTAGTCATTAGAGGGATGCTTTCTTGATTATAAAACTCTGCCTTACATCCTGAGTTGTTGGTTGACTGCCAAAGGAGAGATTACATGGACTTTATCCTTGGTAACAACCCCTTGTTCTTCCGGACACTCGTAGTTTCCAAAAATAATGAAAAAGCATTTCTATTTTACTCTAGTTTATGTCATGCAACTTTATCTCTACCAACCCATACTGGATTCCATTTATGACATTCATTAAGAACAAGCTTGTGGACACTAAGAAGTGGCTTCCCTTTATGGTGGAAAAATCAAAAGAAGTATTTAACACATGAGCTGTTGCTTTTTTTACCTGATAATTTAGCCTCTATAAAGCCTTTACATATGCAATAAGTCTCTTTTTGCACATTAACCGTATGTTTATACCTAGCTTATATATGTGTTCTTATTTACATGCATCATATAGTAATAACAACAATCACACCTAAACATATAATGCAAAAAACATGGTTCATTCAACCTCAAGGGATGACCCCTTGTGCGCATCCACTTCTATTATCAATCAGCCCTTATGGGTTTTCTTGATTGAATATTTTCTCTCAACCCCTTATTTTTACCTAAGATGCCTTTTTTTAGCTTTCATCCTAGTGAGGTGTCCAATTTTAGCAAGGCTGCCTTTTTTCAATTTTCAACCTAGAGGGCTATATTTTCTCTTTGTCATTTTTTTCTCTGCCATGGAACCTTCTTTAGTCAATCATCAATGTTTGACTCATTGAATCCTTTTGACCAGTGCTGGTAAGAATTGATTACCCTTTTTAATAGTAGCTTTTCAACATAAAAAGTTCAACTTTGGCTCGTGTAACTTGGAACACTTGATTTGAGTATTTTTTTTCAAAATAATGGCCTTTAACCCACTTTTTGAAATATTAAGCTGACATTTCTCTTCTTTCTAAGCTTGACTAAGATGTTCTCCTTTGAGCATAAGACCCTACTTTGTCCTTCTGACCCTAACTGTTGAGCTCTCGAAGCAGTTGAAACCACATGAACAAAACTACCCTACTCATAATCTAGAATTGGTAGCTATGGTTTTTACTTTAAAGATTTGGCGGCACTACTTATATGGGGACAAATGCAAAATCTATACCGATCATAAAAAGCCTCAAATACTTACTTACCCAAAAAGAGCTTAATTTGAGCCAGCGAAGGTGGTTAGAGTTATTCAAAGATTATAACTACATAGTTGATTACATTCGGGAAAAGCGAATGTGGTCGCTAATGCTTTAAGTTATAAGACAATGGCAGCATTGATGTTAAAGTAGTGTAGATGGAAATTTTCATCAGATGGTGCATTATTAGAGCAACTTAAATCTAGACCCTTGGTTAGGTAAATAGTGTTAGATGCTAAGAAAGATGATGAAAAGTTACAGTAGATTTTGAAAGCAATTGATGAAGGTGATCAATCAGAGTTCATAGTGAAAGAAAATAGAGGTGTATACTACCATAACAGGTTATGTGTTCCTAATGATAAGGAAGTGAAAAGAATATTGTTATAGGAAGCGTATAATACTGTATATACTATGCATCCTGGTGGAAACAAGATGTATCAAGAATTAAAGAAGTTTTACTAGTGGTCTGGCATGAAAAGGGATTTTGTTGAATATGTCTCTAAATGTTTAACATGTCAACAAGTGAAAGCAGAACATCAATTTCGTTCAATTCTTTTAAACCCCATTTTGATTCTACAGTGGAAGTGGAAAGACATCACCATGGATTTTGTGACCTATTTACCTATTACTCAAAGAAAATGTGATGATGTTTGGGTAATAGTGGATAATTTAACAAAAGTAGCTCACTTTATACTTATTCGAATAGATTATTCTATGGATAAATTTGCAGAATTGTATGTGAATGAGATTGTGTGGTTGTATGGTATACCAGTATCAATAATCTCTGATTGAGATCTAAGGTTTACATCGAGATTTTTGCAGAGTTTATAGCAGGCCTTTCATCCTCAAATGGATGGATATTCTGAAAGGATTATACAAGTTCTCGAGGATATGATAAAGGGATGTGCTTTGGAGTTTTCAGTAAGTTGGGACAAATATGTGGCCTTAATGGAATTTGCCTATAATAACAATTATTAAAAGAGTATTAAAATAGTACCCTATAAGGTTTTGTATGGCAGGAAATATAGAACTCCAGTCTATTGGATCGAGTTGACTGAATGCATAATGATCGGTCTTGACCTTGTAAAGATATAGAGGAAAGTGCAAATTATCAAATAGAGGTTAAAAGAAGTTAGTGACAGACAAAAATCCTATGCTGACTTGAAAAGAAAGGATATCGAGTATCAAGTGGGCTATAAGGTATTTCTGAAAGTATCTCCTTGGAGAAAGGTACATAGATTTGAAAAAAAAAGGAAACTCAGTCTGACATTTATTGGCCCATATGAAATTCTCTAAAGAATCGGACCAGTGGCTTATAGATTAGCTCTTCCTTTGGAATTAGCCAAGCTTCATGATGTATTTAATGCGTTTATGCTCAAAAAATATCGCTCGGATGAATCACATGTGTTACAAGTACTAGATATTCAAGTACAATAGGATTTCACATATGATGAGGAACCAAAAGAAATTATGGCTAGGGAAATCAGATAATTGAGGAACAAGCAAATCCCTCTGGTCCAAGTACTTTGGCAGCATCATGATGTGTAAGAAGTAACTTGGGAATCGAAGGCAGCCATGAAAGAGCAATATCCTCAATTGTTAAAATAGGTATGAATTTTGAGGACAAAATTCCTTAAGGGGGAGAGAATTGTAAGGCCCCTAACATGATCCTAGTTAGAAATGCATGATTTTATAGGGTTTCATGTGATTAAAAATAAATTTACGATATGTATTTCGTATTAGAGGTATGGGATTATTGATAATTTTATTTTATTATATTAATTGCATGAAATTATTTTGGTATAAGAATATTCAATGGTGTAATTGAAGCATGAAATATTAATTGAGGGGTTAATTGGTTAATATGTAAATTAAAGAGTTAATTGTTTAATAAATCAAGGAAAGGAGGGGTTAATTTAATAGAATTAAAAAATGGGAGAGGTTATTGCGTAACATGCAAAAATAGGAGAGAACTTTATGTAACATGCAATAATTTGGAAGGACCAATTAGGAATTTTTATACTATTATAAAAGGCTGAATTTAGTGGAAGAAAGAGAAATATGAGAGTGGATGGTGAGAGGGATGGCATAGTATGAGAGTGTGAGGCTCCAATCATAACCCTAATCGAATTATTGTTAATTAGTGAGAATTACCATTAATTAAGGGAAAATTGGATTATTTTGCAATTATCGAGGTTAAGTCCCAAGAGGGGTATTTTGATAATTTCAGCATGTATATGAGTTGAGTTAAACTATAATTTAAGAAAATGATACAATTGAATTAAATAAGAAGTCTTGGGGTTAAATTGAAAGGAATTGAAGTAATGGGGTTTAATTGTGCTTTTGGGGCATTATGGAAATTTCTTTGGGGAGATATTTTCCCCACTCACCTATTTAAGGTTCCCGGAGAATGAGGAGATCGGCATAGGAAACTTTCTCTCTCTCTTTTCTCGCTTCTCTTAGTTACTGGTTGAATAAGATGATAGCTTAGGGTTTTGAGAGCTAACATCTTTAAGGAAAAGAAAGAAAAAGCTAGATCAGTGGAGCTTGAATGAGGTAAAGCTTGAATATCAGGTACGAGAATTGTTATGAGTTATTACTATATATGTTTTCCCTCTTTTGTTGTATGTTTTTTCTTAGTTGAGATTAAATTTTCAATATAGTAAATTAGATGAGTTAAGAATGTTTTAAAGCTTAAATGCTCACTAGTGTAAACAATTTGGGTGAGATCTAGACACTAAAACACTTGATCTATATAATCTTAGAAGTTTATGAACCATGGGCTGCCTGAATTCACTTGCACGGAAACTCATGTGTTTTCTCCTTTGAAATGCACAGCCACTCATGTGTTTTCTCCCTTGAAATGCACATCCGCTCATGTGTTTTATCCCTGGAAATGCATGGCCACTCATGTGTTTTCTCCCTTGAAATGCACGACCACTCATGTGTTTTCTCCTTTGAATTGAATGGCCACTCATGTGTTCTCTCCCATGAAATGTACGACCACTCATGTGTTTTCTTCCTCGAAATGTATGGCCACTCATATGTTTTCTCCCTTGAAATGCACGGCCACTTGGCCATTTTCCTCATGAAATTCATGGCCACTTATACATTTTCTTTTCAACGGTTCTTCTTCACCCCAATCTACAAATCATTCATAAATCATGAATAGTGTGTGGTATAAAATTGAGGAAAACCAAGTTAGTAATGAGCAATGATGATGGTGATTGTGTATTAAAGTGGTGGATAGTATGTTATTGGATTACCGATGAATCAATACAGTTGTAAAGTCTTCTCAATGCTAAAGTTAGTAAGGTATAGTAAGAATGGTGTGACCTTAGGATGAGTTATTATCTGAATTTGAATGACATGAAAGTACTTATACGAGGGAATAGATTGAATTAAAGTGTAAGTCATCAATATGCTTATAGGGCAAGATCATTTAATTAAAGAATCCCTATATATGTATATAAAAGAGTGAAAAGCTTTAGAAAGATAAACCTATTGAAATAAGGTAAAGGGGTTCACTTGAAAGCTGATTTTTAGAGGGACTTGAAAAGGTAATATGTATATGAACCGCTTTGACTAGAATGTGTTTTAGTGCATAAGGAGAACAAATCTAAGTAGAGCAAGAGGCAACCTAGTAACCCTAAATCTAGATGGTAGTTGACGTGTCCTATAAAGTTGGGATACGGTATGTATGCTATCAAAGTAAATGGTTTTACCTAAATACCCTATGCTAATATTCCTATGCAACGACATGACAATATTATGATACAATCTATTGACAATTAGAGGATAGTTATAGGGTTTCATGTATAAGTTAAGGAAATGGGATATTATATGTTGCACGTAATTGTGAAATAATAGGAGTTGGTTATACTCCAAGTCATAATGGAAAGTAATGATTAGCCTTGATATAAAAGAAAACTACTTGCCTGTCTGTTCATGTCCTATGATATAATATGAAACCAAGTCTGCAAGTAGTGTACTAATTAGTAAGATGAAATACTCTTACATAACTTACTTGGGTATAATATGATTATAAGATGAACTAGCACTAGTAAGACAATTGAAGCCTATATGATTGGGTTAGGGTAGATAACTTGTTATCCATGATCTAATAGACTATAAAAGTGATCTAAAAGGATTAAAGATGAACAAGTGATAACCTTAGGCCAAAAAGAACCCACTCATACTATTATATGGATCATAAATGTATGAGTATAGTTTAAAGTCATTATATATTGATGTGAACTATAATAATGTGTGAAAGTTGCTCACGGCAAACAACAACAAGGTACGCCATTGAGAATTATCAATAAGTTATATAAGTCAATGTTTTTATAATTGATTCAACCATGCTATGATGAGTAGTTTGACACATTATGTGAACAAGTATAAGGAATGAAAACATTTATTGCCATGATTAAATTGTATGTATATATATATATATACACACACACACACACACACACATGTGAGTGTACGAACATGTATAATGCTCATTATGAAAGATCATGCTATATTATTGTTTAAATATTCATGTAACTACTATGCTATGAATGAATGAATGTCTATGCAATTATGTGATCATATGATGGCATCCATGTGTAATGGAGCCTAAGGCTCAACCTTAAGGTATGATAAGAGTGATATACATTCTTTTATGAAATGTGGCTTTAAGCCAAATGATGTACTAAGTAAAGCAGAATATGTTAAATCAAAGATGTTCTTAAAGTGGTTAAGCTTACAGGTTTTAGTTCAGTTTTGGATTAAATAAGCATGCCTAGAGGGATACAGTTGCAGCTGCCATAGTTGGCCTCATTTGGGTCTTCTTCCTTAATGGAACCATCATTTGGCCCTTTTGGGTCCATTGTTTGTTCCTTGCTGGAACCATTGCTTTGCCCTATTTGGGTATATTGTTCGATATCTTCGGATATCCATTATTTGATACCTTTGGGTATCCATTGCTTCTGTTATCCACCCTTTGAACTAGTACTTAGATAGGCTATTAAAGATGATAAAAAGTACAAGAAATAAAGTAATACATATGCATTGATTTCATCACTTATTTAACATAAGCATGATGAATGGCCTATTGTATTATGTTGGTTTATCTTAAAGTCATTTTGGTCTATAACTATATTTAAGAAAGGAAATACCATGTTATGTGTTACATGATTGTGATATCTAACACCTACTATGAGGAAGGTTCCCGTGTGAGTGCCGATGTGAGTTGACTCCACCAATAGGTTCCATGATGAATAAATATACCCTCTAAAGTGCACAATATTATATTAAAAGCTATATGAACTATAACATACATAATAATCTTCAGGTATGTGGAAGTTATAAAACATTTGCATGTGGTATAGAGACTTAGTTGGTTAATCATGATGTGTAATACCTATTCTTTGAAATGGCATTCGAATCCTTGAGTATACATAAGAACATTTATACATGTAGGTGCATATGTATAATTCTGTCATAAGCCAAAGTGCAATGCATGAGATGAAATGATGTCTTATTATAATTAGTTAACCATGCTAAGATAGCTCTGAGGGAATACATGATTATGAACTTGTAATGAGAATTGAATGGCATATATATATATATGTGTGTGTGTGTGTGTGCGCGCGCGCGTGCATGTGTGCATGTGTGTGTGTGTGTGTGAAGTAAGCATGCCTAATAATATCTCATGTTAATGCTACATGACCTGAGCACTCCCTTGTGCTTTGATTTAATATCAAATGTATATCTTATGAACTAATATAATGGACTATATTAAACAAAAGTTTTATCAAAAAGCATGATGTCGATAACTTATGTGTAAAAATGATTTTGAGGTGTATTAATTATGCTAGTTTAATAAGTAAAAGATGAGGATGATAATGTAATCGATAAGTTTTGTAATAAGAGGATTCACGCAATGCTCCAACTTTTACTAAAGATGGTATTTATGGTTAAGATTGAGAATTCCCTAGAATGTCAATTATGAAGTGATTAATATTGTAGACTTATATGTTAGTATTTGTTATTGTGATAGTTATATTGATATGATGAAAAATTTTAAGAGGTTGTTTATAGAGTTTTGTTCCCCACTAAGTTTATAGCTTAGTACGGGTTTGTTTATCCGTGTAGGTTTCAAGATAAGCTCTAGTGGATCAATAGCTATTGTGGCTTGACCAAGATTGAAGAGAAAACCTGGTAGATTGAGGTTGCCTTTGGTGATTTCAACATGTATAGAAGGCCATTTATGTTATGATTCTTTATTTATAAATTTGATTTATTTATAATGTGGCATGTAATTATGGCCTATCTTATAATTATTATTATTTCTACCCAATCTCTACTAGGTTATGATGATGATTGATGATTATCCATTGTTAGTGGATTAGGGTGTTATAGTTAGTGGTATTAGAGCCTAGGTTTAGTCTTTTGTAGGCAATAAGGAATTAATAAATTATTTTGGAAGGTTGAGTTAAATTGTTCTAGACCGGAATGCCCATATTCGGTGTTATTGCTATTGGCATATGGATTTTGATGATTGCGATAAATGATTGACCTACGATTGATATATATACTGGAGCGCTAGTAAGATTTTGGATCAGAGATTGTGAGATGATATCTAAGGAATTGTCAATATCTCTCACTTCCTGATATTGGAAGTGCTTAAATGCCTTAATGTTTTATGATTGAACTGTAGCATAAGAATGATTATAAGTACATTTTGAATGTTTATTAAGATGTTTTAAGATAAGTTTATATGATAACAAGAGAATTTGAGTTTTGGCATTGATGAACATGCATGATGTTAAGGTTATTAAGATGCTCTATATATAATTATCAGAATTTTTCCTAATTAACATGGGCAAATGAACATGTTTCTTGGTATTAAGATAGGATAAATCATGAATAATATATGTGGATATGCATGGGTATTCATTGCATACATGAAAACATTGATGCATTGCATAGCATCCCATATCATTTTATAACACATGAATAACATCACATCATATTCAGGCCCAATTGAAAGGGGAAAATTGATGGAAAGTATAACAAGCATAAGTGTGTCTGGAGATTAAGAGTATGTACTAATGTTATAGATAAATGATTTTGTTATGGATATAGAGAATGCTTATGGTTATAGCTGCTTATAGCTAAAACACAGTTAAGAATTGCTAGCAATTAAGATAAAGATTACCAGTTTTGAATTTAGAGGACAAAATTCTTTTAAGGGGGAGAGAATTGTGAGGCCCCAATCATGACCCTAATTGGATTATTGTTAATTAGTGAGAATAACCGTTAATTAAGGAAAAATTGGATTATTTTGCAATTATCGAAATTAAGTCCCAAGAGGGGTATTTTGGTAATTTCAACATGTATGTATATGAGTTGAGTTAAATTATAATTTATGAAAATGATATAATTGAATTAAATAAGAAGTCTTAGGGTTAAATTGAAAGGAATTGGAGTAATGGGGTTTAATTGTGCTTAGGGGGCATTATGGGAATTTTTTTGGGGAGATATTTACTCCACTCACCTATTTAGGGCTCCTGAAGAATGAGGAGATCGACATAGGAAGCTCTCTCTCTCTTTCTCTTTTTTTTTTCTTCTCTCAGTTACTAGTTGAAGAAGATGATAGCTTAGGGTTTTGAGAGCTAACGTCTTTAAGGAAAAGAAAGAGAGAGCTAGATCAATGGAACTTGAAGGAGGTGAAGCTTGAATATCAAGTACGAGAATTGTTATGAGTTGTTGCTGTATATGTTTTCCCTCTTTGTTGTATGTTTTTTCTTAGCTGAGATTAAGGGTTCAATATAGTAAACTAGATGAGTTAAGAATGTTTTAAAGCTTAAATGTTCACTAGTGTAAACAATTTGGGTGAGATATGGACATTAAAACACTTGATCTATATAATATGAGAAGTTTATGAACCCTGGGATGCCTGAATTCCCTTGTAAGGCCACTCATGTGTTTTCTCCTTTGAAATGCACGACCATTTATGTGTTTTCTCCTTTAAAATGCACGGCCACTCATGTGTTTTCTCATGTGTTTTATCCTTTGAAATGCACGTCCACTCATGTGTTTTCTCCTTTGAAATGCACGGCCACTCATGTGTTTTCTCCTTTGAAATTCACAACCACTCATATGTTTTCTCACTTGAAATGCATGGCCACTTATGCATTTTCTCCCTTGAAATGCACAACTACTCATGTGTTTTTTCCCTTGAAATGTACGACCACTCATGTGTTTTCTCCCTTGAAATGCACGACCACTCATGTGTTTTCTCCCTTGAAATGCAAGACCACTTGGCCATTTTCCTCATGAAATGCATGGCCACTTGTACATTCTCTTTTCAATGGTTTTTTTTCACCCTAATCTACAAATCATTCATAAATCATGAATAGTGTGTCGTATAAAATTAGGGAAAACCAAGTAAGCGATGAACAATAATGATGGTGATTGTGTATTAAAGTGGTGGATAGTATGTTATTAGATTACTGATGAATCAATACAGTTGTAAAGTCTTCTCAATGCTAATGTTAGTAAGGTATAGTGAGAATGGTGTGACCTTAGAATGAGTTATTATCTGAATTTGAATGACATGAAAGTACTTATACAAGTGAATAGATTGAATTAAAGTGTAAGTCATCTAAGCCATCGATATGCTTATAGGGCAAGATCATTCAATTAGAGAATCCTTATGTATGTATATAAAAGAGTGAAAAGCTTTAGAATAATAAACCTATTGAAATAAGGTAAAGGGGTTCACTTGAAAGCTGATTTTTAGAGGGACTTGAAAAAGGTAATATGTATATGAACCGTTTTGACTAGAATGTGTTTTAGTGCATAAGGAGCACAAATCTAAGTAGAGCGAAAGGCAACCTAGTAACCTTAAATCTAGATGCTAGTTGACGTGTCCTATAAAGTTGGGATACAGTACGTACGCTGTCAAAGTAAAATGTTTTACCCAAATATCTTATGCTAATATTCCTATGCAACGACATGACAATACTATGATACAGTCTATTGACAATTAGAGGACAGTTTTAGGGTTGTATGTCTAAGTTTAGGAAATGGGATATTATATGTTACATATAATTATGAAACTATAGGAGTTGGTTATACTCAAAGTCATAATGGAAAGTAATGATTAACCTTGATATAAAAGAAAACTACTCGCCTGTTTTTCATGTCCTATGATATAATTTGAAACCAAGTCTGCAAGTAGTGTAATAATTAGTAAGATGAAATAATCTTACATAACTTACTTGGTATAATATGATTATAATACAAACAAGTACTAGTAAGATGATTGAAGCCTATATGATCGGGTTAGGGTAGATAACCTGTTGTCTATGATCTATTAGACTATAAAAGTGATCTAAATGGATTAAATATGAACAAGTGATAACCTTAGGCCAAAAAGAACCCACTCATACTATTATATGGATCATAAATGCATGAATATAATTTAAAGTTATTATGTATTGATGTGAACTAAAATGATGTGTGAAAGCTGCTCACGGCAAATAGCAACAAGGTATGTCATTGAGAATTATCAATGAGTTATGTAAGTCAATGTTTTTATAATTGATTCAACCATACTATGATGAGTAGTTTGATGCATCATGTGAACAAGTATAAGGAACGAAAACATGTATTGCCATGATTAAACTGCATATACACACACACACACACATATGAGTGTGTGGACATGCATAATGCTAATTATGAAAAATCATGCTATATTGTTTGTTTGCATATTCATGCAACTATTATGATGTAAATGAATATCTATGCAATTATGTGATCATATGACAACATCCATGTGTAATGGAGCCTAGGGCTTAACCTTAAGGTATGATAAGAGTGATATAGATTCTTTTATGAAATGTGGCTTAAGCTAAATAATGTACTAAGTAAAGCAGAATATGTTAAATCAAAGATGTTCTTAAAGTGGTTAAGCTTGCGAGTCTTAGTTCAGTTATGGATTAGATAGGCATGCCTAGAGGGATGCAGTTGTATTGCTATAGTTGACCCCATTTGGGTCTTCTTCCTTAATGGAACCATCATTTGGCCCTTTTGGGTCCATTATTTGTTCCTTGTTGGAACCATTGCTCAGCCCCATTTGGGTCTATTATTTGATATCTTTGGATATCCATTATTTGATACCTTTGGGTATCCATTGCTCTTGTTATCCACCCTTTGAACTAGTACTTAGGCAGACTATTAAAGATGATAAAAAGTATAAGAAATAAAGTAATACATATGCATTGATTTCTTCACTTATTTAACATAAGCATGATGAATGGCCTATTGTATTGTGTTGTTTTATCTTAAAGTCCTTTTTTTCTATAACTATATTTAAGAAAGGAAATGACATGTTATGTGTTACATGATTGTGATATCTCACACCTACTATAAGGAAGGTTCCCGTGTGAGTGCTGGTGTGAGTTAACTCTACCAATAGGTTCCATGGTGAATACATATATCCCCCAAAGTGCACAATATTATATTAAAAGCTATATGAACTGTGACATAGATAATAATCTTCAGGTATGTAGAAGTTATGAAAGGTTTGCATGTGGTATGGAGACTTGGTTGGTTAATTATGATGTGTGATACTAGTTATTTGGAATGGCATACGAATCCTTGAGTATGCATATGAACATTTATACTTGTAGGTGCATATGTATAATTCATTCATAAACCAAAGTGCAATGCACGAGATGAAATGATGTCTTATTATGATTAATTAATCATGTTAAGATAGCTCTGAGGGAATATATGATTATGAACTTGTAATGAGAATTGAATGACATATATATATGTGTGAAGTAAGCATGTGTAATAATATCTCATATTGATGCTAAATGACCTGAGCACTCCCTTGTGCTTTGATTTAATATCAAATGTATATCTTGTGAACTAATATAATAGACTATATTAAATATAAGTTTTATCAAAAAAGCATGATGTCGATAACTTATGCGTAAAAAGGATTTTGAGGTGTATTAATTATTCTAGTTTAATAAGTAAAAGATGAGGATGATAACGTAATTGATAAGTTTTGTAATAAGAGGATTCACGCAATGCTCTAGCTTTTAGTAAAGGTGGTATTTATGGTTAAGATTGAGGACTCCCTAGAATGTCTATTGTGGAGTGATTAATATTCTAGACTCATATGTTATTCTTTGTTATTGTGATAGTTATATTGATATGATGAAAAATTGTAAGGGGTTGTCTATAGAGTTTTGTTCCCCACTAAGGTTTATAGCTTAGTACGGGTTTGTTTATCTATGTAGGTTTTAGGATAAGCTCCAGTGGATCAATAGCTATTGTGGCTTGACCACCATTGAAGAAAAGACTTAGTAGATTGAGGTTGCCTTTTGATATAAGCTTGAAAAGCTCATAAATATTGTGTATGTGTGTTTAGTTTTATTAAGTACAGTATTTAATATTTTGGTATTTTATGTGTATTTTGTTGCTTTTATGTGTTTTGTGTGTTCTTGGTTGTTTTATAGGAGTTAAGGAATCAATTTGGAGCTTAAACGGGCAAATTTGGAAACACTAATGAAGGAGTGAAGAAGAAGCCATGTCGCGAGCACGACAAATGCCGTGAGCACAACAAGGGACGCATGTCTAGGGCAAGAGATGAGGAATAGAAAGGTGAAAGAAGGAAGCGTGTCCTATCACAAGCACGACAGGAGGCGGTTAAATGCAGTTAAGTTTGAAAAGTCACTTAAAAGGACACCAAGGTTCACCAAGGGTTGCATATCTATGGAGAGGCACTTGAAGGGACTTAATGCTTAAAAATCTATAAATACCTTGGTAGTTATAATCAAAGAGAAGGAGATCTATTATTTTTTATTTGAAAGTGTAATTAGAGAGCAATAGTTGTAGGTTTTAGTTTTAGTATTATGGCTTGAAGAGGAGGCACAAGCAAGGAAGAAGACTACACTTGGTGAAAGGAAGAAGGGCTGAGAGATCCCCTTTTTTAATTTCTAATCTTTACTTCTTCTTTATTATTATTATGATTTCTTTTTAGGAACTTGAATGTCCTTATTCATATTTAATTATTTCTCTTTCATTTATCTTATTGTGTAGAATTTGCTATTAAAACTTTATTAGTATCATTATAAGTTAAGGAAAATGACCTTAGATGGCAATTCCTTCTCTGAAAATCATCATAGTGGTTATAGGTAAGAGAGTTAGCGAGAGCAACGTCTTACTGAAAGTTAATAGAAAATTCATTATCAAAGCATAGTTTAAGAGATTGCTTGTGGAGATAGTTGTTATAGGTTGGTTTTTATTCTTTGAATGTGTGTTTATGTAATTCTAGTCTAAATGAGAAAACTGCGATTTAGAACTATAAATGCATGTTTAAGGCATAATCTAGTGTAGGTGCGAGAGCTGCGATATAGAACATTATTCCAACTTGGCTTGTATGATAAAGATTGAATTATAAATAAGAGAACATTATGTAATGTTATATTCATCATTCTCATAGTCTTCTCGGATTATCATTAAAGTAGAATAATATTTAGTTAAAAATAGTAAAGTATTAGTTTTAACTAGCGAATTAATGAACATTATAAACAATATTAAAATCGAGTAGTAATAGTGTACAATGTTAATCAACATTCCTCGTGGGATCGATATCTGAAGTACTATAATCGGTACACCGTATACTTGCGGTATTTAAGCTTTTAGAAAAAATATCAAGTTTTTGGCACCGTTGCCTGGGGAATGCTTGATTAAATTTATTGTCATTATGAATCTTGATTTATGATTTTGGATTATGATATTTAATTATTTTTATTTTGTGTTGTTTTTTAGTTGATTTAGTATACTAACATAGTTTATTTGGTTCTATAGGTTATATTACTTAGTATTTCATTATAAATTTCAAGAAAAAAAACTAAATTAAAAAACTAATGATTTTTCCTTCATTATTGTGAATGCGACATATATCACGAGTGCAATGCAAAGGAAGTGACACCTAGTGGACCGTCTATGTAACATTTTCTTTAACTCATACTTTTAATTTTATTTTTGTATTTGTGTTTTTGCATGTATCTTTTTGTTTATTTTTTTATTTTTGTGTATTTTGTGGTGTCTTCCTTACACAATGAGGATAGTGTGTCCTTTAAGTGTGGGGAAGCTAGTTGTTAGTTTGTATATAGGATTAGTTTTAAGTTTTTATGTTATGTTATGTTGTGTTATAGATTTTTTTCTTGAGGTACTTACTTAGTAGCATATGTAGGCGATCTTTGTTTATTCACTTAGAATTAAAGATCTTTTGTTTTAATATGATTATGCTTCCATGGATAGGCATGTTTAGGTAACGTACTTTGGTATACATTTCTTTTAAGCCAAGTTTCTTTAATCATGTTCTTTAAATTAGTGAGTTTTGCATGATGTAGAGTTTTACCATATCCATGGTAAGCTTTTGAGCCTTAATGATATTAATAATTTTTGTTGAGAGAATTCCTCTTGTATTCATTACTTTAGAACTTGTGTTAGATAATTTTTGAGATCACATTTAGTATATAATATGTATGAGAAATGATAAGGTCATTAGAAGTAACCTATTTTAGCGTTCTTAAACAACTAACCTTTTTGACTTTAGGTAGCCATTTTAAGCCTATCCCATTTTATTCATGAGCTTATGTTTAGCCTTAACCAAAATTTTGATAAATTGAGCATTTCTATGGAGAAAAACTTGTGTGAGAGATGTAGTATTGCTTCGATAAGTAAGACAAAGTATTGATATTTTGTAAGCATGAGATACTTATGAATCAATTTTATTCCCTTAAGTTTAAGGTACATTAGTTAAAAAAAAAGAAAAAAAGAAAAAAAAAAGAAAACTACTACACTAGTTTGCTTTAAAAAGAATGAAAACAAAAGTAAGAGAAGCAACTAGTTGAAGTTGAGCATGATGTGAAAACTAGTGAGAATTGAAGAATGTTGTAAGGGGATATGGAAATTTCATTCGGAAAGATAGATATCATGCTTTAGTTTTTGCAATATGAAGTCTTACTTGTTTTAGTACTTGCTATATTTTTCCACATAAATGAGCTACCTAACAAAAATTGTTCCTACCTTAACATAAGCCAAGCTACAACCCTTTAAAGAACCTTTTAATTTTGTGCATTATTCTATTCTAGTGATAGATATTATTATTTAATACAAGCCTATGGTATGTGGTGGTACAAAAGGAAGTATGAGTTAAATACAATCCATTAAACACTTGAGTGATGTGAGGCAGAAATTATGAGAGAATAACTCTACATTTTATACTATTTGCTAGGTTAGAGTACATGTTGCAAGAAATAAAGGTTTTTAAGAGCTTTATATATTTGTACTTTACACTCTCTTGTTTATCTTATTGGGGGCATATGAGTATTAAACCTTATAGATCCAAGATTTTGTTTTGGTATTTGTTGACATTGACTCAATAATTAATATGTTAAAGAAACCTTGCATATGTTAACTTGTGAGAATCTCAAGAAGGATGAACTCCATATTCCATGTTTTATGTTTTATTTGTATGTTTGAGCTATGATATTTTCTCTTGCATCTTAAAGCTTTGCTTGAGGACAAGCAAAGGTTTAAGTGTGGGCAATTGATAAGAGCTTGAAAAACTAATAAATAATGTGTATGTGTGTTTACTTTTATTAAGTATAGTATTTAATATTTTGGTATTTTATGTGTATTTTGTTGCTTTTATGTGTTTTGTGTGTTCTTGGTTGTTTTATTTGTTTTATAGGAGTTAAGTAATCAATTTGGAGCTTAAATGGGCAAATTTGGAAACACTAATAAAGGAGTGAAGAAGAAGCCCTATAGCGAGCACGATAGATGTCGCGAGCGCGACAAGGGACACATGTCTAAGGCAAGAGATGAGGAAGAGAAAGGTGAAAGAAGGAAGTGTGTCCTATCGCGAGCGCGATAGGAGACGGTTAAATGCAATTAAGTTTGAAAAGTCACCTAAAAGGACACTAAGGTTCGCCAAGGGTTGCATACTTATGGAGAGACACTTGAAGGAAATTAATGCTTGAAAATCTATAAATACCCTAGAAGTTATAATAAAAAAGGAGGATATCTATTATTTTTATTTGAAAGTGTAATTAGAGAGCAATAGTTGTAGGTTTTAGTTTTAGTATTATGGTTTGAAGAGGAGGCACAAGCAAGGAAGAAGACTACACTTGGTGAAAGGAAGAAGGGTTGAGAGATCCCCTCCTTTAATTTCTAATATTTACTTCTTCTTTGTTATTATTATGAATTCTTTTTAGAAACTTGAATGTCTTTATTCATATTTAATTATTTCTCTTTCATTTATCTTATTGTGTAGAATTTGCTATTAAAACTTTATTAGTATCATTATAAGTTAAGGAAAATGACCTTAGATGGAAATTCCTTCTCTAAAAATCATCATAGTGGTTATAAGTAAGAGAGTTAGCAAGAGCAATATCTTTCTGAAAGTTAATAGAAAATTCATTATCAAAGTATAGTTTGAGAGATCGCATATGGAGATAGTTGTTATAGGTTGGTTTTTATTCTTTGAATGTGTGTTTATGTAATTCTAGTCTAAATGCGAGAGCTATGATTTAGAACCATAAATGCATGTTTAAGGCATAATTTAGTCTAGATGCGAGAGCTGCGACATAGAAAATTATTCCAACTTGGCTTGCATGATAAAAATTGAATTATAAATAAGAGAAAAATATCAAATTCCATATTTATGTAATGTTATATTCATCATACTCATAAGTCTTCTCGGATTATCATTAAAGTAGAATAATGTTTAGTTTAAAATAGTAAATTATTAGTTTTAACTAGCAAATCAATGAGCATTGTAAACAAGATTAAAATCGAGTAGTAATAATGTACAATTTTAATCAACATTTCTCGTGGGATTGATATCTGAAGTATTATAATCGGTACACCGTATACTTGCGGTATTTATGCTTTTAGAAAAAAATATCACCTTTGATGATTTCAACATGTATAGAAGGCCATTTATATTATGATTCTTTATTTATAAGTTTGATTTATTTATAATGTGGCATGATATTATGGCCTATCTTATAATTATTATTATTTCTACTTGATCTCTACTAGGTTATGATGATGATTGATGATTATCCATGGTTAGTGGGTTAGGGTGTTACAAAGAGAATTAAGAGTTCCTTTCATTCTTTACTTGATTTTCAATCTCTCTAAGATTTATTGAAGAAAATCCTTTGCATGTTGGTTAATTAAGGACAAAGTAGTGTTGGTCACCAAGGTAATGACTTTAAAACTTAATTCTCATCATCATCATCATCATAATCATCATCATCATCAGCATCATCATCATCTTTTTATTTTGTTGATGGTTGATTGGAGATAATGCTGGAAATGAATATTTAAAGAACTAAATTATGTGTAGAAGAAGAAGGAGAAGGTGGAAAGAATAAAGGAAAAGGATTTGCAAAGGCTTGAATGATAAGGGGATTTTGGCCAAGGTATGGGATTAATAGGAATTTCATTCATGCATATGGTCAATTAGAGAAGAAACATGAACAAATGTAATGAGAATAAATTTTATGAATCTTTAATAAAGAGAAACATGTATGCATCATGAACTAGTTGTTGTAATTTCAGCATAATTTGGGCTAGAAAACCTTAATTGAGTTAATTTCAATTTCATATTTTACATAAGAAACATACCTGCAACTTTGTGGAATACATCTAGGGCTAAATATGTTTGTATGCTATCCAAATATTCACTTGAAATTGTAGTAAGCTGTTATTCTCGGTTCTGGAATAGATTGTGGAAAATATGATATATCTCCTTGAATATTGAACAAAATACTATAAGGTTAAATTCTAGGTAAAATATACTTCTGAACATATACTTTTCATAAAGAAAGTGAAGCCTAATTCTATAATTAAACTTTTCTAATTTTACCTTAATTTCGTACCTATACACAGCACTATCAATAGGAACAATATTTAATAAAGTGTAAATATCTTGAGTTATGGAAGTGCTATTGAAATGATTTTTGATATTCCAGAAACTGAAAACATAGGAGATCATGTTTTTAAAAGGATATGTTTGCTAAAAAATGATGTTTTCCTGGTCACAAATGGTATATAAGTTAGATTTGGAATTCTTCCTCCATGCAAAATTCTAACGGCAGAATTTTAATGTTTAATTTTAAATGTTGTTATGTTTACTAGAAACACAAGGAATGTATATATTGAGTTTATAAATGTGAATTGAATATATATATTGAGCTTATGAATATAAATTGATATATATATATATATATATATATATATATATATATATATATATATATATATATCTACTTTACCCAGTTTAATCACCTGACTCTAGCCTATGTAATAACAATAGCTACTTTCCCCAGGTTAACCATTCTTGCTTACTATATGGGCCCTTATATATTGAAAAAACTCAAACAAATTGGGAGGGTACTGATCAAAGACTGCCATGCCCTGATGGGCCTAACTCGATTTATCTGAGTTACTCAAATACGCAATGGCTAAATTCATTCCCTTATGCTTTCAATTAAAAGAAGTTATGCTGCCAATTCTTTATCAAGCACCATAC
The DNA here is from genome assembly GCA_037975025.1 of Excoecaria agallocha. Lineage (NCBI taxonomy): Eukaryota > Viridiplantae > Streptophyta > Magnoliopsida > Malpighiales > Euphorbiaceae > Excoecaria > Excoecaria agallocha. The sequence goes on from JBBPFJ010000202.1 coordinate 60,671, forward strand.
ATGTCTATCGAGTTCCCTATTGACCTATGAGATAAGCCTACCTAGGAAAGAGATTACAAAACCTCCTATGTGGGAGTAATAAGGTTGGAAGGCTTTGTCCTGCTTGTATATGGTTGTGAATGATGTCTAACGAACAATTCATGCATCATGTATATACCATATTCATGCATTGTCATTATTCATCATCCTCAATGCTTAACTTTTATAGCCATCATAGATTCATTTAGGTGGTTCAGAGGGTTAAACAGTCGCCTTATCTGGAGATACATGTTCGAGCTACCAGGATTGAGATTAGCATCAAGTTCAAAGCTAAGGTTTGAGATCGATTTAGAGTTAGATTTAAGTTAAGAGATTGCATCAGAAGAAATGGCTAACAATGAGAGATAAAAAATTGAGGCTAGAAGAGTTATGGATGAGATAGCAAAGCTCATGTCTTTAAGGGAAAGGCTAGCAATTTTTGCTTTAAAGCCTACAGCAGCAAGAGATAAATTGGACCGAAGGTTGGATAAGAGGTTTTAAGAGTTCAAAGAGAGGATGTTAGCCATGATTAGTGTTTTGGTGGCTTCTTCAACATCAAGTCTTAGAACTCGACCTATAACACCTATTTGCGAGGCAACAGAGGCAACACATGTTGGGGACTCTACCACAATAGATGCCACTGCACCTCGAGCACCACCAAAGGATCACAGAGGAGAAATGTGGCACGACCTTGATAATAACTATATCAACAAAGAGGAGGAAGAGGAAGAGCCTCCTATGGTAGTTATAAGGAACATAGGCCTTAATGTTGAGAATTTAGCCTTTAATAATATGGAGGAGAGGATAAAAGGTATGTCCTAATTGTTGTTTATTGGTATGGGGATGAACCTTGAGGATATGGACTTGGATGGAGATGAGCTACTCCCTCAAAGGTTCAAGATGCTAGATCTACCTAGATTTGATGGTACTTTTGACCTTTTTATACATGTGAAGCAGTATACCTTAATCACAAAGGGGACCTCTTGACTAAGAAGTAGAAGGTGGAGTATTTTTGTTTGAGCTTAATGGGTATAGAAATAGACTAGTATCATGGGCTAGATAGGTGCACTAAGGAGGATTAGGATTTATTGACTAAAGAGTTCCTTAAGCAGTATGATTGTAGCACCAAGATGAAGGTCACTTTGAAAGACATCAGATTGCTAAAAAAACCATGATGAGTCCTTTCATGAGTACCTAACAAGGCGGAGGAATTGGGTAATGAAAATGAAGAGGAAGCTTGATACAACTGACTAGATCAGGCTCTTCATTAGAAATGTAAGTCCTTACCTAAGGGATGGCCTAAAGATGAAGGGAGTGAAGGATTAAAAGTCCCTGAAGGATATCACCATAGAGTGTACAGGTGAGTATTTGGCCAAGAACACTAGTAATGAGGGTGCAAGGAGAAATTTTGGCAATAACAAGGTAGTTAGGAGTAGTAGTAGAGTGAATAGAAATGGAAAGATGGCCAAAGTATCTACTATAAAGGCAAACCAAAGGTACTACTCCAACCTTAGAAAGTTTTTATATTATGTATTCGCTTTGCTGAGTAAAGAAGGGAAGTTATAGCTATTGCCATTAGGGCCTACCAGGAGTTAAGGGATGCCCAACCATAGAGAGGATCAATACTGTGCCTACCATCAGCATATGGGGCATCTCACGAATTATTGTTCTACCCTAAGGAATAAGATTTAGGATATGAAGATAGCAAAAAAAAAAAGTTTAGATCCTTAAAAAAGAGAAAAGGCAAAAAGATGAAATGAGGGTTTAATAACATATTGCTTCTTGTGTTTATGATTGGGTCTAACTTACTCGAGTGGTACTTGATAAAAGACCTATTTGGAAATGAGTACATGGTTATTACTTGTTCCACCCCTAAAGTAACAGAGTTAGTTAAAGGAAATTGACCAAGTTCTATGATTGACTATTGGGATTTCCCTATTAAGAGTGAGAATGAAGGGGTAATGGTGCTTATTATTTTTTGATGCTCAGCTAGTGAGAGTGAGGAAGAGGTGAGGGAAGAGAAAAAAGTAAAACCAGTCACCAGGAGTGGAAGGATGGTGCCTAAAGTTAAGAAGTAGCTAGCCCCTACCGTTATGCCCATAGAGAAGGAAGTACAGGAGAACTAAATCATTAAATAGCTAAAAAAGACCCAAGCTAAGATTTCCATTTGGGATTTGTTGAGGCAGTCTCTATTGCATAAGCAAAAGTTAGTGGAATCATTATGTGAGTCTAGTGTTGCTACTACCATTTCACCATTTGAATTGTTAGATCTGGTTAAGGGAATAAATGGGAAAATGTTGTGTACTCTAATGCCGACCTACCCACCAAATGAAAGAATCACAACCATCCTCTCTATATTAAGGCTCCGGTGAATCGTAAACACATAGCTTATGTGATGTAAGATGATGAGTCTTCAATCAATATGTGTCCATTGGTTGTAATTCCTACTTTTGGTCTAAATGAGAGCATGTTGAATGAATCAGACTTTACCATTTTTGCTTATGAGAATTAAAAGAGGCAGGCTATTAAGACTTTCAAAGCCGTGGTGAAGATAAGGCTGGTGGAAACTAAAGCTAAATTTGTAATGTAACCTATTCCTACTAACTTCAATGTGCTACTTGAAAGACTAATGTTCCACAAATTCAGGAGAATGCTCTCTATGCCACATCAAATGATTACGATACCTCATGATTGAAACACCCTAATTCTAATCCTTTTATCACATGCCATGCCATACATATCAATCACATACATTAGGATGTTAACCCAATTAACCCATCATTAATCATTCTAGTGATTCATATAATTAGTTAGTTAGTATTAACTACGTGTATCAAATAATTTCAGTTATTACATTTACATATGCATCACAACCCATTATATAAACCTCATATTATATTCATACTAGATAATACTATTCTAGTTTTCATAATTATTATTATGTAAATCATTCAACATTTTATATTATATATATAACCATTGTAACTCCTATATGCATTCCCATACTAACATATTCACATTAAAATTAATACAACATTATATTTTCATATGATATACATATAATATATAACCTTTTTATACATATTAAACATATTAAAGAAACTTAGACAAAATTAACCAAAAATCCCAACATAAATGTTTAGGAACTTGTGATGGCCTATCTTGATACAGAGAACATTCCTGAGCAAGAGCTTTGTCTACAAAACCTACATAGATAAAATAACCAGTGCTAAGCTATAAAGCTTAGTAGGGACGCTAACATGATATACAATCACTTACAATGATCATCTCAAACATTTAACATAAATTAATTGTAACATTAAAATTTAACACTTAAAATAAAATTTATAACAAGATTTAAGATTTAAATATTAACAATGAACACTAATATTTAATTTAGCATTCTTAGTATCAATATAACATAAAATGTAAGAACCATAATAGCTCACCCTAAGACTCATCATTTTATAAGCTCTTTTATATAAGATAAATTATTTCATTTATAGACCTTTTGGTTAAGACTATTGTATACACATGCATATCTCAATATATTATGATAAATTATAAAACATTGCATTAATTACTCTATATATAATCAACTAAACTATTCTTTCAGTACAATATGATAAATACAAGGAAAAATAAATTACACTTATAAATTGACTCTCTCCTATCTCTAGAGTTGGCTTTACAATAGCAGCTCTTGTCCCAACAAAAAACATCTTGACTTCAAGTACCTACACGGATAAACATCCGTACTAAGCTATAAAGCTTAGTGAGGAACAGTAACTATATGAACAACCACTCACAGTGGTTGTTACCAAACACACGATAAATATTATGAAGATATAATAGTCAATATGCAAGAATTACACTATAAATCCATAAATCATACTTAACTTATAACAATCATCTATATATATAATGAATATTCAAGTCTGTATCATCATTACACATATATTCATAAACTATTTATTTTATACTGTAAATTGCTTGCTAAGTCATGTGGGTGTGGATAACGAGTGCTGTGGATACCCGTAGGTATCAAATATATAAATACCCAAATGTATTGCTCCTGTGGATACCCGAAGGTATCAAACATGTGGAACCAATTGGGTCAAGCCTGTGGTCCAAACTGGGGACAAATAAAGACCCAAATGGGGTCAACCTAAAGCAGCTGCGATTGTAACCCTATAAGCATGCCTATCTATCCACCACCAAGTTCTATGTGCAGGAAAATAATCATATTTCATATATCATTAGCTCATATTATTGCATTCCACTATAAAGTAGAATAATTCTAAATAATATAATATACTATAGTTCCCAACTATCATAATATACACAACAATCACTACAGTATAATTATACTGTATTTACAAATTCACATTCGAATAAGTATCGTATACTATATCATAAACATTTTCTTTGAATTTCATTATATAATGTATATAGTGATTGATGTACATTATTATATCTATATGTTCAATATAATTTATATAGCTTAGGAAGAGTCAAAATAGCTTTAGGCCTCATATGAAATCTTATAATTTTAAGTTTTGAACTATGAATGAGGATCATGGTTATTACCAAATTCATCATGCCTACTCATGCTAACTTTGATACAATTTCATATATATTTGTGTTTATCATTTATGTATGCTCGCATTCTAAGGTTTATTATGTCCAGTTGTAGAAGCAACACATGAGGGTAGCCTATTATAGTGGAAAAAGGAGAAAAATAGGCAAGTATAGGGGACAAGCACTTATTGTCACACTCCCGAAAATAGTCATGCTTTCAACAGTCAGTGACGGCCCAAATGACAATTCCTCTGCTCACAAAACCTTGTAAACTAGTTTAGAAATTCAACTTGTACATCAATTTAGACATACCAAAAGACTTTTTCTTATAAAGGTGTCTTCTACAAATGTTTAACCCTATGTTTTTTATTTCTAAAACATAAATATTCAGCTCAATCCAATTTGTATATCTCAAGATATTCACTAAAAACTCTAGACTGCTCCCAATGATAGGGCAACAGTCCTAACCCGAATTCAAGACAAATTTGCTATAACATGCAAATTGATTCATGCTTTATGTTCTTCATATAAAATTTAGATAAATAATTCTAGTTTCTTATCCAACTAGAATTTCTAAGTTTGAGTCACACGAACTCAAGATATCAACAATTTTATACTGATTGGTCATGTGAACTCTAAAATAGTTTTCACTATCTTGAAGAGAGCTTCCTAATTTCGATTTTCCATTATGTTTAACCTCAATTTTTCATGACAATAACATGTTATAACATCAAATATCTCATTATTAACACCATATGCATAGCAATCACATACTAAAACTATGAAGAGTTCCCATAGCTTTTAAGGCTCCACCAATCTCTCTCTTTTCCTTATCTTCCTCCTTCATTCTTTCTATCTTTCCTTTCTCTCTCTCTTGTTATTCATCTCTACCATCTACATCTATAGCCTTTACCTTTCTTGGATCACAATCATCATAGGCTTGAGGAGAACAGAAGAAGCAAAGGAGAAAAGAAATGAAAAGAAGAAGAAAACAAATGAGCTCAAGGTCAAGAATGGCCAGTCAACAAAAAGGAAAAATCCAACTTTGCTTCTCTCTTTCCTAGCCTCACACTTGTCTAATTCCCATTGGTTGATAATAAAAATATTGGTAAAGTTTCATTTTAATCCCTCTTTAAATTATGTCTCTTAATTTGGTCTATCATTTTTCACAATTCACATTTCTACCTCAAAACTTTTACTTTTACTTTTCAATTAAGTCCCTAATTTGCAATTTTTCTTAATTAGCCACATAATCAATCGCTATCTCATGCTAAATGACCATCCACCCCTCTTAGGGTACTATTAGGGGTATTACAAATCTCTCTCCCTTAAAGAATTTCGTCCTCAAAATTTATACATGTACCCTATACTCATATAACACTACTATTTTTATACTTCTGTCTGCACTCATATATCTATCTCACTTATCCCTTATTATATATTGTCTCTATTGTCTCTACTTGTTCTCTATTTACATCATATACATTTTTGCACTGTATCACTCTTAAATTCAATCTATCTCTATCTCTTTATAACTATAACACTTTGTTGATTCTGTCTTTACCTTGGTTCACTTTTCTTATAACTATATCTCCAAATAAAGATGGGCTAATCATATAATCATATCATTACTGTGCTCAAGATATATCCTGTCAGTTTCCTTTTTCAGTCGAGGCCAAGTACATGTAATATGATGTTGTGCTATGAGTGAATGATGCTTCATGTATGCAATGAAATGCAAATGTACATGTTTTGCCCCATTCCCACTATGAAATATTTCATCAACTACCCATGACTGTTAAAGAAATACCGACAAGTTTACAGAGCATAGCAATAAACCTCAATTTTTTTTCACAGCAACTCCACATATATTTGTATATGTATATATTGTCATATCTTAACTTAATAATCTATTCTATAAACATAATCTCTGATACACATGTACTTAAACTTTATACCTTTCTCATAAGCAATATTGAAATAATCTCTATACCTATCCTTAACTTTTCAATCCGAACCTAGAATCTTATTTCTATACCGTCATATACATATACATATACATATTCCATTATCAAAATCTATCAATATTCAACTGGTCATATTCACTATCATTTAATAAATACTTATCATCATGATATTCACTACTAACTTAATTAATCATTATCATAGAGCTTTCCTAATAAACTTGTAAACTCATAATATTGTGTTTATGATTTAGCAGTGTTCTAGTGTTTAAGTGAACGAGTATATATGTAAGGAGGAAGAAACATATAGTTGTGCACTGTAAGAAGAATAAGGTCATAAATGACTAAGCAAAGAAATTCCGTAATCCATATATGATCGGGCAAAACAAGAAATTGAGGGCTATACATATCTATCCGATTGGTCACGAGGGACTGAGAGTCATATATCCAATCGAGCAAAGAAGAACCGAAAGTAATATATATCTGATCCGTTAGAGAGAAACTAAAACAAAATCATATACCCGATTGGTTAAAAAGGAATTGAATACCATATACCCGATCGATCAAAAAGAAACTGAATACTATATACCCGATCAAAAAAATAAGAAAGGCCGGATAAAACATAAGCGATCGTGCAAAGAAAAATAAAGGCCATGCACGATCAGGTAAAGAAAAAGGAGATAACATAACAAATATGCTATGCATGGCCACACAAGGAAAAGAAGAAGGCTATAAGTGGCCGTGCTTCAATGCTCGACACTCACTTAGCTAATAAATCCATATGTCTCTAATAAGGCTTTCTATCATCACTGTTGAAATTTATCTTAAGATACTATAAAAGGATTAGTCACCTAAACTCGAATTCCTAAGATCACTGATTCCTTTGGTCTCTCTTTCTAATTCCTTTTAAACTATACAACTTTAAGCTATATTGAAACAAGATAGGGACAAGATGCATTAAGCTAACACCTAACAAAAACCTTCTATAACTGCTTATTTCTATACTTTTATTGGCCAGAACCACCTAAACCAAGGCGCTCTAATACCAAAAATGTAAGGACCATAATAGCTCACCCTAAGACTCATCATTTTATAAGATCTTTTATATAAGATAAATTATTTCCTTTATAGCCCTGTTGGTTAAGACTATTATATACACATGCAATTCTCAATATATTATGACAAATTATAAAACATTGCATTAATTAATCTATATATAGTCAACTAAACTATTCTTTCAGTACAATATGATAAATACAAGGAAAAATAAATTACACTTATAAATTGACTCTCTCCTATCTCTAGAGTTGGCTTTACAATAGCAGCTCTTGTCCCAACAGAAAGCATCTTGACTTCAAATACCTACACGGATAAACACCCGTGCTAAGATATAAAGCTTAATGGAGAACAATAACTATATGAACAATCACTCACAGTGGTTGTTACCAAGCACATGATAAAATATTGTCAAGATAAAATAGTCAATATGCAAGAATTACATTATAAATCCAAAAATCATACTTAACTTATAACAATCATATATATATATATAATGAATATTTAAGTCTTTATCATCATTACACATATATTCATAAACTATTTATTTTATACTGTAAATTGCCTGCTAAAGTCCTATGGGTGTGGATAACGGGTGCTGTGGATACCCATAGGTATCAAATAAATAAATACCCGAAGGTATTGCTCCTGTGGATACCCGAAGGTATCAAACATGTGGACCCAACTGGGTCAAGCCTGTGGTCACAACCAGGGACAAATAAAGACCCTAATGGGGTCAACCTATAGCAGCTACAATTGTAACCCTATAGGCATGACTATCTATCCACCACCAAGTTTTATGTGTAGGCAAATAATCATATTTCATATATCATTAGCTCATACTATTGCATTCTACTATAAAGTAGAATAATTTAAAATAATATAATATATTATAGTTCCCAATTGTCACAATATACACAAAAATCACTACTATATAATTATACCGTATTTACAAATTCACATTCAAATAAGTATTGTATACTATATCATAAACGTTACCTTTGCATTTCATTAGACAATGTATATAGTGATTGATGTACATTATCATATCTATATGTTCAATATAATTTATATAGCTTAGGAAGAGTTAAAATAGCTTTAGGCCTCATATGGAATCTTATAATTTTAAGTTTTGAACTATGAAAGAGGTTCACGGTTATTACCAAATTCATCATGCCTACTTATACTAACTTTGGTACAATTTCATATATATTTGTGTTTATCATTCATGTATGCTCGTATTCTAAGGTCTATTATGTCCGGTTATAGAAGCAACATATGAGGGTAGCCTACTATAGTGGAAAAAGGAGAAAAATAGGCAAGTATAGGGGACAAGCACTTATTGCCACACTCGTGGCAATAGTCATGCTCGCGACAGTCGGCGATGGCCCAAATGACAAATCCTCTGCTCACAGAACCTTGTAAAATGGTTAAGAAATTCAACGTGTACATTAATTTACACATACCAAACGACTATTTCTGACAAAATTGTCTTCTACAAAGTTTTAGACATATGTTTCTAGTTTCTAAAACATCAAAAATCATATCAATACAACCTATATATCTCAAGATATTCACTAAAAACTCCAGACTGCTCCCAATAATAGGGCAACAGTCCTAACCTGGGTTCAAGCCAAATTTGCTATAACATGCAAATTGATTCAGGCTTTGTGTTCTTCATATAAAATGTAGATAAATAATTATATTTTCTTATCCATCTAGAATTTATCATTTCGAGTCACGGGAACTCAAGATATCAATAATTTTATGCTAACTGGTCATGTGAACTCTAAAATAGTTTTCACTATCTTGAAGAGAGCTTCCTAATTTCGATTTGCCATTATGTTTAACCTCAAATTTTCAAGATAATAACATGTTATAACATCAAATATCTCATTATTAAAACCATATGCATAGCAATCACACACAAAAACTATGAAGAGTTCCCATAGCTTTCAAGGCTCTATCAATCTCTCTCTTTTCCTTATCTTCCTCCTTCATCCTTTCTATCTTTCCTTTCTCTCTCTCTTGTTCTTCATCTATACCATATACATCTATAGCCTTTACCTTCATTGGATCACAATCATCGTAGGCTTGAGGAGAACAAAAGAAGCAAAGGTGAAAAGAAAAGAAAAGAAGAAGAAAACAAATGAGCTCAAGGCCAATAATGACCGGTCTACAAAAAGGAAAAATCCAACTTTGATTCTCTCTTTCCTAGCCTCCCACTTGTCTAGTTACCATTGGTTGATAACAAAAATCTTGGTAAAGTTTCATTTTAATCCCTCTGTAAATTATGTCTCTTAATTTGGTCT